>OY856186.1:30420349-30772849 GCA_963693315.1 Diogma glabrata | reverse complement strand
GAAATACGTAATAGTGTTTTGCCAATGCGCGGAATCTGATAAAAATTTCCACCCAAGATCCACAACCATCAAAAATGGAAACAACGAACTTACAACAAACGAACGTAATATGCTGGTAGTATAGCGCTCCCACTTTCAAAGCCTACTGAATAGGTCGAATGAAATTGGTTCAATTCCAGCAACTGCTCAGTCAAGTGACGAGATTTTTGTTCCTTGCCCAGCAATAGAAGAAGTGGAAGCTGCCATTAAAAATCTAAAAAATGGGATATCACCAGGTATCGATGAATCCACGAAGAACTATTCAAAAATGGAGGAACTCTTGTCTCACGTATATACGATCTGGTTCTTGCGATCTGGGACGAAGAAGAACTACCTGCTGAATGGAAAACAGCTCCCATTGCTCCGCTCTTAAGATAGCTGACCGCCTGAAGTGCCAACTATCGAGGCATCATTCGATTTGCTTGACTCATCCCACTTGCCGAATCTATCATCGGTGACTATCAGTGTGGTTTTCGTCCCAACCGTTCAACCACAGATCAATGTTTTGCTTTAAGAGTGATTCTGGAAAAAATGTTGGGAATACAGCATCATCATACACCAGCTCTACGTTGACTTCAAGTAAGCATATGAGAGTATCATCTGGGCAACCTTTGGTCCAGGGTCAGTTTCTGGTCCTTTTGATATCAGGTCTTCGACAAGGACCCCTTCGACTAGCACCCGTACTTTTTAATTTGGTGCTTGAGAACGCGATAAGAAAAAACCAATTCGATAAAAAGAACTGCATTTTTAACAAATCTAGTCAAATTCTTGGCTACGCAGATGATATTGCGCTTCTCGGACGTAGAACAAGTGATATTAAGGATAGTCTCACAACTTGAAAAAAATGCTAAATGACTTAGATTATGAATCAACACTGACAAAACTAACAATATCTAGATCTGGATACTGGCTATAAAATGGAACGCGTGGAATAATTCAAATTCCGCGGGTCTGTAAATACATCGTCAAATAACATGCAGGCATATATCAAAAGCCTTGCCGCATACAGAGTTTTTTAGGCATACTAAAGACTACTGCGATCAAAATTTCTTTTGTGGTCGCGTTTTTATAAAGCATTAATTCGACCTGTGCCTACCTTCAGAAGTGAAAGTTGGCAACTGAACCCCATCGACTATAGAATTCTATCAACATTCGAGAGGAAGGTCATGCGAAGAATTTATGGCCCATATAAAGTTGTTGAAAATCAGTAAAGAATCCGAATGAATCACGAAATCAGACAGCTCCTTGGAAGATGCGATGTAATCGGATTCATTAAATTAAACCGGATCAGCGGCCAAATTCTGTAATTATGAAGCGGTTTGCCACTTTCGATAAAATTATTGAAGTTCTATTTATATTTAACAACTTTTTCTAAAGTTATAACTAATTTATGGCAAAAGATATTTTCAGAACTGATGGTGGTGTCGTCAATGCAACAGCGTGTCAAATTTTTTTTTGTACTCATTTTTCGAGAGTGGAACCAATCCTCCATTTCTTCATATAAACAATGTATATTTTTACACGAATTTTTTTTGCACGTCTTTTTTTGGAACGTATCTGTCGTGTAAAAACAGAATTAGGTGTATATATATATATATATATATATATATATATATATATATATATATATATATATATATATATATATATATATATCTATATATATATATATATATATATTATATATATATATATATATATATATATATATATATATATATATATATATATATATATATATATATATATATATATATATATATATATATGTATATATATATATATATATATATATATATATATATATATATATATATATATATATATATATATATATAAACGATATGAGATATAACGAAAACGACCGGCACTCTCACGGTCGCATTTGTTGAGGTAGATCAAAAAAATTTCTGTACATGTGTGTTCTATTAATATCTCAGACGAGTTCATGAATCAGCAAAATCCGATACGTGGTTAAGGAACTAGAGGCATTTTTCTAAAAAAATTGATTTTTTAAAACCGTTATAACGCCCGTTTGGATACTAATATTTTTAAAAAACTAACAAATTTAGATTTTTTGGAATCTTTTTAATCAATTTGTTTTAAAAATAGATCTCTGCAGTTAGAGGTTCCTGAGTGAGCGGCTCCAACCAAAAAAATTTGCAAAAAAAAATTTTTTTTTTAAACAACCGGCACTCTCACGGTCGCATTTGTAAAGCCAGATCAAAAAAACTTTCCTAAAAATGTGGGTTTTATTAATATCTTGGACAAGTTCGTATATTAGTCGAATTCGACGCATGGTTAAGAAACTAGAAGCTTTATACTAGAAAAAAACTCTGTTTTTTAGATCCGTTATAACGGCCGTTTGGATTCTAATATTTTTAAAAACATCATAAATTTAGAATTTTTGAAACCTTTTTAATCAGTTTCTTTCAAAAAAAGACCTCTGCAGTTGGAGATTTCTGAGTGAGCTGCTCCAACAAAAAAGCTTGTGAAACACAAATTGCGTTTGAATCAACCGGCACTCTCACGGTCGCATTTGTGAAGCCAGATCAAAAAACCTTCCCTAAACATGTGTGTTTTATTAATACCTTGGACAAATTCGTAAATCAGCAATCTCTGACACATGGTTAAATAACTAGAGGCTTTATGCTAGAAAAAAAATTCGTTTTTTAAATCCGTTATAACGACCGTTTGGATACTAATATTTTTAAAAACTTCATAAATTTAGAATCTGTGAAAACATTTTAATCCGTTTCTCATAAATATAAACCTCTGCAGTTAGAGGTTTTTGACTTGTTGGCTTCAACAAAAAAGTTTGCAACAATCCATAACTACAATTTCCAAAAACCTTATAACAGTCAATGAAAAAAAAAATAAAAAGGTTTGAATAGAAGAAATTAATTTTTTTTCTTAGAAATAAACTATTTTGATATTTTGCAGTAATTGGACGACATATGATATAGCGTAGGTTTGTGTCATAAATTGTCACACACATGTTCTGTGGTAGATTTGATATTTGTTTGTTGCAAAATTGGATAGATATAATTTTGCTTGTAGGTAGCTAATTTTCATTTAAAAATTTGTTCGATATAAAAATCTGTTTTAAATTAGTTTGTGTTGTTTAAACTAATCTGATACATCAGATTCTACTGGCACATAAAACTGTCTGATCTCGAAATCTACCTATTTCTAGCGGATATATGTGCCGCTTGGACTTTTTTTTCTATTCGGTTTTCATCAGTTTTATTTTGGTTATACTTACGAAAAGCAGTTTTGAAATTTTATCGATTCTTTATATTTACTCGAAACTCATACATCAGCCTTCCGAACGATCATTTGGAATAAACTTGCGCACACCCAGGTGTATTATTTCTAAAAAATTGGAAGCAGGAATGTTTGAATTAAAGAAATCTCTAAGTCCCTGCCAATCTGCAGCTTTATAATCCCAAACAAGACCAGGATTAGTTTTAAACGATTTAAAAACTTGTAAATTTAAATATATGTGGAAATCAAATTGGGGGAAATGATCTGACCCACCTAAAGTTCTGATACTTTTAATTGTACCAACGATAGATCATTTGTCAAAAACAATTCACTACTTTTGCCAGGAATGTTTTTTATTTTTTTCACTCAGATAATATACCAACTTTCCAGATTTCCTGGGTAGGTTTGGTATATTATCTGAGTGAAAATAAATATAAAATAAAACAATAACATAATAATAATATAGTAAAAATTTTGTTTGACCAAAATATTTTAGTATCAATAAGTTCGTTCCATTCACAATAATGAAACCCCAACAAAAATATTTGTTTTCCAAAGCAGACAGATTGGGTCTCAGAAAGGAAATTTTCCTCTATTTCTTCTATTATTGACGGAGGTTTAATCGTCACTGACACAGCCACATTGTTCGCGGCACCCTTTGCTTTGAGCTTAATCGTTTTGGAAACACCTAGAGAAATACGCCAAATCCAGTTGTCAGGAGCTAGTAAGAAAGATTTTGATTTCAAAATTGTCGAAAAAATCTTAAGAGGGTTAAATACCAACAAAGCCTTCGGCATGGACAACATTCCTCCTATTATTCTAAAAACATTTTCAAAAGTACTTGCATTTACTTTTAACAAAATTTTCTACAAATTCTATAAATCTGGTATTTTCCGTTCGTGCTTGTCAGTCAATGTCTAGCCCGTCGCAAAAAAAACGAACAAATTGAACTTTGTGGCCCCACGTTGGAACATCATACTTGATAAAGGTGGAGAAACGTACGTTATCACATTAGACATTTCAAAAGTATTTGATCGAATCTGGCATGCCCACCTGATCAACAAGCTCGGTGCGTAGGATTTCACCCCACAGTCTTAAGGCTGATTAAAAATTTTCTCACAGACCGATACATTTCGGTATCTATCGATGGCTTGTCTTCTGAGCAATTAATTAACGCTGATGTACCCCCCCAGTAAGGATCAGTTTTATTCGTTACTCTTAATTACTCTTGTTCCTTACCTTAAAAAAACTCAGCCTCTTCAATAGATGTAAAAATATTTCACTCTGTATCAATTACTCCACATTTATAAGTCCAATATTCGTCCTTGTATCGAGTTTTGTTGTCAAGTTTGAGATGCTGCACCTGTTTCCATCCTGGCTCTTGCTGACTCTGTAAAAGAATTGTGGGTGATCGAAATTTAACATCAAATTTTGATTCCCTACAACACCGTCGTACTGTTGCTGATCTCGTTGTTTTTTATAAATACCATCACCAGAAGTGCTTGAACCAAATCAGATCCATTATGCCTCAAACATATTATTTTTACCCGTTTTAATAGTTAATCGGTTTGTGCAAACAGTCAAGCTGTTAAATAGTTCTTACAAAACTTCTTTAAATACATTGAAGCTTGTTTTGGTTCAATGCAAGAAGCAATAATTCCAATTTCTTCGGATCGGTAAATTAGAGACATTTTAGGATTTTTAATTTTACATTATTCTATATTTTTCATACGTATTTGAGCTACCGTTAGGAGGTGTCTGGGGGTCATTAACGATAAATCTACACGTAGTTTTGTCTATCAGCATCTTCTCCATGATCATGTTTATCATTCCGTTCAAAATCCTAAACATCAGATTATGTATTGCCTTACAATATCCTACACACAGGTGCAAGATTTTGGTTAAAAAAGTTAACATTTTATAGTCGATCAAAGTACCCGGGTAATTTATCGAAATACCTGGGTAGTCGAGTATGTTGAAAAAGTCAAAAATACCCAAGTACTCGATAATCGGCATTGAATGCTCTAGTCTGGAAATCGTAAAATGGATACGGAAGGGATTTTCTATATATAGGAGAGGTATTCTGAGGAATAGAACAGTGGCATCTAGAGTATATCTAGGTGAAGGTGTTGACGAGCGAGCACCATAGGCGTCGAAAAGGAGGAGGCAATCGGGAGCACTTGCCCTCCCCTCCCCTTCAAAATAAGAATACTGTTTTTTGTTAGCTTCACAAAATATATTTATCCGAGGTTTAACTGGAATTCGTTTATGAGGTGAGAATATTTTTCATTGATATTTGCTGCAGTTTTGAATATTTTGCAAACACCTCTTTTACTGACTACCGGAATAATTGCAAGAGAAAAAAGAAATTTAGTTGGCCGGAGAAGAAATTTATAAGGGCTTCAATAGGATCCTGATCCGGTTTGCTCTAGTTCGATTGGCCCCTGATCATGAGTGTAACGTTTTCCCCAATAAAACTCTGATTAGGATATTCTTATCAGGCCCTGATCATTTCGCCATATAAAATTAAATAGGTAAAACCCTAGGAAGGTATTTTGTATCAAGCTCTGATCAGATTGATCAAATAGGGGTCAAATACGAAGAACCAAATCAGGGCCAGATATATTCAAATAAGGTTAATCCCTAAAGGATATTCTAATTCAGGTCTGGAACAGACCCAAATCAGAATGCCCTAATAGGTCTACCCTTGCTGGCCCTAATCACTCCTTAACGGTATTCAGGCTTTCTATAATTTATTTCTGCTCTTGGAATTTAAAATGCTGGTTATAAGTTTAACGGTTAAATGTTTAAAGAAAATATAAATTAAATGAAAATTTCCAAACAGAAATATTCTAGTGGAGTTAAGATTGGCACTTCTAATCCATGGAAAAGTTAACCAATAATTATTTTCATAAATATTAGCACCAAGAGGAACACTGTATTGTGTGGTTGGTTATTAACTTTATAATCAATACTGTTACTTGCCATAGTAAAATGTTTTTAAAACGAATCTAAATAAAGAATCAACTAATATTACCCAAAAATGCATGTCTATCAATTGGAAAGTGACCAAATTATACGTTAGCTGACAAGAAATAACATTCAAAATCCATTAAAAAAATGGGTAATCCCCTTAAAAAAATGGTAAAATTTTTGTTTTATTTTATTACAATGAGAATAATAATCAAAATGATTTGTTAAGAAAACATATTTAGGAAGGAGTTGTGACCATTCAGTGTGGGGAAGAGGGTATGAGAAAGTACACGAAGGTGCAATAAATTTAAATTTCTTGTCGATTGGAATGAGCTAGACGCCGGTGTATTAGCGGGTGAGAGACCAACTGGTAAACCTTCACGGTCCACTATAGACCTCCTTCTATACTTTATTAAATACAAATTTAAAATAATAATTAGTTGCCTTGAAAAATTTAACAAAAATTTAATATACAAATTAAAAAATTTTTTAAAAAATTGAAAACCTCGACGTGATATTAGTTCCAGACAGCACTTTCTGAGTATAATGCGATTATTTTGTATACAACACATGTGTTTCTATAAGATTTGTATAAGACATGTATAAGATTTACTATATCAATCAAGAAATCCAGTTTGAACTAAACAAATTCTTTAAACCATCCAACCTTTTTGTTTACAATAGATTCAAAACCACCTCTTAAACTCTTTTCGAGCATTGAAAATGCATTAATTTAGTGAAATGTTGCATGTCACAATTTAATTTTTAATAATATGTCCAGATTGGAAAAAAAACTCCTTTCATTTTCATTGTTTAATTTAATTGAAACACAAAATCCAAAAATTCATGTGTTGTATACAGCAAAATCAACAGGTCAAATCATGTCGTGGTCACCAATATTTGTAATTTTTGTTGTTAGTTGTAGCATATGTAACAAAAAACAGATTTAAAAACTCTATATTAGCTTGTTAGATCTGTTAACTGTTTCATAGTCCCAACGGTAAAGTTCAGAATTAATATTACCAATATTACGAATTCAACCAATATTACCAACATTATTTCATCTTTATCAAAAAATTTCAATCAAAAATACTAATTTTTGTTGCATTTCAATGAAATTTCAACGTTGCAAGCAATAATTCGAATGCAACATTTCATTACATAACCTAAATTTCTTAGCTACTGATATAATTTATCATTCAATGAATTTTATAAAAATCGATCAATTTTTTTTGTGGTTGTTATTTAAATGTTACAGTTTGGACTTCGTGATACTTTTAAAACTAATTAAAAAAAAATATTTATACGAATATATCCAGATTTAATCTTTGTTTTACTTTACATTATTTATTATTATTTCCACCGATTGATCTTTAATGAAACAAAAACAAAACAAGATAATAAGAAACTGTAATTATTCAATATTACAACAGTTAAAAGTAATAATTACGTTCAAATATATATGATTTACTGTATGATTAAAACATATATTTTCATCTCTTTCTCAATCATACAAAAAATAAATATAAAGAATAAGAACAACAACTATTATAATAATATATCAACATAAGTAAAACTATAAATAAATTTCACAATAACTCTTAACATTTATAACTTTGACAGACAAAACAATTTTCAATTTCATTGATCTCCATTTTTTTTTATTTATACGAAAGAAAAAAATGAAACTGTATCGTAATAAAACAAGTGGTATGGCAGCCATTTTTTAAAAAAAAAGAATAATAATAAAATTTTGACAGTTTTTTGTATTATTTGTTATAATTTATAGCAAATTTATTATAATAATATTAGATCGAGTTTGTTTAATATATCATATGTTTTTTTTTCTGTAAATTTAATGATTTGAAATTATGGTTCTTTGAGTTCGGAATTTATAATATTTTTTTTTGTTGTGATCGTGTGTGGTTGTTGTTATGTTTTGGATCGTTTTTGTCTTATATAATTGTTTTATATAAAGGTATTTGGATTAAAACGATGATATGATTACAAACATATGTCATTTTTTTTTTATCTACATACATACATATAAAGTTGGTTTCAATATGAGTTTTAGGAAAAATAACCAACATTTTTTTTCCTCGATTGATCGTCGATCGTCGATCATCATAATATCAGAAAACATAAATATTTTTTTTAATGTCATTCCACAACAATGACACACAATATGGTGACATAAATTAAAAATAAATGTCATTTTAAGATAATATTTTTTTTTTGAAATATATTTATAAAAAAAGAAAACTAAGAAAAACAAAATTATGATCACGAATTTCGATCGAACGAAACATAACAAAATTGTAATTAAATTCTATCGATCAATTTGAAATGTTATTATGGGATTGGAATGAACAGTGATGGAGTGTGATTTATAAGTTGTGAGGTATTGAGGGCGAGAAGTGGAAGTGTATTAATTTTATTGTTGTTGTTGGGATATGAAGTGGATAAACTCGTCGTCGATATAGAGAGTTGTGATTTTTTAATCACACAAGTGATTACTGTTCTCATATATATTGGAGATGGATTTTAAATCTGTCGTTCATTTAAGAAGAATAGAGTTGAAGGTTGTATTTTAAAACAAAGAGATTGAGCCACAACAAATTATTCACAAAATAAATCAAAACGATTTTAATCGCTTAACCTACATGTGTTGACGCATTTAAACAGTTTGAAATTTATCTCCATAACTTTTAAACGTTGTTTTTTTTAGATCATCAAATGTCTGCTGAGAATTGAGAAAATTTTTAATCGAAACACAAAATTTGGTTTGTTTGAGGGCAAAGGGATGGTATGCCCATTCGTTATTATGGAGTTCACATCTCTGGAGACTAGAATCAACAAAAACCAAATAGATCTATGCAAAACAAGCCTTTGTTAAAATTTGTCGAGCTTTCCAGTATTTAGGCCAACTTAGGCCGTTAAAGCCAAAATCTAATCTTTTATCGTTTTTGAGAATATTTGTCTGAATTTCGTATTAGAGGATGCATTGTACTTCTGAACGTTCTTCGTAGGAATCGATGATACACAATAAAATTTAATAAAATTAATGGTTTTATTAAAAAACGGCGATTATTAAACTTTTCGTAGGGACAGTGAAAAAATTTAAAATACTACTAAATTATTCATTATATTAATAAATTGTTCATTGAGCGAAGAAAATGAATTCGATTTAATTTTTTCCAGTTTGTCTCCAGGCGAGGTGTTAACTAAGTAAAAGATTTTGATTTGCTTGAATTTTGTTTTCCTAAGTAAATGCTAAGGAAAAAGTAATTTTTTGCCAACAATGCCTTGATGGTAAATTTCGATCATTAAATGTAAGCGCAACATATTTATATGTTCAACAGAAACAGTTCTTACTAGAAACTGTAGTATGAGATTTTGACCATTATAGGACAGGACGAAAGGTGGATACCTGTGGACTCTATTTGACCTGAAAATTATATTAATAAAGTGATAGTTAGGCTTGAACCCAAACCTAGAGATAAAGGGTTTCATCGACTGTGCTAGCCGGGCTAAGAAAACAGTATAGAAAAAACAAGGTTTGGTTCTCATAAAAAAAAATTTCTGCAACTTTAGGTAGGAAAAGTTGTAAATGATTCGATTCTATTGGAATTTGATAAATGAAACACTTTAGAAGATTTCAATAAATTTAATTGTTTATTTGATATAGTAGCCAAAATGATAATGAACATAAAATAAAAGAATTATCATTACAAAACCTTAATTAAATTTAAATTAAGTTAGCGGTACTTTATGTACAGTTATATTATGTATAAACAAAAATATGTAATGCTTGATGTTTGTAATGCTTGATATGTAATGCTTGATGTCTTATTAGTTTGTGTAAACTAACATTTATTAATTTATTTCAACAGATTCCAAGGAACTTGCGAAATCAATAATTTAAAGTAAAATAAGATCTTAAGGAAATTAATTATCAAACAGTCGGTAGTAATTCTTGAATCTACCCATGTCAACTCGAGAGTTCGACGGGATCGTTTCCGTAAAGCTTCTGAAGCGAGGTAAGTTAACCAAAGATTCACTAGCTATACGGTATACTCATAATCGATTTTAAACGAGAATGTCTGGTTAAATATTGCAGAAATCCCCGTTCAATAATATGTATATACTGTCGGTAAATGCACCAGGTACTTGTTTGGTAAACATAGCAGGTGTGAGGTAGTAAATGAGCAGTAGTAGATATACTTCAAAACTTTCAGGGTTTTATACGTATGTTCGTGAATTAGATTACGAGGTAAAGAGCTAGAGAACATCCAAGACAGCCATAACTGTACACGATGTTGCGTATGAAGGCTGGTCGGGAAATGCAAAAGGTGTCAACATCTACTTTACCCAAATTCAAGAGAACGCTATCTCCCGTTCTAAGACTGATAGTCATTTAATTGTTATTGTGGATCGTAAACACAAAAGTTGTTTTGAGAAGTGGCATGCGGTCAAGACGCTTTAGGGCTTGGTCGGGTGCGATAGATTTTTGTATTGCATCCCGTTGACTGACAATCAATTGCATAGATGGAATATATTTCCTTGTCCTCCTTAAGACTGATTTGATATTCTCCTACTAATCCAATCACAACTTAACGGAGTCGAGTGAAGATGTGTAATGATAAATCTATTTTTGATTATAGATAGTAGGGTAAAGACAATGTGTCGTGGGTGAAGATGGTTATGATCATAGGCATCTCAATGGTGGTCCATTGTCCGTTTATATAAGGTTTGATCTACTGTTATTAGGAGTCAGCGCATAATCACAAACAGTGACCACGGTTCAAGCCGTATCTTTAATTCTTGTTTGAATTTCAATCACGCGGGCTTCAAAGCCCTCTCATAAATTATGACATTAGAAGAAGGACTTCGGACCACAACCTAGATCCACTAGCCTGAGTTGAGAAAAAAACAGTCCGCAAACCAAGGTGACACTCATAATTCTGGGCACGAGCACTCTTCAGACTATCCATGAAGGATCCTTGCTGAGCATGTAGGTCTTCAGCTCTACACACCCAAGAATCGATACATATTAGTACTACGCTGGATACGAATAAAGTTGGTCTGCACGAGTCAACTGGTATTCCGAAGAAGAGGATGAGATATAAGAAATAAAATATGGGTCGTGAGGTCAACCGATAACGCGTAAATAATTCTTTATTCCGGGTTCTGCAATGATGGTTATATAACCATAAATTTCGGAACTCCTCTATTTGAGTTATTTTTTGGATGTTTTCTTAGCATTTTCCTTTTCCAAGTGTGTGTCAACCTGCGGCCCTAATAATACAATCTAAACTACATGTATAGAGAAAGAAGTTTTTAGAACTGGTGTGGCCTTGGATGCAACCACCGGGGCACGAAGGACTGACGATGGCGAAATTTTACAGGGTGGGATGAGACTGGTGAGACAAAAAAACTTAATCTAACTCAGACTCCGTAAGATTCTAAGGTTCCGATAAGCATTAGCCTGAAAGGCTAAAAAAATTTTTAAAAATTTAAAAATAACACCGATAAAAAATTGTTGTCTCCAAAACAACCCTGTTAAGATCCAAAGACGCAAACATTGTGGCTCAAGAGCTCCACTGGATGCAAGCTTGTAGGTCTTGAGCATTACAAGACACATAAATCAAACCATGAAACTTGGAACTTCGAGTAATGAATTTTAAATAGTGGATTTACTGGAGAAGAAGATGCATATGTAAAGTAAAAATTTGAAAGTTGCAATGCTTTTATAATTCTGACATATATCATTTTTTTCTATGAAGCTCAAAATGAGAATAGACCTATGCTTTCGAGTTACTCTTGTTTATTGAAACATTTTCAAATTTAGTCTTACCAACAGTCCAAAAGCCGTCCAACTTTTGCAGATGAATCATGAATTTGGAAGAAATGGTGAATTTCTGGGCAAAACAAAGGGCAAAAACAGAAAACAAAACTTCATCCAAATCTTTCAGATGTTAATTAATCTGTTCTGAGTTTTTCTATTATAAATTAATTAACTAGAACATCAAAAAGTGGTTTTATGTTGAGGTGATATTTTCGCTACAAAATCTAGAAGGTATTTAAATAAATTTTATTTTTACAATCCCACCGCTGTCATCAATTTATGACTTGAAAAATTGAGTTGTTTGATCGATTGTGGTTTATTATATTTTCATTGAATTGTCGAAAAATGCAAAAAACAGTTCATAAATTGTATATGATTTTGTTTTTTGCTATAATGGAAAATTTGTTGTATGCTGAATGTGTTTTTAAATTAATTAATTTAAAAACACATAAATAAATTATAAATAATAGTGAAATATTTGTTTTGCTTTAAACTAAGAATGAAAATCATTAATAACGACGCTGAACAGCAAGATGAGAATATATCTAATTCTAATCAAGTAAAACAGGTAAAAAAAAAATATACACTTGAAACTCAACACCAATCGGAAAAAGCTGGAACGTCTCGTGATGCTGCGTTATTACATATTTGGAATAATAAAAAACTAAATTATTATTTTAAAACTAAATAGCGGTGGATTAACGTTGTTAGCGACGAGAATGTGGGATAGGATGCCGGTGGTGTTCGAAAGTAGAATGGTAAAATTTATAAACTAGTAAACATTTATACATTACAGTGGATTGGAAATCACGTTCTGTCAAAGCTCATGGTTCGAAGAAAGAAAATTTACATGTCAATTGAAGGATCACAATGAATAAGATTCCCATAATAAGCAGGGAAAATAATGAAAATTGGTTAAAAAAATTTATTTCCCAAAACTTTTGATGTGGCTAATGAAAAACATTTAAATAGCACACAGCAAATATTTTTTTCAACGAGTTACAATGATGAACAATAAAAATTATAATTTTCGTTCTCATTAAACTATTAAATTAAGTTTTTAATCTCACAACTATATTGTGGTGGTGCAAAAAAAGTACATACACCTCGGGAGAGGACATGTTATCTCCCTCGGTGGTATGTAGATCTCAGGCTTCGCCCTCGGACTCCAAGCACATCTCGACAGAATATCATGCACTTCTCTACATTGGTATATAATTAATAATTGAACTATATATTTAATAATTGAAACAAAAACTCATAATATGATTTTAAAAAATTAATTGATTGACAGAAAAAATGTTAATGTTGGATTTTCATTGCTTTCAAGTTTTATAGTCTTGTCGCAAAACTTGTGGCAAGGCTTATCTCTACAGAAGTACGAAGAACAATTTTTGGAAAATATTTAATATAGTTTGTAAAAGTTCAATTAACAATGATGAAATTTTAACTATTTCAAACAAAAGCGTTTTGGTAGTTTATTTGAAATTTGAAATTCAAGATTGCGATGAGCGTATAACTTTCTATTGATCTTGTCGAATTAGATGGAACAACATCAGAAATAATTTTTGATACCTTAATATCAGTTCTCGAAAAACATGGTTTAAATGAAAAATAGTTATATATGAAAAACTGATTGGATTTTGCTTAGACGGTGCTAGTGTAATGTTAGAAAAAAAGCTGGAGATTTTGCAAGAATTTGAAGCAGTTTCCAGGTATTATCTTGTTTAGCTCATCGTATTCAGTTAACTCTAGAATATTATTTTATCAACGACGTTCATGAAGTAAAAAACTTAAGATTTTTTCTCGACAATATTTATTTCCCAGCAAACACAAAAAGCATTTTCTTTGCAATTAATTATCATTGTGAGCTATTGGATACTATTGAGGGGAAATATTTTAAAAATAAATGCTTCGATTTGTAGTAAGTACAAGCCTGATGAATGAGCAAGAAATGAGCAATGTGGCACCAAAATTAGCATTTTTTTGACATTTAATTATGTGTAAAAGTTAGTTTTTGGTTTTTTTTCTCAATTAAATGCTTTTAAAAAATTGACATTATATTAGCAAAAGTTGCTTAAGTAGCAATTATTCATAAAACATTTTAACATATAATAAGCATTAATTGTGCAATCCTCGACACCGCTAATATGATTATAAATGCTCCGAAAATGCTGCATTTTATAAGTATTTATGCAAGCGTTTTATGTTTTTTATTATTTGATTAATAGCTATAAATGCTGTTTTAATTTACTAAAAAGTCCACATTTGATTCGCATTTATTTTGTTTTTAATATTCATTATTTTACCACTTGTTCTTATTTAAATACAACGTTTTCAAAAAGAATAAATGATTACATCTGGATTTTTCCACGAAATTATATTTTTTAGCATTTTTTCTGCAACAAGTAAAACTCAAACATATTTCATGAAAAGTATTTTTGAAAATAACTAATTCTGTGACCATTCAGTTTTTTTCTGATTTTTTATAATTTTTATATTTCAAAACTTGTAAAATTGTTTTTCAAGAAATTGTAATTTTATTGCGAAAGAAAATTATCTGATAATATTACCATAGATAATTCGAAAAATTACAAAGCGCCTCAAAAATTACTCATATTTAATTATTTATAATTTGTATGGCAAATTTATCGTTTATTTATTTGCAATTTATAATAACTCTCAACATGTTTAATAATATTCGCCGTCATTAAAAAGTAAAAATTTCATGTTTTTCAGTATATTTTCTTTCATTTGATTCCTAAAAAATTGTAAAACAAAATGTACTGCTATATTTTTGTATTTGTATACCGCCATATTTTCCTGTGCATAACACATTAAAAAATGGTCGATAGATTTTATTTATTCGATAGCACTTACGCCAAAAATGCCATATTACTGCCTAATTAATGCCATTAATAATATGTAAAAATTTATTTAGATTTTTTTTAGTATAGTAAACCTTCATTTGTGCTTCATGCAATATTGTGCTATATACTATGTTTATATGTAATTTATGTAGCATTTAACAACATTTAAACTGAATTCTATTCTTGATTTGTACCAAAACATTCAATTTACATTTAAACCATTTTTGTAATAAATGGCGATTAAAAGATCATTTGTTGCTAAATTATTTGATTGAAAGTTAAATTCATTTAATTTTTTAATACGCATTTAATGGGCTTTAAATTGCCACAAAACTGTCACAAAAATGCATAACAATATATATTATCTTGAAGCATAAATAAAGCATCGATGAAATTTTTAATGCTAAAAACGTGTAGATTAAATGCTTGAAATGTAGTTTCTTATATTTGAAGTCTAAAATTAGCATTGAATTACTATAAAATATGAAGTGAAAAGTTAAGCCTCAAAGCATTTTATTTGTATTTTTCTAGCAGTTATGTTTATTTCATCAGTTCTTTTTTAATCATTAAACGTCAAATTCTTTTAATAAACGAATGTGAGTAGCTCTCCGTAATGTCCTTTAAAATAGTACAAACGCAAGAAAAAGGTAATTATTAAATAAAAATTTTATGTATTACATATCTTTTAAATTAATATAAATGATTCGATGTAATATGTTATATATAGGTGGAAAAACGGCTGCTCTGTGTATAGTACCACATGCGTGGGCTAAAAATAATATTTTATACTGGCCACCAAATCAGCTAAGGCCAGCTAAACTAAAGGACCCACATTCGCAGCCACTAGTTTCATGGAAGAAAATTCCATGTAATGTAAAAAGAAAAGACATAAAGAATTTTAAAATCGCTCAAATAATTTTAGATGATATGCTCAACCATTCCGATACGGATGTATCAAAGTTTGAAGATGATGGAAATAACAATGCTGATTACGATGATGATGATACTGATGGTAATGATAATTCCAGAAAAAAGCATATAGAAAATAATTCGTTTTTAAACAATTTTAACTCATTTATACCGGCCATTGAGATTGAACATAGTAACAGCAATTTTATGTCGAGCATTCCACAAGTCTCACCATCATCATCAACAGTAGAGCAAAGCAATACAACATCGATGCCTTCTATAAAAAGAAAAGAGCAGGCAAAAACAAATTTTGCAAACCAAGAAAAGTTGCCACCATCTTTACCATCGCATTTATCAAATTTGGAATATTCAGAGGTTGACCGCATCAAAGAAAATTTTAAAATTTCTAATAACACGATTGCCATGGTTCTTGATGAATCTGGACAATTTACTGTCGAAACGTCCAACGCGTATGTGCTCTTTAATAAAATTGGGGAGCTCGAAGCTAAGGTTGATGTGCTTAGTAACAGTTTAGCTGCAACTGCAATTTTGAATCAAGAAATTCGAGACACGCTATGTGTGATCAAAACACATCTAGAGTCTCTCGAACATTTTGCATCTCTAGAAGGCAAAATTGAGGTAGATGAACTACTAAAAACTCTTCCAGCTAAAACACCAGAAGAGTTGGAAACACTGAATTGTCGTTTAGAAAAGGATGCCGGTTATAAAACAGCAGTGGTGAGTAAAATTTCCAAAAATTATTTAAAAAAATGAAACTGATTCAACATTGTATATGTGAGAATAATTGCATTATTGACATAGCTGTAGATATATTAGATACATTTACATGGTTTTATATACATTTATCTCATGCTAATTTAATTTGTTCTTTGAATCAAGACTACTCTAACACATGATTATTTTACAACATTTTCTTTGATAGTTCAACCATTTGACTGAAATTGGCGGCTCAAAAATTCGATTACCAACAAGTAAAATTTTTTCAGCAATTCTTGATCGACTTGTTGATCGTGAACTGATGATGAATTATTCGTTCACTGGCAATTATCGAAATACACCGAAAGATAGTTTCCAAGTCTTTGACAACATTATAAATATTGTGTACCGAGTTATCAAAAACAACGATCCTTCCTACACAGACAGCCAGAACAGGATGCGGTTTGGGTACGCGACTCGCAACAGTGGGTTAAGGGTAAAACAAGTAGGATTTCAAGAGAAGTAAGTGAAAAAATATATAAATTATTTAAACATATGTTTGAAATTAACACAAATACAATAAAATCCATAAAACTACAAATAAAAATGTTCTTAGTTATATATGTATTTATTTTTAATTAGGAAGGGATTTCTGCCTGTTTCGAAAAAAATCCAATTGGTCTGTGAAGCGAAGGGCGAAGCACAACTAGAGAGAAGTACCACTACCCAAGATGTTTTATTAACCCCATCCTTTGAATCACAAGGTGATATTATAAATATAAATAACATCACTCTTATAAATAAAGATGCTGGGCTCGATGGGACGAATAATGGGGAAAAAATGTCATCAAAATAGTATAAAAAAAGTTGTTAAACGAATTTATATACTCAATTATTATATTTTTTTGTAATTAATTAATGTACATGAATTTGAAAATTAAATATATATATATTTCATTCTTTAATCTTAATGTAATATAAATTAATATTATTTTATTATTTTGATTAACGTTATAGTCAAGAAGAGCAATAAAAAAGTATTAACATTTGTGTACTGTAAATTGTAATGATTGTCTTCAGTTCAGTGTTTGTTTATTGCATAAATCTAATGTATGTAATATGGGAAAAAACAGCATAAAACGATCGTCTTCCTTGACATAAAGCAGCTTACATTTAATTTCGTCTAGCGCATACAGCTTTGGTGGATTTATATTGTGGTAGTTGTAATTACATTTATATATATGCATATGCGAAGATTTTATAGGCAACTCGAAGAATTCTCGTTTCCTTCTGAAACTCTCTCCACATAAATGTATTTTTCCGCCAAAATAGGTACCGTATTGCATACCTACGATATCGTTATTTATAGTAAGAAACCATTTATTCGTTATTTTGTTAGTTAAAGTTAAACCCTCGAATAAAATTAGTTTTTCATACATTCCTTCACAATTAGGAATCTTGTGCGTTTCGTTTTTAATTATATTTATTAATTTCGGAAAACATTTTTCGTCCGTAATTGATATCTGTATTTTATTTTTTTCTGTAATTCGTTTCGCTACTTGAACCAATGGACTTTTTCCATTTCTTAACAATCTTTTTATATGATAAAGGCAGTTTTCGAATGGGTACGTACTGAATGATGGCAACTCACCTAAATATTCAACATCATCGGCTAGGTGGCATAAGTTATGTATATTACTAACAATTAAATCGTAGCTATATATGTTACCAAATTCTTCAATAAACACATTTAAAAGTTCTCTAACAACTGGAAGCATATATAAATGGGATTTGCATGAACATATTGTTATTGCGCAAAATAGTTTTAAAAAATGCATGTAAGTGTCTAACGAAAGATATTTTTTTAATACAACTGGTCCTACATATAATAAAAAACATCTGAATTCCAACGCTTTCCAATTGTGTATCAATCCCAAGCGTCTTACTGGACGATGCAACTCTAGTGGAAATTTTAATTTTTCTATCCACTCGGAAATTGCTTTTGTTTCAAGCTCAGACCATTTTTTTATCATATACTAGAGTTCCTTCGATCCATGCTAGTAGAATTCGTTTCATTACACCAAGATCTATTAAGTGTAAGGAATCTGCTATTGGAAATTGCTTTATCATGTCTATTGGTAGCTTTGTTATTGGTGTTTCAACTTTGTGATGCATTTTATCTGATTTAGCTCGAAAGCTTTCATCTGTTCTTCTAGGGCAATCAATATAATCAAAGTTCATTCGATGGTTTCTTTTTTCTCCATGAACAGTGCACTTTTGACATCCTGCTTTAGAGTTAAATGAAGCAGTACCTGCCGCACATCGTATTTGGAAAAGATAAAGACATTTTTTTTAAAATTCTTAATTACTTTACATATGTAATCAAGAGTGATTATAAGTAATTTAAACATACCTTTTATAAATGATCTGGCAGGTGATCACATATGAAACATTTAATTCCAACTTCTAATTTAGGCCCATTGATAAACAAACCACCATTTTCGCATATAGTCGATAGTTCGTCGATAAACTTTTTTAAATATAAACTTAAATTGAACGGTTTACCTTCTCCAAAATAAATTCCAACAACAAAAGGCTTTAATGTAGCTGTTTTCTGTCGAATTTGGCATAAAATAGGCCAAAATTCTTTTTTTGCACTTTTGTAAATCGGTAAACCATCAAAATTAAAAACTAATTGAATTTTTTTTGATTCAGCAATAGTAAAAAATGCGTCGATGATTCCTTTTTCAAGTCCATAATGCCAGTATTGACCACCATTTCCGATGTCATCGATGTCTATTTTTCTTGCCGTGTTCATTAAAGTGCGTGCATCTTTTGGCATTTTAAACTTAAGAACTGGATTCAATATTTTCAACAAATCATTAATCGCAGTAAATCTAATTTGATGTGTTGATGCCCACTCTTGTATTTTATTTGATATGTCAAAATGTATATTTTCCGGTTCATTCAATGTATCAAGAGGTTGATGATTATCTACAGCCTCAACTTCAAGATTGCGAGGTGTATTAGTTAATTTGATTTCAACATTATTTTGTACATCCTGCTGATTTTGCACGAATTCGTAGATTGTTTGATTAGAATTTTCAGACAAATTCCTGTGCTCTAAAAAGAACGAAACATTGTTTTTAATATTTAAAATAATTTCAAAACGGGCAGAGATTCATTTATAAACCTTCGAAATCAGAGTTTTTCTCTAAATTTTGTGGTGAACTTTGAATATTTTCGGATGTTGTTGAAATTGATGTGCTAATAATAATTTTCCGTTTCTTCTGATTTAATTTACGAGTCAAATCTAATCTTTTTCTTAAAAGTATAAGTCTTCTTTCAACTGCTCTACGAACCTGTCGACTTTTGTTTTTATTTATTTTCTTCTTTCGTTCAACCCCTCCGCCATTGCTTTTTAGTTTTTCTTTGTTCATTATTGTATAAAACTTTATAATTATAAAGAGAATATCTCAGCGCACGTTGGACTGGTTTCTCGTAACAAAATAAGAGTACTTAAAATATTAATGCAAAATGGTTCAAATAAAACAACACAATTCTTGTCCTAGCGTTTTTTTCACTCTCAAACTTCTTCGACACTTTTAAACATGATATCCTTCCTTGCATTTTTGAACCTGTTAGATGTTTGATTTTGTGCTTGAAAAATGCAAAATAAATTCAACTTAAGTGTTCATATTTTTAAAGTATATTTTATTATTATATAAGCTGAATTATTGCTTCAAAATTTTCACTACACTAATTTTGGAAATATTTTGTATTTTTTCAGCATTTATTATTTTTACTATACTGTATAAAAGTCATTAAAAAGGCGTCTTAAATTCGCATTTTAAACTTGAATCTTGACTTTGAAAGTAAATCACGCATTTGGTATCCAATTTTTGCATTTTTTGAGCATTTTAAAAAGCAAATATAGCTGGAATAAAACTTGTTTTTTAATGTTAAAAACAAGCTTCAAAAGAGTTTTAATTGCGCATTAAGTACTAATTTTCATGAATTATCATTGTCACGTGTTCAAATGCGAAAAAATACTAAAAGTGTCTTTATAATGCGCATTCAAAGCTCAGTTTCAGTGCTTAAATTCCCCAAAGCATTTGTGTGTTTGTTGGGTTGTATTAGTATACTTCAAATAAACATCAGAGAGAATTAAAGACTACTTCTAAAAAACTTGGCACTGAAATACACAAAATAGGGTGAACATCGATAGGCAGCTTGTAGCGGGCCTTGTACACACACTTTAATCAAAATAAAGAAATTGTAATAAGTCATATATTTTAAAAAGAAATACTTTTAAGATTTAGGTTTTATAAACGGCATATCAAATTTCTGTATTTTATACGGCTTTAAAGGAAAAAAATATTTCACTAATTAAAGCTAATATATTGATAAGGCAAACCATAAATCTATTTCAATTGAACATTTAAAATTATTTAAAGGAACACATTAAGAGGAATACAACCCTGAAAAAATTGTAGGTAAAATAAACCAAACAATGGTCTGTTAAATTTATTTAAAGGACACGTTATTTGATTTTCTATTGATTTGACAAACATGTTTGTTAAATATTTTTAGCTACCTTTACAAGCAGTTCGTTGATTTTCGTTTGTTGAATCAAATAGCCAAAAACCAAAAATATAAAACATAAATATGAAAAAATTCGAGTAGTAAGGGCTTGAAATTTATAGTGAACTTAGTGGAAGTACAGTACAATAAAATTTTGTGAAATAAAAAGCATAGTTTTAAGAAAAAGTGTGAAAGTATCTAATGAATTGTGGCAATTAAAATACCTAAAAAAACGAGTAAAACTTTAGTGAATTTTAGTGAAATTAAATTATTTGAAATTTAAGGAAAGTCAACAGTTTTGTTTTAAAGGTGAATTTAGTTTCGGTAAATTTTAATTAAAATCATTATAGGAAAAATATAAATAGATATATTTAATAGTATTATAATAAAATATCCAAATATAAACTAATTATAACTAACTAATAGTTTTGGAAATATTTAATAAAATCAATAAAATAAAATGTCAAAAGTTAACAAATATGTTCGTTATTGTAACAGTCCGGCTGTTGTTTTGATCACAGGTAATAACTAACAAACATGTATGTAAAATTTACAAACTGTTCGTTAAAAATTGTTGGTAAAATAAATTCAACTGACATCAATTTGTTGTATTCAACCAACAGTCTGTAGGATCAAAAGTAACAGAAATATATGTTGAATCGAATGAAATTTCTGTAAATTTTACGAACTTTTTTTTAGTGTATTTTAGAGGTTTTATATTGCCAGACCATAGGTACATAGAAAATTTTTCTTTTAGATGTTAATACCAATGTCAATTGAAAATTGATCGAAATTATACACAAGATGTTTCATCTCGTTAAATATTATCGATAGCTGTTAAATGTAACTAAAGACTTGTAAAGGGTCTAAAATGCAAGATATACAATATCAATTCAAATAACAAATCAATAATAATTGACAATAATTCAAAAACTGTGCACTTCAAAATTCTATAAAAGAAATTGCAATGTTTCTTAAATTAACTGCTTTTTCATATGATGACGTTCGATTGGATCGACAAAAACTTCTTTTCACCCACACTATTACACCCTCATAACAAAGAAATGTAATTATGAGACACTTCGCTATAGTTTTAGTTATAAGAGTTTATCAAACTGCCTCTCTCTGTTAATGCCTTCAAATTTTTTCTTTTTCAGCACGAAATTTAAACAGGGAAGGAGCTATTGATCAGCTTAAAGTTGACAATATTTTAAAAACTGTGCACTGCAGAATTTAAAAAAAAAATGAGGTTTCTTAAAATAAGTTATCTTTCACATGACAATTGACACCACACTCGTTTTGGACTATAAAGATTTTCTAACCCTTCCCCAACCTCACCCTTTATCATACCGAAATATAAATATGTGACAATTAGCCCAAAGTTCTGGTAAACTCTGATCAAACAGTATGTCCCTGTGTATTTTTGTCAATTCAGCTCAAAACCCAAGGGGAGGACCAACTTAAAGTTGCACTTTTTTGCCATTAATTCAAAAATGGTGCACTATCAATTTCATTTATTTTCATTCCAAAATCCAAAACAACAAAAATACATTTTGAGAAACAATAAATTCATTCTTCCTTAACATGATAATAGATGAAAAACGTGTTCTAGACAGAGTTGTGAAAACTTGACCATTTTTGATTTTCCTGAAACTTGGCATATAAGTAGTATGGACAAAATAAAAAATACAACTTATAGCTATATTTTAAAAAAAAAAAAGTTAAAATTTATTTGATTTTAAAATTTTTTGTTAATGGAAGTTGTTTGAAAAACTGAAGAAAAATTCGAATTTTAGTCGTAATAAAAATCTTTAAAATCTCAAGAACAAAAATTAACGCCTCTGAGTTAATTTGATACTTTAGAGTAAGGATTGAACTATTTTCAGAAAAAAAATTAATTTAATTCCAATTGATCTTCGACCCTAGCGCCATCTTTAAAAAAGTTTTTTTAATATTTTTATTTAAAAATTAATTATGAAAACAATAAATTAATTTTTTTTCAAAGGATTAACTAATCATCTATCAAACAAAAAAAAGTTTGATGAAATCGGTATAGCCGTTCTTGAGCAATTTAATTTCAAAGTTACATCAGATTGGCAGAATTTTCATTTTTCATGCATGTTGGGGTGCCCCCTATGCTCAAACTAAGCACTTTAAAAAAATTTTAAAATAAGTAGTATTTTGTATTTTGTCCGTACTACTTACATGTCGAGTTTCAGGAAAATCAAAAATGGTCAAGTTCAAATTTCGACTCTTTCACCAGCGTAGATTACGGTTTTCATCAATACGACAATTACCAACAGAAAACCGTAAAACATAAAATAAGAAGAAAACAACACCAAAAGTACTACAAAAGTGAATCACCACGAAATATTTCTTCAATTAAAAAACTGAAGAAAATATTGTAGGTGTCGTAAAAATCCCCTAGATGCTGGTCCTTCGAGCCGGTTGGATTGCACCAGTAAGTGAAGCTGAGTATATTTTCCCGATTTTAATTTAAATTAAACAGTTACTATTCCAGTAGCTAACCCATGTTCCATCCATCCAAGTTCCAAAGAATCAAATCTTCAAAGCTAACGACAGCAAGGCATCTTAAGAAATTTTTTCATCAAGACAACTTTCATCTGCAACAACTTGAAATAGGAATATACAGCGAATTTTATTTAATTTTTCCTAACATAAACTAGATCGACAGATGCAGATGGATTAGAGAAGAATAAATTAAAAGAAAAAAATAATAATATTTTCTTCCATTTACATTTAATTTATTTTTTACTTGAAAATTTTTAATTTATGGATCCGGATAAATAATAAATGATTATTAACATCATGGCTACAATTGCACGATGATAATCATATATATGATAAACTCAATGAAAAATGTTACAAAAAGAAAAGTTTACGTTTGCAATTGTTATGATTAATAATTTATTATTGTGAAAAAAAATTTTTTTTTCAAGTGACAAGTTTTTGTAACTAAATCGAATTATCAGATCATATTTATAACATTAATTAAAAATTATGTCAATTCTATAAATCAAATAAAATATTAAAAATATAATAATAATAACAAAAGTCATAAATCAATTTCAATCAAATTTAAAACAAACACAATTTTTATTTTCTTTGATTGATTTAAGATTATGTATTCTTCACACATAGAGCTATTACTGCTATACAGCACACAATTCAAAACATAAAAACCACAAAAATATTTAAGTGTAAGAAATAATAAGAAAATTAATTAATCATAAAATAATCATTTCAAAATTACCAATCATTTGTCAACTTGGTTATTTTAATTCAATTTGATCATTTACATAAATTTAGGTTTGTTGCTTTTTTTTTGGGGTCTAATTTGATTGAATGTTTTTTTAAATCATATTGATAGTCAACACAAGAAACAGATCAAATTTCATAATAATATTATATTTTATATTTAATTAATAATAATAGTTTTGTACATAATAGTTTAGTTTTGATGTTTGTCATTTTTTTTTTGAATGGACAAAATTTGATTGTTGATTAAATGTCAAGGGAAATACTTGCAAATGTGAATGAATTAGAGGCTATGAAGTTTTATGGTTATGGATTTCATATGAGGGTATTATGAAGTAACCATAGGAGTTTGGAGGATAGAAATATTCAAGATATGGCTAGATATGCTTGTTACGTGCATCTGGACCAGTTTGTAGAAGTGTCACAATAAGTTGAGGATGCTGAGCATGGGTGCTCCTAAAATTTTTTTCAAATAGTTTTGAAATTAAAAACTAAAATTTAAAATAAAAACAATGTTATTTATGAGCCTAAACATTCTTTCTTCATATTTTTAGTAATACAAAATCTTTCTTAAAGAGAAAGATAAAATGTTGAGTTTTTACAGAATATCCATTCACATGGGATATTTTCTTCTTTCAATTTTTAGATGCCTTTTTCTTTACTTATATTATTTTTAAGTTAAAATTTAAGAAAACGAAAAATGAAAAATATGGAGGGGCTGTAATCTCACAGCTCTGAGATATCAAGACTTTGGTCTGGGTAAAGGATTTTGATATAGTTTTCGGCAAAAAACTTTTATGCGGACATGGTTTTTCGTTACGCTCAGCAAACTACTCAAAAACCTCTCCATTTAGTGTTTCGAGAAAATATTACAATATCACAAATTCATATTTCTTTCAAAATTCCAAAAATATTGTAAAAATTATAATAAAATCAAACTTTTTTCAACATTCTAAAAATATTCCAAAAATTATTACAAAATCAAAAATGGAATCTTTTTTCAAAATTCCAAAAATTATAAAAAAACAAAAATTTGAAATTTTTCAAAATTCCAAAAATATTCCGAAAATTCTTACAAAATCAAAAATTAAAACTTTTTCCAAAATTCTAAAAATATTGCATAAATTATTACAAAATCAAAAATACATACTTTTTTCAAAATTCCAAAAATATTTCAAAAACTATAACAAATTCAAAAATTTCCATGTCCAATTTCAATTTCAATTACATTTACGTCATAAAAACAACTACATTTTTTTCCCAAAAAATTGGCTAAAAAAATCAATGAAATCATTTTTTGACACGCTTGACATTATTTTTTTGACAAACTTATAATGCCATAATTCTCTATAATAATAATATATTTTCACGTCATACAAATTATTTATTTTATATTTTTCCAAAAAATTGGGTAAAAAAATAAATAAAAATTTTTCTTTGACACACTTGACAACATTTTTTGACAAACTTATGTTCTCAATAATAATAATAAAATTCATTTCAAACAAAATTTTAATTTAATTTTTTTTTCCGAAAAATTGGTTAAAAAAATAAATAAAAATCTTTCTTTTGACACCCTTGACAAAATTTTTTTGACAAACTTATAATGCAATAATCTAGATTTTGGTCTCACATACCAATCCCGACCATCAAGATTTCTCGAAGTTCAATGTTCCTACTCGTAATCACTTAAAATGAACGTTTTTTAAGCAAAAAATATGCAAATTTCTTTGTTTTGACACACTTGACGATTTTTTTGACACACTTCTGGTATAGTTATCGAACACAGCGTCCTTTCAGACCTGTCTTTTGAGTATACCTATTTTTAGGAAAAAAAATTTTTGAAATCCCTCCAGTGGTTTTTTCTGCAGCGTAGGTATTGACGGCCGGCCGGACGGCCGGCCGGCAGACAGACATACATTTTTTTTTTTTTGCTTTTTTAGAATCAGTAGGTCCTAAAACGTCGAGAAATGCCAAAAAAAGTGGGGGAAAGAATTTCACTTTGAGCTCATGAATGTAATACTTAGGTCTTTCAGACCGCAGTAATAAATCATTTGACATATATAAAAAAAGTAAAAAGAATCAAAATTAAAAAGACAAATGATGCTGAACTGATTATTGACAAAAAAGGAAAAATATTTTGTACGCCATTTCTAGGCGCGACATTAACTTCATTGTTTTATCGAATTTAAATATTATTTGCTTTTATGAAGATAATGTTGTCCCAAGACATAGCATACAAAATATTCTATAATTCGAAGTACATGAAACGTTAATGTTGCGCCTAAAAATGCGTATTCAATATTAAACAACTCTAAGAAAATATTAAGTAATAGACCTAAAATGTCATCTAAAGTAATTAATAACTCGATGAAAATCTAAAATTAAAGTTATACCTAGAAATGACGAAGAAGCGAAATCCTAAAATTCGGCTTGTTTATGTTCAATTTCACAGAAAAATACACAGAAAAAACACATGTTGGGATATCAGCGGAGGTGTCCTGAATTTACTTGGAATGCAGAAGGATGCAATCTTTTACACACAATTTCAGGAAGCTTTTTTAGAAGATGGGCTAGGGTATCTTCTGACTTCTTCCAATAGACAGAATATAAATTTGGTTGTTGCCACCCTAAGGTTCAAGTTTTTTTTTAATTTGAAGTGCTCTGTAAAAAATCTCGTCAGTATTAGTAGGTTGTTTCTTTCTATTCAACCTAGAGCACACTACTGCTCTCTTTTGATTGAATGAGCCATTCAACACTTTGGACTGCCCTATGCCCGTGGTGTGGTTAGAGCTTTTGGATCATTCCATCATAATTCCTTCCTTCATTCTTTCGTGGATGGCTTTTGTCTCCAGTTCTGGGGTCAACAAAATATGTTAAAGTACCTTGCATTGCGAATTTCTTGACTTCTTCATTACCTACGATACCTGAACTGTTACTTTGTTACTATTTCCAAGTGCGTTTATCTTGTTTACCTACAATTTGCCCGGAAGATGCTTGGCTATGTGTCCCTAGGTTTAAAGTATATGGTTTTGGGTCCAATTTTCATTGCGCCTCCCTTCCCCATTCCCCCTGCCTCAGTCTTTGAAATATCCGCGTACCATTTGATTACATCTTAATTAAGATAGTACGTAGTAGATTCACTGTAAAACTCCGCTTTTTTGCAAAAATGCGATATGTATGTTTCCTATGGAAGTTGGACTGCATAGCCGTTTCGTCTTTAGGAAATACAAGCAAGGGATTCCGTCTTGAAAGAGTTTCTTGATATTTAGACTCAAAAATCTTTGCCTCACCCATACTACGCCGGTCGGACAAGTTCCCATTTCCCCTATCATGCAGATACAGGTGAGCCACTGCATATTTTCCAACTCTGTTTTCGCAGAGTTAAGCTTGGCTATTTTTTTTCATATGACTAGTTCGTTAGTCTCACTATCATGGTATACATCTACCTTAGGATACCTGGGCTGTGCCTGTATATTTTACCAAGGAAATTTTTGCATACCATCAGAGCTCTCCCGCAGATGTGCATCAGATATGTACCAAATTCAGTTGCCTCTGTAGAATATCACAGAGTGTTTCTTTGAACTTATACATCATGAGGATAATGACCATGTCACCCTGGTTCCTCAACTAAGCCATAATTTTAACCACCACTTGATTCCATATGATTAGTGGTAAGACCCCATTCTTGCGGAAAGTCTCAAATGATCCACCCTAACTGAGCCGATCGTCAATACCAACATTAGCCACAATACCAAAAGTTCAGAGTTCTGTACGATTTTCTTCTCTGGAAGGATTATTAAATCGTTTTAAATTGTATGAAATTATAGAGAAAATAAAAATAATATAATGGTCAAACGGATGTTTGGTCTGAATATTTTCGGATGGTATGTGGTTGGAGTACTGAAGACTCAGGTTTGGAGACTGGAGTACTGGAGGCTGGACTTGACACTGGAGTACTCAGGTTTGTCACATCCGTAGATTAAAAATTAGAAAACAATAAAGGGTGAACTCACAATAAAAAACATTCGAAAAATGCACAAATGCACAAAATGCAATTTACCAGTAAACATTAAAAAATATTTGTAGTTAATCCTCCATCGCTCCTCTTAAACAAGTTCTACCAAAATAGGTGCAAGCGGCAATAACTTTCACTTACTCGTGCAAGGAATTAATTGTGATTTTAGAAATCAAAATAAGTCACAAAAATGTAAGGTATTGCTTGTTTTACACTGCTGATTTCCTCCGAGTTTAATTGAAACTTTCTGCAGGTGCGTTTATTAATGATTCAGTAGTGGAGCACGTAACGCAAAATAATTAGCAAATGAGCTGGATCAGGGTGTAATCAGTAATGCATTCTCTGCCGATGATCAGCTTGGCAGAGGACCCATTCAAAAAGCTGAGTCACAAACAGCAACCTACACGTGTATAATTTCCCTTGTTTACGTAAAGCTGCTTTTTCCGTAGATAAACTTTTGTTTGACTCCGCTACTCGGAATCAAATGAATCAACAAAAAAACAACATTGATGAATCAAGTAGGAGTGTATCCGGTCCATCTAAGAATTCAGATAAGCCAGTGACGAGGTATCCAACGGTCAGGTCGATCTTTACTAGTACAGAAAGTGTTGACAATCACGACACTGGCGAATCTGGCAACCATCTGGTATCTCTTAGCAAGATGGCTGATCAGTGAAAATTTCACATTGTCTGGGTGCCAGGCGAACTCATTCTGCAAAGCACTTTCTGGCTTGTGTCACCAAGCATGTCTAGATTAGAAAAACCACTTGTTTCATGCGTTCTGCTACTAAAAAACGAGTTGTATACCCGCGAAAATATAAGATGGTCAAAGGGAATTACTTGTGTGATAGCCAGGTAAATATGGCTTGCACTGGGCAGCTCCAGGCCTGGTCAATCGGTTTCATTAAATCACAGAGATATTACCATGGCTGTGATTATCATTATGTGACACTGTCTTATTGGCCAATATACTAATAGACTGGGTGTGTCTCCATTGACCACTGTCGCATCTGCAATGACGAGGAGGAGGAAGAAATGGTTTTCTATCACCTCTGCTCGTGTTCTGGTCTGGCTCAAAGAAAACTCAGTGTTCTGGGTGCACCCACCTTTTATGACGACTGCGAGATGAACGCCAGAGAAAATTTTCGTTTCTTTTAAGCCTTTGGTGGGTTTCCAAATGGCAGTATTTGAACAGGGTTTTTGCCTTATTCATAGAATGGCCATTATAAACTAATTTAACATAAGGGTTTGCTTGAAAACAACACATGAAAACCTGGACATCATCACTGAAATCGTTTATCAGATTTTATGTAACTTTATACACTCTAAGAATCCCGCGACTCCGCTCTCTGCCCGGATCGATTTAGTCCACCAGTCCTTTTTTTTAAATCTTCAAGAATTATATCTTTAGTTTCCACAAATCAAGTCTGTACAAAAATGTTTGCTTTCAAAGTATATAAGAGAAAATCCACGACCCCATCTCTTCAACCACCACCGTACTTCACCTCAGAAGCAAAATCGTTTTAGTGAAATTTGTCTTGAATAATGTTTTAAAAATATTAATATTATAGAGAAATGTCGCTAAAATTCGGACGAAAGACAAAAGCGTAATATTATATAGTAACTGATTTATTAGAGCTGTCAATATTTCTATTTACTGGCTGCCAGTTTGAGTGGAACATTTAACCCGTCAAACAAACCGCGTCTGTGCGTCTGTTTAACAAGCGCAAATACGCCCAATATTTTATCTTGCGCCTGTTTTACGTACACAAAAAATATAACTTTTCAAATTTTCTACAAGCGCCTTTGCATGTCTTTTTCTTGTCGGTTGTTGTCAAACACAGTACAAGTACTTAGCAACCACAGAAGTTTGATCTTTTCTGTATGCCTTGTGCATGTCGCGTGGCAAACCTGCAATTTTTGGTTATAAAAACAATTTTTTGGATTATAAACATACAAAAATACATTTTTGTTTGCCTGTTCTGGGCATGGTCGGTGTTCTCCCTTACCAAAACAAAGGAAATACATAAATTACTAAAATCTAAATATAAATAAATTATTATTGTTAACACAAAACATGTGTTATTGTGGGTGTTTTGAGCATGAACCGCGTTCGTCGCTATATAATAAAGAAAATATATACAAGAATAACAAATTTTTCAGTTAAAAATAATGATACAAGTTTGTGTGTATGTTCTGGGCACGGCTGGCGCTCGTCCTTACCTAACATAAATTAGTAATGTAACAACAGAATGAGTTATTTGGTGCATGTACTGCGGATGAACCGCGTTCTTCCTTACCGAAAAGCATGATATAAATTAGTATTGTACACACAAAACATATGTAACTATGTATGTTTTGAGCATGGTCCGCGTTCGCCGTTATACTAAAAAAAATTAATGATTAGGTATTACAAGTTGTTCATGTAAGAGTAATGAGCAATACAAGTTTTTGTGCATGTTCCGTGCATGAACCGCGCTCGCACTCATCAAATAATAAAAAAATAAGTTAGTTTGGGTTAACATACACATGTCGTTATTTACAATTCGACTCGTACGGTTACCAACTTTGCTTAGGCAGTTGGAATATAGATTTTGAAGTGATTTATTCTGTGCATTTTAAAAATAAACTGAAAAATTATATTATATTATATAAAATTATATTATAGTATAGTATTTGTATATTATATATTATTTGATTGAAATATTATTTGAACTAATTTAAATAAAACTATAAATAAACAATTACGTTTTTTTTTCAAATAAATGTTTACATAGCTCATACTCAAATGGGGAGGATATTTTAAATATGTGTTACATCTTCTTGTCTTGTTTTTTCATTCACTTTATAACACGTATATGCAACATTGTTATTTTTATTGCACAACAAGTACAGATGTGCTTGTTAACAAACATTTGAGGCTGCCTATAAGCACTACTTTAAGCTTGTTCTGTGCCCATACGCAAAGGGTTTTAAACCATCGGTGCAAGTGAAATGGATATGCAACATACTTTTGAGACTGCCCATAAGCATTGCTATGAGCTTGTTCTGTGCTCAAGCGCAAGATACTGTACACCGTCAGTGCTAAAAGGGATGGATATTAAACACACTTTTGAGGCTGTCTATAATCAATCATTTACGCCTGTTCTGTGCTCATACGCAAGAGTTTGTACGCCATCAGTGCAAGTGACATGGACATTTAACATACTTTTGAGACTGACCATAAACATTCCTTTGAGCTTGTGCTGTGCTCATGCGCAAGATACTGTACACCGTCAGTGCTAAACAGAATAGATATTAAACACACTTTTGAGGCTGCCTATAATCAATCCTTTGCGCCTGTTCGGTGCTCATACGCAAGAGATTGTACACCGTCGGTACAAGCGCTTGCGCTAAGGGGTTTAATGCATTGTGTATGTACTTCTTAATGACTTGTGTCGTACTGCGCTTGTCTCATACACAAGGACGCAAATCATACATTTTACAAGCCCAAATGTTAAAATTGTTTGACGGGTAATATTATAATTTGTCTTGTTATAGGCGCAATATATCTCAAACTAATCATCAATCGCTATTACTAGGCCCAGCATTTCATATGAGTATTTGACTTGTTGAAAAGCAACATATCTTCGAGTTATAGTCAATAATGGCCATGATTGGACCCAACCTTTAACATTATTTTTTCCTTAATAGGATTAACATCCCGTTGTATTCGTCATCAATCCTGATTATTAGGCCCTACAACTACTATTATTATATTTTTAATGGGCTTCTGATTTTCGTCGAATAAACTTAAATATAGTCCATTGCATCGTCAGAAACCCTTTGATTTTAGAATAGTGCCTGACCCGAGGAGCGGAAAGGTGATAATGAAGGGATCTGATTGCTTTGATTGAGTTATAACAAAAACCTTAAAACTCCAACTAAGTGGGTGATGTTCCACATCTACGGATTGCAATATATTTTTCAAATGTACTGATGTGTCTGTTCAAAATTGTTCAATTTGAGCATAGAGGAAGACAAATTCTTCATGTCCACTCTTGTATACTTCAGTCGGTGGAGAGAATTGTATTGTTCGAAATATTGGTCATTTTATAGAAATGCAAACTTTAACAAGATTATATGTTTGGATCCATCAAAAATTCCTTTTTTAGTTATAAATCGCCGTTATTTGGCGAGACATTTAATATTATTATTGGCCATGTTAAGCGTCTCATCAAACTAGTCGTCATTATTAGGCGCATTATTTATTATTATTATTTCCTTGATGAACTTCTGATTTTCGTGAACCTGCTTTGTCAGAGGTCCTATTAGTGCACAAAATTAACATCTTATTTAAATTTTCAAAAACTATTTACTATTCCGATCTATTTCGCATCAAACCCGACAAACATGTTTATACATGAAGACAGCGTTCGTATATTTAAGATCTATGCATCCATTTTTTAGCCATTTTTTTAATGATACAATTTAAAAGACCAAAATTCAGAAATCAAAAAATTTAAATATTTGAATTATGTGTAGGAAATAATACTAATTCTTCATAATTTTCTCAATATTATGAAAATAAAATATCGATAAATCGACATGAAACAAGACAAATAAAAAATATTAAAATATATAATAATTTTTTTATATTACTAAAATTAATTATTGAAAGGGCCTGTTTGTTTAATGAGATTGTTTTTATTACATTCACTAAAAAATTTCTTGCGCACATAATTTTATATTCAAATAATAAATTAAAATTATTCAATTCAATTAAACGCATGTAAATTATTTCCTAAAATATTAAATAAAACCAGCCATGTTAGAATATATAAAAATACTTTTTATTTTTATTTTCTTATTCTTTCTTTTCTCTTGTTTATTATTATTATCGTTAAACAAATTTTGCTTCTCTTCGTTTTTTACTTATATGGGCTTTTTACTGGTATCTCGCTTTTGCAGGAGTTATGTAGATGTTATTTTTATATTGAAAATAAGTGATATTTAGATACTCTAAATTCTAAATAGTAGAATCTATAGGTTTTAAGGAGTAGTTAAATTTCGACTCGAGATGCCAATGAAGGGTTTTGATAACTTCTTGATTAGCTTAACTTTCAGTTTTGTTGGAACTAACTTCTGACTTATTTTTTTTTTAAGATTTTTAAATATGTAATTCCATTGGTTTAATTCTTTTGATATTGATATTTGAAGATTATAAAGTACATATTTTAAAAAAAAGTGAGAAGATAAGATTGCGAAAATGGTTTATTGCAACGATAAGCATGATGGCTTCACTTTTACAAATATTCAGCAGGACTTAGCATCTCGAGTATAGGAAATTTCTTAAACTAGAACAACGTTTGCATCTTATCAAAGCAAAAAATCCACCAAGAGGAGTTTCACATTAAAATGCACTGATGATGCTGTATTCTTCAAAACTTTTGAATTTGACTTTATAAAGAACATATCGAAATTGAAGACGAATATTCAAGATTGTTTTATTGATATAAGAACTGAATCTAAAAAATTATGGTGCAAATTATGAAACTTTTTGCAATCCATACAGTTTTCGACCGATCTAGTTTAGAGTTAGTTAGAACCAATGAGAAAATTTTTAACTTTAAAAAGTTTATCATTCTCATCAAGGCTAGCCGACTAGACTACCAACTAAACTACCAAAAACTGTTAACGCTAAATATAAACCAAAAATAAGGTTACAACTCTAGCGAAGTATAAAAAACAAAAAACTTACATAAACATGATTTACTGAATTAATTGTTGATCATGTGTCAATAGACACAAGTGAAGACTAGTCATCTTCTTCTCACAGATACAATTTTGTTATTCAATACTAGTATGTCTAGAGTATAACAAAACAGTGATCACCAGAGAAATTAATTGACTAAACCTGAATTTATTAAATGTATGTTTATGTAAATTTTTTGTTTTTACACTTCGCTAGAGTTGTAACCCAATTTTTGGTCGCAGGAGGGATCGATTTTGATCGATTATGATCAATGTTGATCTACGGGTCTGACTACCCTGCGTACTCCAGTCCCTACCATTGACATATGAGTTAGCGTGAGATATCACATACCACTGGCAATGGCAGGAGATGTCATTAGCCAAGATGATATCTTAGGGTGCTGGCGGACGAACTTTAATTAGTCAACGGCAGCACTTCCAGTCTTAGCTGGGCAGCGTTCCGTAGCGGTACCGCTCATTAGCTCTTCCGAGGAATCGAACCAACACGTAGTTATGTGTGGGCTTTGTGCCTCGATTGAAGTGGTGGGCGGTGCGTCTGGGGTGCGCTGCATCAGCTGGATTATTGGCATTTAGTTTTGTTTTGTTTTCTGCAAATTTCTCACAATTTGTTTTTCACTTATTATTTTGTTATTATTTCTTCATCTTATCATGAAATATTGGCATATGTCATATTTTGTAGTATGATAGGACTTTTTACTTAGTTATGCATTTTAAAATAAAACACAAAAAAATAAAATAAACATTTTGATATATATATGGCAGTACAACCGAAAAAAAATAAGTCTGCAAGTGGTAAAGCAAATTTGCGCAATCCACCCGCCCATAAAGCGGCATGTCCACGGAATTTGCAGGGACAAAACATATATGAATCAATAAAAAATTTTAAAATACATGTTCAAAACATCTGCGGATTGAACGCTAACCATGACCACGTGCAACATCATCTTGAGCACGACAAACCGAACATTCTATTCCTTACAGAAACACAAGTTTCTGAAAATTTTCTCTTTATAGAATCGCTTAATTCCAAATATAGGCTCGAATCAGCTTTCAAACTCCATCAGGGCGTATGCGCATTCATTCATGAGAGTGTTGCGTACACGCGCTTTCCAAATTTTGAACTACACGGTGACGGCTTCAATACAATGGTTTTAAAGATTTGTCTTCCAGAAATGACTTTTTTTACAATAGCTTTATACCGGTCCCCCAACAAACGTAACCCAAACTTTTTTAATATACTGACAAAAATTATGGACGAGATTAGAGCAAAGTCCCCTAATTGTGAAGTTATCGTTACCGGTGACTTCAACGTCCACAACAAATCATGGTTGGAATTCTCCAAATCGACCGACGATGTTGACAATAGTGGAAAACTGGCAGAAATTTTTGCCGCGTCTCAGGGCCTATTCCAAATTGTAAAAAGCCCGACTTTCACTCCCCGTAATGGCGGTGATAATAGTTTTCTACTAGATCTCTATCTTACCACAATGCCAGATATTACGAGTGTCGATGTTGCGAAAGGTAGTATTGGAAATTCTGATCATTATTTAATCTCATCAGTTATCAAAACTGATTTACTTAAAACTACAGCTCCCAAACCCCGTAAAATATTTCACTACTCAAAAATGGATAAGAGTGGTCTTCAAAATTTTTTCCATGGTTTCCCTTTCGACCGTCATTGTTTTTACACTGACAATGTAAATGTTTCTGCTCAAAACTTTACAGAAACCATCCAATTTGCTATAAATAAATTTGTCCCTTTCTCCATAGTAAAACCCAAACAAAAATACTTGTATTCGAAAGCTGCCAAAACGGCACTTAGAAACAAACGTAGATCATTTAATATTTGGATTCATAACAAAACTCCCACTAATCGATCCCAATATCTAAAGGCCAACAAAATATCTAATCAGATTATCTCAAACGAAAAGTCCGAAATTGACAGAGCGAAAGCCTCAAAACTTACGTCTATGTCTGTTTCTGACAAAAGTTTCTACAGTGCCATTAATTCTTTAAATTCTGGTACAAAATTTTCTATTCCCCCTATTATTGATGGTGATTTAATCGTCAATGATCCCGCAAGAAAAGCTAACTTGTTCGCTGAACGCTTTGCTCTGAACTCCACTGTTTTGGAAACTCCTAAAGAAATACCCCAAATCCAGTCTTCAGGAGTTAATATGAATGAACTTCACTTCAAACCCAAAATAGTCGCTAAACTTTTAAAGGGGTTAAACATCAACAAAGCATCAGGAATGGACAATATTCCACCCATTATTTTAAAAACCTTTTCCAAAGAACTTGCACCAACTTTAACTAAAATATTCTACCAATCCTACAAATCTGGTATATTTCCCTCGTGCTGGAAGTTGGCAAATGTCCAGCCCGTCCCCAAAAAGGGACCAAGATCCGATATCTCAAATTATAGGCCAATAGCTTTACTATCGGTCCTATCCAAAGTCTATGAGCATTATATTAATACACATATTTCAAAATTTCTGGAAAAAAATCATTTAATATCCGACAGCCAATACGGTTTTCGAAACAAAAGATCAACTACCGATCTATTAAACTATGTAGCGCATTGTTGGAACAGCATACTTGATAAAGGTGGTGAAACATACGTTATCGCTTTAGACATCTCCAAGGCATTCGATCGAGTCTGGCATGCCAACTTAATCAACAAGCTCGTTGCGTACGGTTTTCATCCCAATGTTGTGAAACTGATTCAAAATTTTCTATCCGACCGATACATTTCGGTAACCTTAGACGGATATTCTTCTGAGTCTAAACTAATTAACGCTGGTGTACCCCAAGGCTCAGTATTGTCCCCAACCCTATTTTTGATTTATATCAACGAATTGTTGAAAATCACCAGCAACCCAATAAATAGTTTTGCAGATGATAGTACTCTGCACAAGTCGTTCGAGCCCCTTCCTTCAAAAGGTAAAATGCACGAACGAATTAATCCTGCCCGGAGAGACGCTGCCATAAACGTGAACAAAGACCTGAATAAAGTCGCCGACTGGGGTGACCAAAACCTTGTCAATTTCAACTCCACCAAAACACAGCTGTTGATTGTTTCCAGATTAAAGACCGAGTTCCCCAAAGATATTTTATTTAGTATGTGTGATGAACCAATAGGTGAATGTAAAAACATTCGTTTATTGGGTGTCACAGTTTCAAATGACCTACTCTGGAACGATCATGTAATGGCGATGGCAAAAAACGCGTCTAAAAAACTCGGCCTCCTAAATAGATGCAAAAAATTTTTCACTCCATACCAATTGCTCCATGTTTATAAGTCCTATATTCGTCCCTGTATGGAGTACTGCTGTCAAGTTTGGGGTGCTGCCTCTGTTTCCATCTTGGCCCTCTTGGACTCTGTTCAAAAGCGAGCTATACGAATTGTAGGTGATCGAACTTTGACATCACAACTTGATTCCCTACAACATCGTCGCACTGTTGCTGACCTCGTTGTTTTTTACAAATATCGTCATCAGCAGTGCTCAGATGAAATCAGCGGCATCATGCCTCAAACTTATTCTTACCCCCGTTCCACTCGGCAATCGGCTGCCGCAACCAGTGAAACGGTAAAGATCCCGCGCTGTCATACTGGCAGATCGCAGAGAGACTTCTTTGTCCGAACTGCGTACAAATGGAATAGTTTGCCAGAACACTTAGTCTCAGGTGGCTTCAACCCACAGATGTTTAAAAAAAGCGTTAATCTACACCTCAGAACGCCAGTTGTTGTGGGACCCAGGTCTAGACCTAGGTCTTAAAAGGTATTTATGTGTTGTTGTGACACATATTCTAAACCCTATTACACAACACATTTTATTAAAAAAAAAAAAAAAAAATATGCATTAGCGTTGACATTTTTTGGTAGAGTTTAGTCGGCTAGCCCTGATGAGAATGATAAACTTTTTTAAAGTTTAAAATTTTTCTCATTGGTTCGAAACTAGATCGCTCTAAAATTGTATGGATTGCAAAAAGTTTCATAATTTGCACCATAATTTTTTAGATTCAGTTCTTATATTATTCTTGATGGGAGATTTTCCATCGGGGTGATGTTATATCACAAATAATTTACTGAATTAATTGTTACATAAACATATTGTAGTAGAATATTCAGTATAAACCAAAACGAACATATTTAAATTTTGAAATGTATAAACGTAGAATAAGTTCATAATATTGTTGATAGAGGGAGTGAAAGGAGAGATATAAATGTAATTGAAATAAACCACGTTTATTAATTTTCATTGTTTTATTTTAATTTAAAATGACGTCCTGATAAAACACTACAACATATTTAATAGATTCAGGCTTAGCCAATTAATTTCTCTAGTGATCACTGTTTTGTTATACTCTAGACATACTAGTATTGCATAACAAACTCGTATCGGCGAGAAGAAGATGACTAGTCTTCATTTGTGTCTATTGTCACACAATCAACAATTAATTCAGTAAATTACTTGTGATATAACATCACCCCAATGGAAAATCTCCCATCAATAATAATATAAGAATTAAATCTGAAATTAAGGGTAGTGAAAATTTTATTGTTCAAAACAATGTCCATTTTATTATTTTAGATTCACTCAAAACTCCTTTTTGGGAAAAGAAATATACCAACCTAGACTGAATCGTTAATTTATAAATATCGATCTAACTTGTAATGTCGTACATGTAATGGATTCTGCCGCACTTTATCAGTTTTCAAAAGGTCAAACAAAATTCAACTTAAAGTTAATTTTATGTCGAACACAAAAAATAGATTCAACTCCATGGGGAATTTTTTTTATGGCCGAAATAATCAACTCCAACATAAATTTAACAATTTTCTTCACAAAACTAATTTAAGTCCAACGGATGGTTCTTGATGTTACAAATCTGTAGACAGTTTTAATCCATCTGCATAATGTTTCTGCCCGATCTAGCTCAGTGGTGCATTGCCTACAGAATAAATATCGGAACGCTTTATGTTGGAACTGTTTAAAATATATAACGCGAGCGTAGCGAGCGGAGATGCTTAAAACTTCTTGAATTTAATGTTTGTATGTTTCCAGAATAATTGTGTAGGTTGCAGAAACGCACACAAACAATGCAAATATAGTTCAAAAAATTTAAAAATAGTTTATATAACTGAAAATTTGATTCTATAACATATTTAAAATATTTTTATATTAATACTTTCATAAAAAAGAACCGGATTGCGTTCCGGCAGAACAAAAAGGTACCGGAACGACGTTTCGATGCGTTCCAGCCGCAATACACCACTGATCTAGTTCGTTTTTAAATAAAGGATAATATAACAAATAATCAGAAATTAATAATTGCTTGTTGAGCTAATCAGGAGCAAAAACTTTTAGATAAAATGTGAAAACACAATTAATTTACATAAACCCTGTCGCTGGATGTATATTAGATTGAGAGCTCGTTCCTATTTCGGCCATAAATTTCTAAAAAGTCATAGAAGCGGCTGCAAAGATAGATTGTAACGACGCCGTATTTTCAATTTTACTCTAAAACAAGAATATTAATATGTAAAGAAATTCTCTAATGATTTGCTAATTTATTTCCGTTTCGGCCTTTTAATTAAAATAATCCATGAATTCAAACATAAAAGCATATGTGTGTGCTACAGGTCAGCCAACCAATATTTTAACATTTTCCCAGTTAATTGCTTTGTTGCGTCACTTAATGTCTTAATAATACATCTTTTTATCGACATAAATAATAAGGACTATTTTTAAGAAGAGCGTAATCATAATATTATACGTAGATATAATACGGTTGTTTAAATTTATAAAAAAGTAGAATAGTTATCTGTATAGTAGTAAAGGAGACGAGCATATTTTCTCGTTTTGAATTACATTGTTTATTGAGATGGTATGTGGAAATGGTTGACTTGCATTTTATATTGAAAAAAAATTAAATTTAAATCAAATGGTTAACATTGTGTAAATTATATTCAATAAGTGATAAATTGTATAAATTTAAAACCAGAAACTACATGTAACAGAATTACAATCATGTTAACTACAACATGACTTCATTTGGAAAACAACTAAATACTAAATATAATTGACCTAGATCTAAAAAATACCGTGGCTTCCATCGACCGAATTTACTACAACTTCTCGTTGCGGCTTCCGAAGCTTCATAATGAACATTCTAGAAGCATAATAATGTTGGTGTGTCGAAAATCAAAAAAATTGTTGTATATCCAATAAAACAAGATGTTTCCACATAGATTTATTGCGATTCAATCAGTAGTAGTGTTAGTGATTTAAGGAACTAAATATATGTAACGTTATAGTTATTTTCCAAAACTATGATGAAAATTCGTTTCAATAGCAGAATTTTCCACAATTCCATCCAGTTTTCTATAATTATAATATATCTTTGTGACATCGACATTGATTTAAGTATTCAATCGATTTCAGTTCTATATGCTAACATATCTCGGTAATTGATTATATTATTTTTTATGACAAACGACATTTCACTAATTTGATCGAATGGAAGAAATAAACATTTATAAGAATTTATTAGAAAAAAAACTGTTAAAAATAAATTTTATATTTCATTTTAGTTTTTTCTTTCATGAAAAGTCATTTGACGTTTCAATGAAAACAAGAAAAATGTCATACGAATTTGATTGAGTAAGTTGTTTTGATCTAATTACACCGTTGAATGCAATTAATTGGTTATTGTTTTCAAAGTGATAATATATAAATCTAGTTATCTAATCCAACGTTCAAAGCTGTCTGTCCTTGATGATAAAATATTTGTTCAGAACAAAAATTTTATTTCATGATTTCCATATAAACTATAAAAAAAGAAAAACCAACTCACCGTTTTCATCTGATGTTTTATTCAGCCATCTGTATGAAGGTCTTGGCTGTTGCTTAGACCGCATGATGATAATAAAACTGTGTTATATTTACAAGAATCACCAGCCACTGTTTCACTATCAAAAATATCTGTAAATAGAAAATACAATTCAAAGAATTAGTTTTAAAATTTGAATAGGAAGAATTCTTAGAAGCAGATTTCTTGATTACCACCATAACATCTTCAACAATCGAATAGATTATTAGACAACATCCAACAAAAAAAAAACATTCAAGAAAATTCTTTGTCGACTTTCTTATATAATAGTAACTTAACGCAACACAAGAAATATTTTTCAAAAAAAAAAAAAACTTGGATGAAAAAGAAAACATTTCATGATTCTTTCGAGTGAAATGTGATTTATGTGAAATTTCAATAAAATTAAGAAAATATCAAGAAAGAAAGAAAAACGAAAGAAATGTCCTTCTTTATGATTTGTTTTTTTTTATTCCTTCGTTCGTTAGATGGGATTTAGTAGTTTTATTTTATAGTAGAGACAGTCATGGTATGTCTTTCAATCATCATAAATTTTGTTGTCTTAGAACAAAAAAAAGTTTTTTTTGTCTTCGTTATTTATTGGTTACATCTGTTTTTTTGGTTCAATTTATTTAGTTGGAATGAAGCAAAAACAAAAAAAAATAAAATAAAATATGGAATATAGACATGAATATGTCTTATTTAATTCGATTATGGATGAGAAAGTATGGCGTTTGAATATGAAATGTTTAAGTTGAGATTTCAACCTGAATTCCTTTCTCCATTCAAAATTATCTCTACGTTAACCAGAAAATAAACAAATTTAAAATTCCGGTATATATTTTTACATAACAAAATATCCTGCATGCAACTGATGGTACAATATCTTGAGATGAATATAAGAATTAAAAAAAATATCGAAATGCAACAAATCCTATTCATATTCTCATATCTCATTGTTCAATTTTCTATTCATTTTCTGAAGAAAATATGCACAGTACTCCTAATATTACTCCTTATGAAGTCAACGAGAACGATAACAAGATATAATGGGATATTTTAAAATAGCTAAATTGGAAAAAAAAATCCAAATTGTTAATCAATGAAATAGTTTTGGTGTTGGTAGTTATTACAGGACATCTTGAGACACGGAATTTTTTGCTTCTATTTTTTTGACACTTGATATGAGATTGTAATATTGGCAATAACCAAACAATTGTGATATGAGTTTTTTTTCCTGACCATGGAAAGAGATTGGCTGTATTTTTATTTACTAGAAAAGTTAGAAAGGTGAATGACTGTAGCTAAGTGTTAACTGTTAGAAACAATGCAAATTTTTTTGACGTTACATTAGAATATTTCATGTGACGGTATAAGTATGTCTGGTAATCTCAATGTTTTGAAATGATGTTCGCAACCTTTTTATTCAAAGTATTGTTAATTATTACACTACACACCTCCTCCTCCAAAAAAAACAATACTACATTTTTTGATAATAAAAATAGTATATTAAGAAAGTTGTTTCATAATCGACGATTTTATCGCACGCAATCTGTTTAGAAAACGAGCCGCGCAGCGGGGAGTTTTCTAAAGGATAAGTGCGATAAAACGTCTTATGAAACGAGTTTTTTATACTATTTTTTCTATTTTGCAGTTTTTGTCTTGAAATTTAAAAAATGTGTATTTTATTAAAAAATGGTCTATTTGAAAATTTGTCATTATTACTAATTATTTTAATTAATTAAAATATTTAACACTAATTTAGATTTTCTTATTAATTTTATTTATATAATTATTCGTTTTAATTTTCATTGACGTTTGTATGACCAATGTGACCAACCTTGAAAAACAAAACTTTGCGTATCGTAATGAAAGCCATTTCGATACGCAGTTGGGTATCGAAATGACTTTATTTTAGACGCAAAATAGAAAAACTAATTTTAATGTAAACGAAGATAAAGTTTTTATTATACATTTGTTATTTTAAAAGTTTTCATTACTTTAGGTAGTTATACCATGTATTATGAAAAAAATTTATTATTTTTTATTCGCTTTTATTATCATTTGAAGTACAATCCCCCATATTACCCCCTGATCGGTGACATAACCATTTTTTACTACCAAAGGGGTACTCCATGTTTGGTGTCGATTTCAATATAATCGGGGATGCTGAGCTCAATGATGATGAAAATATGGGGGCCGGACTCGGGGTAGTCCAAAAGGGAGTGGAGTTTGGAGGGTCGATTATAAAAATATCGAAATTATCAACATTTCGATACTTTTTATAACCGACCCCCAACCCCCACCCCTTATCGACATAATTAAAATTGGGGTCAGACTCAGGGTAGTCAAATAATAGGGGGAGGGTCGGTTATGCAAAGTATCGAAATTATTATCATTATTATCGATTTTTACATAATTGAGGATGCTGAGTTCAATGGCGATGGTAAAAATGTTGACCGGACCTAGGGTAATTCAATAAGGGGTGGGGGTTGGGGGTCGTTTATAAAAAATATCGAAATTATCGTCATCATTATCAATTTTAACATAATCGAGGATGCTGCGTTCAATTATGATAATAAAAATTGGGGCCGGACTCAGGGTAGTTCAATAATGGGCGGGGGTTAGGGGGGGTCGATTACACAAAGTATCGAAATTATTGTTATTATTATCGATTTTTACATAATCGAGGATGCAGTGTTCAAAAGTGATGGTAAAAATGTTGACCGGACTCAGCGATATTTTTTATAACCGACCACCAATCTCAAACCCTTATTGAACTACCCTGAGTCCGGTCAACATTTTTACCATCACCATTGAACTCATCATCCTCGATTATGTAAAAATTCGATAATAATGATAATAATTTCTATACTTTGTATAACCGACCCCCCAAACCCCCACCCCCCTATTATTGGACTACCCTGAGTCTGACCCCAATTTTTTATTTTGTCGTTAAGGGGTGGGGGTTGGGGGTCGGTTATAAAAAATATAGAAATTATCGTCATCATTAACAAGTTTAACATAATCGAGGATGCTGCGTTCAATTATGATAATAAAAATTGGGGCCGGACTCAGTGTAGTCCAATAATAGGTGGGGGTTGGGGGGTCGGTTACACAAAGTATCGAAATTATTGTCATTATTATCAATTTTTACATAATCGAGGATGCTGAGTTCAACGATGATGGTAAAAATGTTGACCGGACTCAGTGTAGCTCAATAAGGGGTGAGGGTTGGGGGTATGGTCATGAATAGTATCAAAATTATCGTCATTATTTTGATTTTAACATAATCAAAGATGCTGAGTTCAATAGTGATGATAAAAATGGTGAACGGATTCAGTGTAGTTCAATAAGGGGTGGGGGTTGGGGTCTGGTGATGAATAGTATCAAAATTGTCGTCATTAGTGTTGATTTCAACATACTTGAGGACGCTGAATCCAACAGTAATCTTTAAATTGGGATTAAAAATATAAGGGTGTCACTAAAGGGTGGAAGTTGTGGCTCAAAGTCGAAAATGTTCACATATATATTATCAGTATTGATGTTGGATAAATCAAGGGCACTGAACTCAATGGTGATGCTGAAATTAGTATTTGGACTCTAGGGAAGAAACTAGAGCATAAGGGTTTGGGTCTAAAATTGAGGTAATGTTCATATATACATAATAAATATTGGTTTTTCTATGAATCGATAATGCTGAATTGAATGGCGATGTTGAAATGCAGAACCACGTAATAAAACATTTGTACTTTGTTTAAAAATAAAAAATTTGTACTATTGTTTAAAGACGAAGTTCAATTATATATAAAAGAAAATGATGAGCACTCAAATTGATGCAGTATTTTTTTTGTGGAATTTATTTGTATGTTTCAATAATAATAATATAAGAAATACAAAGAATTTGCTATTTAAGTTTATTATTTTTCTTATTTAATAATTTTAAAATATTTTTCTGCCATGTTTCGACGATACATCAACTTGACGATATAATTCAACTAAAATTTAAGAATAAACCACTTTTAAGAGGCTTCTTTGCTAAGTAACTCTAGCCTTCGTGTATAATGCTAAGTAACTCTAACGTGTATAATGCTAAGTAACTCTAGCCTTCGTGTGCCGCAGGAGGGATCGATTTTGATCGATTATGATCAATGTTGATCTACGGGTCTGACTACCCTGCGTACTCCAGTCCCTGCCATTGACATATGAGTTAGCGTGAGATATCACATACCACTGGCAATGGCAGGAGATGTCATTAGCCAAGATGATATCTTAGGATGCTGGCGGACGAACTTTAATTAGTCAACGGCAGCACTTCCAGTCTTAGCTGGGCAGCGTTCCGTAGCGGTACCGCTCATTAGCTCTTCCGAGGAATCGAACCAACACGTAGTTATGTGTGGGCTTTGTGCCTCGATTGAAGTGGTGGGCGGTGCGTCTGGGGCGCGCTGCATCAGCTGGATTATTGGCATTTAGTTTTGTTTTGTTTTCTGCAAATTTCTCACAATTTGTTTTTCACTTATTATTTTGTTATTATTTCTTCATCTTATCATGAAATATTGGCATATGTCATATTTTGTAGTATGATAGGATTTTTTACTTAGTTATGCATTTTAAAATAAAACACAAAAAAATAAAATAAACATTTTGATATATATATGGCAGTACAACCGAAAAAAAATAAGTCTGCAAGTGGTAAAGCAAATTTGCGCAATCCACCCGCCCATAAAGCGGCATGTCCACGGAATTTGCAGGGACAAAACATATATGAATCAATAAAAAATTTTAAAATCCATGTTCAAAACATCTGCGGATTGAACGCTAACCATGACCACGTGCAACATCATCTTGAGCACGACAAACCGAACATTCTATTCCTTACAGAAACACAAGTTTCTGAAAATTTTCTCTTTATAGAATCGCTTAATTCCAAATATAGGCTCGAATCAGCTTTCAAACTCCATCAGGGCGTATGCGCATTCATTCATGAGAGTGTTGCGTACACGCGCTTTCCAAATTTTGAACTACACGGTGACGGCTTCAATACAATGGTTTTAAAGATTTGTCTTCCAGAAATGACTTTTTTTACAATAGCTTTATACCGGTCCCCCAACAAACGTAACCCAAACTTTTTTAATATACTGACAAAAATTATGGACGAGATTAGAGCAAAGTCCCCTAATTGTGAAGTTATCGTTACCGGTGACTTCAACGTCCACAACAAATCATGGTTGGAATTCTCCAAATCGACCGACGATGTTGACAATAGTGGAAAACTGGCAGAAATTTTTGCCGCGTCTCAGGGCCTATTCCAAATTGTAAAAAGCCCGACTTTCACTCCCCGTAATGGCGGTGATAATAGTTTTCTACTAGATCTCTATCTTACCACAATGCCAGATATTACGAGTGTCGATGTTGCGAAAGGTAGTATTGGAAATTCTGATCATTATTTAATCTCATCAGTTATCAAAACTGATTTACTTAAAACTACAGCTCCCAAACCCCGTAAAATATTTCACTACTCAAAAATGGATAAGAGTGGTCTTCAAAATTTTTTCCATGGTTTCCCTTTCGACCGTCATTGTTTTTACACTGACAATGTAAATGTTTCTGCTCAAAACTTTACAGAAACCATCCAATTTGCTATAAATAAATTTGTCCCTTTCTCCATAGTAAAACCCAAACAAAAATACTTGTATTCGAAAGCTGCCAAAACGGCACTTAGAAACAAACGTAGATCATTTAATATTTGGATTCATAACAAAACTCCCACTAATCGATCCCAATATCTAAAGGCCAACAAAATATCTAATCAGATTATCTCAAACGAAAAGTCCGAAATTGACAGAGCGAAAGCCTCAAAACTTACGTCTATGTCTGTTTCTGACAAGAGTTTCTACAGTGCCATTAATTCTTTAAATTCTGGTACAAAATTTTCTATTCCCCCTATTATTGATGGTGATTTAATCGTCAATGATCCCGCAAGAAAAGCTAACTTGTTCGCTGAACGCTTTGCTCTGAACTCCACTGTTTTGGAAACTCCTAAAGAAATACCCCAAATCCAGTCTTCAGGAGTTAATATGAATGAACTTCACTTCAAACCCAAAATAGTCGCTAAACTTTTAAAGGGGTTAAAAATCAACAAAGCATCAGGAATGGACAATATTCCACCCATTATTTTAAAAACCTTTTCCAAAGAACTTGCACCAACTTTAACTAAAATATTCTACCAATCCTACAAATCTGGTATATTTCCCTCGTGCTGGAAGTTGGCAAATGTCCAGCCCGTCCCCAAAAAGGGACCAAAATCCGATATCTCAAATTATAGGCCAATAGCTTTACTATCGGTCCTATCCAAAGTCTATGAGCATTATATTAATACACATATTTCAAAATTTCTGGAAGAAAATCATTTAATATCCGACAGCCAATACGGTTTTCGAAACAAAAGATCAACTACCGATCTATTAAACTATGTAGCGCATTGTTGGAACAGCATACTTGATAAAGGTGGTGAAACATACGTTATCGCTTTAGACATCTCCAAGGCATTCGATCGAGTCTGGCATGCCAACTTAATCAACAAGCTCGTTGCGTACGGTTTTCATCCCAATGTTGTGAAGCTGATTCAAAATTTTCTATCCGGCCGATACATTTCGGTAACCTTAGACGGATATTCTTCTGAGTCTAAACTAATTAACGCTGGTGTACCCCAAGGCTCAGTATTGTCCCCAACCCTATTTTTGATTTATATCAACGAATTGTTGAAAATCACCAGCAACCCAATAAATAGTTTTGCAGATGATAGTACTCTGCACAAGTCGTTCGAGCCCCTTCCTTCAAAAGGTAAAATGCACGAACGAATTAATCCTGCCCGGAGAGACGCTGCCATAAACGTGAACAAAGACCTGAATAAAGTCGCCGACTGGGGTGACCACAACCTTGTCAATTTCAACTCCACCAAAACACAGCTGTTGATTGTTTCCAGATTAAAGACCGAGTTCCCCAAAGATATTTTATTTAGTATGTGTGATGAACCAATAGGTGAATGTAAAAACATTCGTTTATTGGGTGTCACAGTTTCAAATGACCTACTCTGGAACGATCATGTAATGGCGATGGCAAAAAGCGCGTCTAAAAAACTCGGCCTCCTAAATAGATGCAAAAAATTTTTCACTCCATACCAATTGCTCCATGTTTATAAGTCCTATATTCGTCCCTGTATGGAGTACTGCTGTCAAGTTTGGGGTGCTGCCTCTGTTTCCATCTTGGCCCTCTTGGACTCTGTTCAAAAGCGAGCTATACGAATTGTAGGTGATCGAACTTTGACATCACAACTTGATTCCCTACAACATCGTCGCACTGTTGCTGACCTCGTTGTTTTTTACAAATATCGTCATCAGCAGTGCTCAGATGAAATCAGCGGCATCATGCCTCAAACTTATTCTTACCCCCGTTCCACTCGGCAATCGGCTGCCGCAACCAGTGAAACGGTAAAGATCCCGCGCTGTCATACTGGCAGATCGCAGAGAGACTTCTTTGTCCGAACTGCGTACAAATGGAATAGTTTGCCGGAACACTTAGTCTCAGGTGGCTTCAACCCACAGATGTTTAAAAAAAGCGTTAATCTACACCTCAGAACGCCAGTTGTTGTGGGACCCAGGTCTAGACCTAGGTCTTAAAAGGTATTTATGTGTTGTTGTGACACATATTCTAAACCCTATTACACAACACATTTTATTAAAAAAAAAAAAAAAAAAAAAATAATGTATATTTGAACATTTCTATATTCTCCACCCCACCCTCCAGCTTCTGATTTTGCTCCTATGGTTGCTTGATTGCATATTCCAAGACCACCATTGGATTCAGTATCCTCGATTCATAGAAAAACCAATATTTATGTTGTATATTTTAACATTGCCCTAATTTTAGACCCAAACCTTATCCTCTAGTTTCTTTCCTGGACCCCAAATACTAATTTCAGCATCACCATTGCATTCAGTACCCTCAATTTATCCAAAATCGGTACCCATAATATGTTTTCGGCTTTCAGCCCAAACTCCCACCCTTTAGTGACTCCCTCATATTTTGGATCCCAATTTAAAGATCACTGTTGGATCCAGCGTCCTCAAGTATTTTGAAATCAATAATAATGACTATCCATGACCAGATCCCCCCCCCCCCCTAATTGAACTACTCTCAGTTGAGTTAACAATTCTACCATCACCATTGAACTCACCATCCTCGATTATGTAAAAATCGATAATAATGACAGTAATTTCGATACTTTGTATTACTGACCCCCAACCCCCCCCACCCCTATTTTTGGACTAACCCTGAGTCCGAACCCAATTTGTATTATAACGATAATTTCGATATTTTTTATAACCGAACCTCCAACCTTCACCCCTTTTTGGACTACCACGAGTCCAGCCCCCATTTTTATCATTACATTGAAATCGACACCAAACATGACATGCAAAATAGATATTTTTTTCTACGATAAGGGTACCCCCTTGGGAGTAAAAAATAGTTATGTCACCGATCAGGGGGTAATATAGGGGATTGTATTTGTTATGAAATTCTGATTCTAACGATACCCCACATGACATATTTCATTCATTTAATGTGTCAACCCCACCCACGGGGTTGGTTGGGGTGGGGGTGCAAATCAACTTTTGGACTCAAAAGTTGAACCGGTCTGAATTAAAGATAATGATGCCATTAAATTTTTTTATCTCTTCCTATTTATTTTATATAGATTTTTATATGCTAAAACTTAAAGAGGGTGTAAAGGGGAGAAAATTTTCGGGAGACAGCCAAGCCCGATCGATTGATGCCAAATTTGTGAAAAAAAAATTTGAAAATTTCCGCGACTGCTAGATTCTTAAAAAAAACGATATTATATTACAATTTTGTTATTTGTTTAAAATTCAAATATGTAATTATTAACATTTCAAATATTTATATTATTTGAATCGTCGATTCTTGCCATCAGAAATTAAACTTTTTGTCATAATTAAGAAAATGAAATATATGTATATATGTAAAAGCTTCTGCCATCCTTTTTTTCTTATCCAGTAAAATAAAATTTGCCTAAGATAACATATTTTGGGTTATTATAGAGCGGCAACACAAATATGTCATCTTCTGACGAGGAAGATGTTCCCACTACAAACCCTGGTAATAAAAAAAAAGATGAAATCATTAATATAACCAAAATTAAATTACCAACGTTCTGGCGTGATTAGGTGGAAGCTTGATTTCCTATTGCGGAAACAACTTTCAAAACCAACAGACCACTAAAGATGTCAACAAATTTAATTTAGTTCTCACTGCTCTGCCGCAAGATGTTGTGGTTAACAGCATGGACATTATTAAAGCATCCGCCACAGCACAAAATCAATAGTATTTTCTAAAAAAAACACTTCTAGAGCAACACTCTATAATTGCAGGCAAGCGTTTAAATAGACTTCGTTCAGGTCTTCAAGAAATGGAAGACAATACCCCATTGGAATTTTATCGCAAGCTTGAATCAGAAACAGGCGATTCAACATTGGTCAATAACGACCTACTCAAACAGTTTTGGCTTAAACGCTTGCAAACACTTTTATAAGAACATCTGTGGCCCCTTGGACAGACAAGGATATTACAGAAATCCCAATTATTGGCTATAAAATCTGGGAAGTTGCCCAGCCCACTTCCTGATCCGTTGCTGCAACATCGCAGTCAACATCCCAAAGCAAGGCAACGCCGAGTGACAGGGATTACGACCTTGCTTGCGACCTTGCGATAGAGATTACGACCTTTGACGATCTCTGTAATCGACTGTCTTGTCAAGACTAAAGACTTAGGTTAAAGAAGTCGTCCTTCCACTTCAAGAGCCGATTCCAGTTGCAGACGCTCTTCTAAATCTCGTCAGCAATATTCTTCTAGATGACGCGATCTATGTTACTATCACAGAAAATATGGCAATAGAGTGCGTAAATGTTTAAAACTGTGCGATTACAAAAAGCCAAACGCAACAACTTAACAATCTAAGGACTCGGGAAACTACTAAGTCCCGCTGTTACTACTGCTAACAGTGGGATCAACAATTCACGCCTTCTTTTTGTTAGGGACCATGAAAACTTAATACACTTTTTGATCGATAGTGGTGCTGAAGTTTCAGTACTACCCCATTTTAATTTTCCTCGCTGCAACAAGGATCCCATTCAAACGCTAACTGCTGCTAACGGTACAATTATTCCCACATATGGTACTAAGCTGTTGAAACTTAATATCGGACTTCGGACTACATTCACACATACTTTCATACTGGCAGATGTTAACAGGCCTTTAATAGGTGCTGATTTCCTCTTGAAGTATGGCATTTTGGTCGACTTTAAAAGTCGGGAGTTAATCGATTCAAAAACACCTCTTCATGCGAATGCAATCATAACCAATTGTAATACGCCTACGGCTAAACATTTCAGTATCGACAATCGATTCGGCACTCTTCTGAAAAGGTTTTCGTCACTTACCGAGGCTCCAGACTATGGCCCACCAATTAAACACAACGTAGAGCAATACATTGTGACTAAGGGAAGACTTCCATCCATTAACCCAAGACGCTTAGACGCGACGAAACTTAAGACTGCAAAGACCGAATTTGAACATATGGTGGAATTAGGTATATGTCGTCCTTATAATTCTCTAGTCTCATCACCTTTACACATGGTTCAGAAAAAGGACACTTAAGGACGCTTAATGCTGTTACTGTTCCGGATAGATATCCTATTCCCAATAAACAAAATATTTCCTTGCAACTAGCAGAAAAAATCTGTTTTTCCCAAAATAAATCTGATAAGATCTTATCACCAGATACCAATGGCAGATGAGGATATTCACAAAACGGCTATAACAACACCTGTTGGATTGTTGGAGTTCACTTGTATGCCTTACGGTTTACGAAACTCAGCACAGACATTCCAGCCCTCATCAATGAAGCAACAAAGAGACGGGATTTCGTTTTCGTCTAGATAGATGATATCCTCATAGCTAGCCGCTCCGACGCAGAACATCTTCTGCACCTGGAGAAAATTTTCGCTCGCCTAACCGAATATGGCATCAACATAAAAGCTTCAAAATGCATCTTCGGCCAAAAATCGCTTGATTTTTTTGAGCCACTTTATTTCGGAAAACGGCATACTCCCATCGAGAGATAGAGTTACTGCCAGCTCTGAATTTCAAGCTCCGACAGCAGCAATTCGCCAAATACAACAATTCGTAGGTATGGTGAATTATTTTCGCCGCTTCATACTACGTTTAGCCGAATTGTTACCGCCTGTTTACGGGCATTTGGCATCACTGATAAAAAAAGCAATAACAAATTGAATTTTTCTTCGCCAGAAACTGTAACGAGTCTTTCATGAAGGTCAAAGAATCTCTTGCTGCCGCACAGTTCAACATAACATCAGACGCTTCGAACAATGCAGTCGTAGCTGTACTACAACAGTACAACAATGGATGTTGGGAGCTCCAACAATTTTTCTCCAGGAAACTCACTCATACTGAAGCAAAATATTCTGCGTTTGATAAAGAGCTATTAGAAATTTATCTTGCTATTAAACGTTTTCGCTATTTTGTCGAAGGTCAAAATTTCTCTGTCTATACTGATCACAAACCACTGACCACAGTAATTTCCTCCAAAACTTTAAGAAGCCCACGACAACTACGTCATCCGGATTTCATCGCACAGTTCACTACAGACATACGACACATCAAAGGTAAAGACAACGTGATCAGTGATTTCTTATATCACGTTCTGCCGAAGAATCTTCTACAGAAATCTACACTTTTACTTGAAACTTGAAAGACTTACCATAATTGCAACAGGAGAACGATGAACTTAAGAAATTGATTAGTCCTGACAAGCCGTCAAGATCATCAAAAGTTACGCTTAAGTTCATACAATCATCAGGCAGCAAAGACATCTTTTGCGAGACATCATCTGGTAAAAGACAAATCTGACAATCGACCATACGTCCCACACAGCATCAGAAAAACAATCTTCGATGATTTATATGGTTTACCTATCCTGGCATACGTGGAACGTGAAAACTAGTCATATCTAAATATTTTTGTACACGAATGAATGTCGACACAGGGTTATGGGCTTAATCTTGTGAATCGTGTCAACGATCAAAAATCCACAGGCACTCAAAATCTGTGATTGGTAAATTTGAATTACCAAATTGCAGATTTGACCATATCCACATTGACATCGTTGGACCATTACCGCAATCAAACGGGTACAGCTACATATACTAACAACAGGAGACCGTTTCACACCTTGGCCTGAAGCATACCCCATAAAAGACATGACAGCAAGTACCATATAGCATCAACACTATTACAGGAATATGTATCAAGGTTTGGTATTCTTTCGGTCATAACGACAGATCGTGGCGAACAATTCGAATCTGATCTATCTCTTCTGTGCACTGACATTGGAATTGGGAACTATGCGTTCGCAACTACTTTGTCTTTATCGATTTTGATACCTTCCGGACCGATGACATATCCCTAGTATATAACTTCAGGTAGTGGAAATTTACTCTTTTCTTTATTAATGGTTAGATCTGCTCGCTTCAGGTGGTTGGCAACTTCTGCTAGTATCTGAAGGTGCAAATCGAAAGTATAGATGAAACTAAAAGTAAGTCATCTAGGTAAACAAATACCTGGTTTTTAAGTTCAGGAGGTATTACACGATTTATTAGGATCGTCATAAAGTTTGAGCAGCGGTTATAGAGTTCAAATGTCATGTGAACAAAATGTTACAGCAGGCGACCTTGAACAGTCAACGTTATTTTCTCTCGAGTAAATAAATCCATGGATATTTGCCAGAAGGCATCCTTCAAATCGAGACCGGAAATGTATTGTGATTTGGGTAATCGACTGAAAATACTTTCTATCTGTGGTAGGGGGTACGTTAATGGCTGGTGATTGTATTCACTTTGGGCGAATGCAAACAAACCCTTACCTTACCTGGTTTTCCAACGAGGACTACAGGGCTACTCCAGGAACTTGTACAAGTTTATATTATCCCTAAAGACAACATACGGTCCAACTCCTCCCTATTAACTTCTCAAAAACTGGAAATATGGGAAACTGTTTTATTGGACGCGCATGACCAGTATCGATGATGTGTTTCAAGAAATCAGTTTTTCTCAATCCCAGCTTCAAGAAGACAGGAGTTGGATGGTCTTCCAACCGTTGTTGATCGAATGATGTCAGACTGGATAATGAAGGCTGGTTAATTCCATTTTTGACCGATACTAAAGAAGCTAGGAATGATGATTTTAAAGACCAACGGATCCTTTTGTATTTTGTTAACCTATTCAGCGAACGAGTACGATGATGAGTTGTTGGTACATGTTTCAAGGTTTCGATGCCGCCTAAACGTTTTCTTGCTGTCAGGTATTTCTGAGGACGCTGGTGCGGTGGTTTGATTGCATGTAGTGGGATTGCTGGAGGCTGGATCACGGTTCATTATTTGAGTCAGTTGAATTGAATCTTCTGTTTTGTAGTGTACCTGACCCATGGAATCCTCTGCTCTGCATGTGGAAAATTTGTCAATGAAGTTAGATGACGGATTTGGTGATCCTACCGAGTTGCTCTGGGCTGGAAATTGTTCTGGGAGCTTGAGTCTTTTTTGATCACGCTCCTATTCATGTTTAAAGCGCTATGATCACACGTAAACAGGTAGGTGTCGTCCTTGCCACATCTAAAGCAGAAGAGTCTTAAGGGTCTAGTACACTGCCTGACACCATGACTTGACTTCTTACAGTTCCAGTAGCCTACTGCTTTTCTTTCTGAGTTTGTTGCCTCATGTATTGCATGTAAATCACTTTTGAAGATGGTGAAGTGAGCTAGCGCTACCGGAAGTTCATCTTCAAATAGCTCCTCTTCGATATGTTCTTCCGCTTCAATTACTTCGGAAATACTTAGCCGCGAGAATCACCGCGGTTGTGTTGGAATTGATACCTACAATTTTTTACGTCTTCTATACAGCTCTCGAAGATGATCGACCGATAGCACCTCAACGTACAAAAGCTAATTCCTAATTTCTATTTTTAGGTTGTTGAGCAGGATGTTCAACAGCACGGTGTCTGCTATAATGGTATTCTGAGCTTATTACTCAGCCTAAGGATATCAGAATAGAAACTGTCAACTGGTTCTGTAGACTTTTGTTTTCGCGCTCGAAATTTGTTGTTTAATTGATCATCGATGTCTTGATTACCGAATTCTGTCCTCGCTGCTCCACACACGTCTCTCCAAGTCATTTGTGGGGTTCTTCTGTGATATCGGCAAAACCATTCAGCGGCTCTATCCTTAAACAATAAATGTGTATGTGCGACCAAAATGTTCTCTCTACTTAAGAGACAGATTGGGCAGCACTCCTATTCGGTAAATTAATTCTTCAATACTAAGCCCTTCGGAGCTTGCATTGAACGATATATACTAACCGCTGATAATTTTGACTTTTGATTTCGTTCCCACAAGACATCGGATTTGGAACCATTGACGTATGATGAGACAGTGGAGCTCTACTAGGTGGAGTAGGAAAAGTGGCAACATTTGATCTTTGGCGCGTTGGAGACGTCAGCCGGCTATTTGGTATCATCAATTGATCATCATCTCTTTCAATTGATCATCATCTCTATGGAACTCGTCTTCAATACTTACTTGATGATGTTGGCTAATGTTGGTTTACTCGAAAGTGGGGTTGCCTGGAAACATTCAACGGAGTTGAGATTTGAGTGGTGTTTTTTGCACCTGCTGTTCGTCCTAGATTCATGCGATGGTTTGCTGTTTATAATCGTGTATTTGGCTTAAAAACTGCACCTGTTGAGCCCCCAACTAATATTAAGTCAAGTCGTCGTACTCGTTGTTGGCTGACAATGACACTCCTATTATTTTGCAAGCGCAATTGTTCAATTTAAAAGGGTCTATGGCCGGTTCATGGTTTGACCTGGTCAGTAGTGAAACAGTGGTTGATCCTATCATCGAGGTTGCAACTTGGGAGAAATTTAGGTCTGCAATTTCTTTCATCGCGCCTCGATGATTGGTCAGCACTCCTTCGTACTACCCAAGCTGAGTCATGAACTACATAAAAACTGCTGCTAATAATAAAAAAAGTCAACGTGATGGTAATGGTGATCAATCAGAGCTTTCATTCTGTTAGTTCTGACTAGCTGTGGTATATAACAGACCAGCACTGTCGATCGCTTGGGTTTGGCTCAGGTTAATTCCAGTACTTTGAAATTTACTGGGAGGCAAAAAATTGTCACATCCTATGATCAATCAATTGAAGGCTGACTGACCTTCTGCGCCAATTTAGTTTAAAAAAGAAATTTCCAAAACAAAATAATTTAAATAAAAATAATTTTGTTGCTTCATAAAATTATGTTTGTTGAAAAAAAATCCTTCCGAAAAAAAGAGTTTCTCAAAAAAATGTTTCTTGAGAAAATTTTTTCTCAAAAGTATGTTTCCTGAAAAAAATGTTTCTTGGAAAAAAAGTTTATCAAAAAAATTGTTTCTTGAAAATGTTTCTCGAAAAAAATGTTTCTTCAAAAATTTGGTCCCTATTTCGGCACCATCTTTTTGTTGCATGCGTTACTGGGCTTTTTACACCTACCTAGCTGTTAGCGGGATAGTTTATGTGTATACTAATTTATTTTCTTGGTAGGATATGGTGATGCTGCATCTCAACTGTAACACAGTTGAGAATAGCCTTCACTCCTATATGGAACATCAATGGTACATAAATAAAAATTCTCTGTGTATTTTGACTGTAATGATATTTATTTTTACAGGTAATTGTGTAAGATTTATGGAACCATTAAAAATTATTTTACATTTTTATTTAATCAACAAAATTTTTGTGAAATTTTCATACCAGGCTTGGCATATGTGTACCGTAAAAAAGAGTACTGGTCGTACTCTGAAATTATTAAAAATTGTACGTCGGTACCACAGAGCGAGCGACTTCACGGTAGACCCCGATTCCAATAACCGATGTAATGAACGATTTTAAATCGTCTGTCATGATAATTATACCACTGTTGCGAATGCTTGAGGTAAATATTGTAAACTAATTAACTAATCTAAATGATTTCCATCACTATAGTTAACTTTAAAAAATTGTTTACAAACCATTTTTGTGAATTTAACAAAAAAACTGAATTTCATTTCAAATTTGTTAAACACTATTTGATTCTCTATTAATTTAAAAAAAAATTGTAAATAACACAATTATTTTTAAAAAAATTTAAATTTCTTGTTAGTAGAAATATCGGATATCGCAGTATGTAAATCCGAGATCGTTTCTTGAGATATCTGATTCTAATATGTGACAATTTAAGCCATAATTTTTTTTTAATAATATATTGATTTAACAATTTACAATTTTGTAAATTAATTAGAATTTAACAAAATCATTCCAAATTTAATAGAAATTTTGTAAAAATTACAAATTGTAAAAGATTATACTGGTTTAAAAATTTGACAAACGTTTTCCCATTAGATAAATATAAAAAAAATTAACGTTACAGTTACAGTTGGAATATTAGGATTTTATTATACTATTTTATAATCTATCATTAGGGTTGCACCCATAACCATAGTCCCTTCACAAATAATTTTTGTTAAATTTTGTCCTATTAATTGTGACAAGCCCCCACCCCACCCCCCCGGCAGTTTGGTTAGAATATGATTCTCTTGATCTCTGGATTTGGGTTCGAAGCCCTATCCAACCTCATTTCTTCCTTAGGTTTTCAAGTCGAATAAAGGTAAAGAGTTTTTTCCTTCTATCCAGCCCTGTAAAGATCGATGTATTATCTATTGTATTATATTCCACTCCCTTCTAATAGCATCATACTATAGCTAGAATTCAAAATCAGGAAAAGGAAAAAAAAAACAGATAAGAGATACTTGTTAAGCTTACGTTACTGTAAAATATAAATGGTATAAACCCGATATGTCTAGTATTTGTATGATTGTAAGCAGAATTAATAATAACCAAATAACTCAAATCAATTTCTAAAAGACGAGCTCCTCGATGTGGAAATTGGTAATATTTTACAATTTTTTGACATTTTAGAAGAATTTTTCATATATTTTGCTATTCTAAAAAAATGTTTTTTCTTTAAAACGGACACCCGGGAGCTATGTAGACATGTTTTTTCTCCAAAACATTAACATCGTTCAATGTAATCATAATAATATTAATAATAATAATAATAACATTGTTCGTATGTGTTCTATCGACGATTTTTACTACACATTTTCCCATAAAAATTTTCTTTTTTTAACATAGAGATACGAGTGTATACAAGTAAAAATATTTTCATTCAATTTATCAGGTCAAGATAAAAATGTATTTTTCCAAAGTGGTTTATTTTGTTTTCTTTATGTTCTACTCTATAAGTTACGCTATAAATCACATATTGTGACGATGAGAGAAGAATTTTGTATTCAGTTCCCTTATAAATTATGACAGATTTTTCAAAATATATTTTAAAGCGGCGAATGATAAGAAATATAAGGAGTTTGAATATTTTGTATGACGTAAATATAAATTCATCGGTAATTTCTTTTGTAAAATGCATATAACTCCTACTTTAATTATAATAAATTTAACAATGAATGTAATAAATTTAGTATCTAAAACCTTTTAAGACAAACAATAGCAATAATCATAAAATTAATTATAATAGGTTCAACTATTATTCCGGTCACTTATGATAATACTTCAATGCAGTTTTTGTGTTTTCTCTATTTTAGTAGGCATGTTATGATAGGATTTTCACTATAAAAATGATAAAACATAGAGCAAAGTCAATGGGTGGTTTTTTGTTCTTCAAAGCATATGGTGTGATTAGGTTAAACGATTGGTTTCGATGGAATTAAATTTTAATTAATATTCAGATTTGTTGGAAAGTAAAGGAATGTTCAGTTATTTCTCTATAGTTTAATGATGTTAATTCTCCTTATATATTTATACTATTTGTTTTTCCGTTTTGTTTGGATAGAAAGGAATGGAAATATTTCTTAAACTAGAATAACTTCCCTGCAGAGTACAGAAAATTTTTGACTTAAGGTGAATTAATTATACGATTTCCAAAAAGCCATCCACAAAACAAAAGTCTGATGAGTAAGTACCTCTAAGGTCACACGGAGAACAATGTGAATGCAACACTTCCAAAGCGCATTTAAACCCTGTCTGGGTAACATAATGCTGAAACTAGTCGGGTGAACCAAACTGACGTAAGGTTCTCCAAAGATGACAATAAATAACATGATTCGGATGGTACGCGCAAGACAAACTGCACACTTAAATATATTGATTCATATTTCAGCTCTCCAGGCTAAACAGGACAACAATAATAATATAAAATCTGAGATTCTGAATGGAATCTACGATCTACGAAGCAAAACAAACAAACACACATTAGTAAAACGATGCTAGTATCGTGCTAAGGGCATAAATTAAGGTAAAAAACGCCAAACTAAGAAAATAAAACGGAATCATGACTGAGTCCAAGGAAAGAAACTGCAGGATGGGCTTATGAAGCAGTTCAAATAAATAAAAGGTTTTCCCTCGGTGGAAACAATAAAAACGGGAAATAAAAGCGTGGCATAAACCGAAACGCAAGAAAACGAGCAAAAAAAGTGTGAAGTTATAAAAGCTGGTCTCTCAAACTATGTTAACCCATGTGATGGAGGTGGAAGACACGAGAGACAGTTGAATTCTATTGATTACTGATATCGATGCTATTATTAAAAGCAAGCCGTTGATAAATACCGGTTTTCTAATAAGTCAGTCCAAGAAATCGATACCACAAACTGTAATAAAGGAGATCAGGTCATCTGCAATCAATATCCAAAATGTTTTCGATGGGGGAACAACGAGGTGAAACCTTTCTTTAAGATCTTTGGATAGCTGGCTACTGAAGAAAAACGCTGAAAGCAAGAAGAAAATTATTAGGAAAATTAAAGGCAATGTGAAATTGATATAATACAGAGTAGGAGAATATGTCAAAACACGCCGTTACAAGTGTCAGTCCTTGGACATACGTCCAACAATTGCAAACAAGCTGTGCTGATAAAGCACTCTTTGGAGACTGTGCAACTTGTAAGACATAAGACAATCACATGTCCACAATGTAGGAAGTAGCACCTGAGCATGGAGCACAGACATTTTGTTGAATTGACACACCTATACCGCTTCAAGGTAGAGTCTGAAACTGAAAATAGGGTTGGGGGGTCCACCATAGAGGGACCCCCCAACCCTCTATTCAGTTTCAGACGTTGGATAGAGGGTTTGTAGGGTCCACCATATAACAGGTGGTTTTCTCCACTATGTTTTTTACATTTGTTGGGAGCATACAACATTCGTTCGTGAAAGAATTTCGATGAAACTTTGGAAAAAGATGCAAATATGTATGGCAAGGAACTAATTGATTTTTGAGCGATAGTGAACAAAGTGGTGGGGGTGTCCCATACACCTGTTTTTTGTAAGCTCAATAATATCTGTCCCTGATAATCGAATTGGATGAAACTTTGTACAAAAACATTTAGTACGGTTCACAACAGTTCTGCATCCCAATTTAATTTCCGGTTTGTCACTTCCGGTTAATTTTTTTTTTTACTTCTTCGCATACAACAGAATTTATGTTTGTTGGGGTACTACTAAAGAAATCAGTAGTATCCCAACAAACATCGGTCTGAAAGACCTAAGTATTACATTCATGAGCTCAAAGTGAAATTCTTACCCCCACTTCTCGACGTTTTAGGACCTCCTGATTCTAAAAAAGCAAAAAAAAAAAATGTATGTCTGTCTGTAGGCCGGTGTGGCCGGCCGTCATTACCTACGCTGCAGGGAAAACCGCTGGAGGGATTTCAAAATTTTTTTTTTCTAAAACTAGGTATACTCAAGAGACAAGCCCGAAAGGACGCTGTGTTCGAGAACTGTACCGGAAGTGTGTCAAAAAATCATTATGTATGTCAAAAATAGCAAATTTTCATATTTTTGGCTTAAAAAACGTCCATTTTAAGTGATTACGGGTAGGAACATCAAATTTGGAGAAATCTTGATGGTAGGGATTGGTATATGAGATCAAAAACTAAATTATTGCATTATAAGTTTGTCAAAAAAAAGTTGTCAATTGTATCAAAAAATGGTTTCATTTATTTTTGAGCCAATTTTTTGGAAAAAAAAATGTAGCTGTTTTTATGACGTAAAGGTAATTGAAAATGAAATTGCACATGGAAATTTTTGAATTTGTTATAGTTTTTGAAATATTTTTGGAATTTTGAAAAAATTTGTATATTTGATTTTGTAATTTTTTCGATTTTTGACAAAGTTGCGTTCGGCGCTCGAGGTCACAAACTTGGATTATTCATTAGGCCAACATCATAAACAAGTCTGCAAAAAATCAGAACTACCGGGTTTTCGCATACTGTGATGTGTAAAGTTACTTGACTATTCATTCTAATTTTTGGAATATTTTTGGAATTTTGAAAAAAGTTTGATTTTATTAAATTTAACAATATTTTTGGAATTATGATTATAATTTTCCGGCAACGTATTGATGTTTTGTGTTAGTTTTGTAATAAATTTTTAAACAAATATAAAAAATACTTGTACTTTAACAAAGAGTTATGTTTGATATACATCGTTGCCCAAAACTAAAAACCATGTCCTCGTGAAAGTTTTTTGCCGAAAACTATATCAAAATCCTTTACCCAGACCGAAGTCTTGATATCTCAGAGCTGTGAGATTTCAGCCCCTCCATATTTTTTCTAATTTGAACTACGCGAAATCTACAACATTAAAACTTTTAATTAAAGTATTTGATGGATATTAGCTCATTATATATCCAGAAAACTATGTTTCCAGAGTCGTGGTGAAGTCAGCCTATGCATCAGCGTCGCAAAATTTGTTTGCTGTTTTTTTCTCTGACTCATGGATGGCAGCCATTGTCCGAAGCTTTCATCCAGTTAATGGTCCAGTTATAGCGCCAGTGGCCATTGCTGCTACTCTCCAGTGTTGAGACATAAGTGGACCAGTTGTACAACCCTGTACGCCAACAGAACGATGCGATCACTTTCAAGTTTTTATATAATTTTTTAATTTTAAAAATTTGAGTAGTGGGCCGTTTGATTTAATAATATATATTCTTGAAACATGTTGTACTAAAATTTGTGACATTGAATAAACTAATACTGCTGAACCCACTTTCACATTCAGCAAAACTGCCAGTAATAATTCTACTGTTAAAAATAATTTCATTAGAATCTTCTAGAATTCGACCCCCATTTCCTATATAATCTCTGTTTGCATTAATACATTTCGGAAATTCTACTTTAAAATGTTTGCAACGTGACTGAATATTGTCTTCTGTACATTGACTTGGATCATTCACTTGGTTCCAATATTCTTAATTCTTTAATAATATATGAAGCTGAAATGCCCTGATTTTTCCAGTGCCGTTTGTGCTAAAATTTATTTTATGTTTCATATTACTTATACCATTATTTCATATTATTTATACCACTGATTTCAGTGTATTACCCCTATTTTTGGATTATTAGTTAACGGTATTAAGAACAACTCCATGCAGAGAAAATTTGGATTTGATTCGAAAAATATAATATTAAACCGGAATCTATTGAATCTATGACAAACCAAACTTATCTGGAAATCTCTTATTCTCATACAAAAATTTACAAAGACTTAATGTTAAATCAATATCAAAAAAAAATATTTGAATGGAAAACAAACACAAAAAAAATGGAAGGGCTGAAATCTCAAGCTCTGAGATATCAAGACTTCGGTCTGGGTTAAGGATTTTGATATAATTTTCGGCAAAAAACTTTTATGAGTACATGGTTTTTAGTTTTGGACAGCGATGTATATCAAACATAACTCTTTGTTAAAGTACGTGTATTTTTTATCTCTGTTTAAAAATTTATTACAAAACTAACACGAAACATCAATACGTTGATGGATAATCACAACAGATCATAAATTGACATAATTTAGTGAAATGATGATACACTCAGCGAACTACTCAAAAACCTCTCCATTTAGTGTTTCGAGAAAATATTACAAAATCACAAATTCATATTTCTTTCAAAATTCCAAAAATATTGTAAAAATTAAACAAAATCAAAAATTCAAACTTTTTTCAAGCAAAATTCTAAAAATATTTCAAAAATTATTACAAAATCAAAGATTAAAACTTTTTTCAAATATTCTAAAAATATTGCATTAATTATAACAAAATCAAAAATTGTAACTTTTTCCAAAATTATAATAAAATCAAAAATTTTAAATTTTTAAAAATTCTAAAAATATTCCAAAAATTCTTACAAAATCCAAAATTGAAACTTTTTCCAAAATTCTAAAAATATTGCAAAAATTATAACAATATCAAAAATTGAAACTTTTTCCAAATTATAATAAAATAAAAATTAAAAAACAAATTCAAAAATTTCCATGTACAATGTATTTACGTAAACAAACAGCTAAATTTTTTTTTCAAACAATTATCTAAAAAAATAAATGAAATCATTTTTTTGCCACAATTGACAATATTTTTTTGACAAACTTAAAATGCAATAAAATTTTCAATAATAATAATTTCATGTTCATTATACATTTCATTTCAAACAAATAATTAATTTTATTTTTTTCTAAAAAAATAAATGAAAATCATTCTTTTGACACACTTGACATTATATTTTTGACTAACTTATAATTGAACCGTTTTTTTTCAAAGTGGCATAAGTCCATTTTTTCATATATTAGTCCATTTTTTCATATATTATTATATTCATATATTAAATATAGGCAAATGTTACTAAAATTTTGTGATATTTTTCACACTTTAAACCCATTTAATTTTATTATGCAATAACAGTTATTTAAAATTAAAAAGAAAATAATTGATTTTTTGGCTCCAAATGGACTTATATCACTCTCAATAATAACATATTCTAAAAAATAAGAACAATAGGTAGTATAATGAAAATGGGTCATTCTTTTACCGACACATTTTTGATTTAGCTGAAATTTTTTTATGCGTTTTATATCAAAAAAAAAGATATGGGTGTTCGAGGATTTTTTTTTTTTTGGAAAATATAGCGGTTCTAAATTTCTTGATGAGTTATTTTTAAAAACTCATAACTTCGGTTCTATTAAAGATAGAAACTTCTGTTTTGTTTTATTTTAAAGTTAAAAGATGCTAGTTTAAAAAAAATAAAATTAGCAGAAGTCACTCTATTGATATAAACAAATAAAGTCTTGAAATCGATCTTTAGCCAGTTCTCCACCCACGCTCCACCCCAAATCCGGCTCTATTGAAGTTATGATTAAATATATAAAAAGAGGCCATCATTATTGTCATATCTTTACAATAATTACCTAAATTTAGGAAATTGAATTATATCAGGTAACACCAATTTAGACATAAGGCCATTTATATTCTTGTCAAATCCATTATAATAAAAGAAATATAATACATTACACGTAGTGCGTTTTATTTATATAAAATATTAATCACCATATCATTTCTAGATTGTTTCAGAATATAACAAATTGGCGACGAGACGGGATACGAATCTTCAAAAGTACGTATTTGATTATTCGATTAATAATAATTTACAAAAAAAGAAGAAAAAAAAGTTTTTCTGCTGTGTGCATCATCCACCATTTTTTTTCAAAATTAAAACTTCAAAAGTACGTGTTTGAAAAATAAAACAAATTAAAATGGGTAAACCAAAAAATAATAATAACAATCCAGAAGATGATAATACGTCTACAAGTGCTACAAATACACAAAATACAAATATGTTTCAACCTCAACCAATACAAAGTATTTTTACGATTGAAATGTTCAACAAATCAAATACAAAATGGACGCGTTGGGTTGATCGATTACGTGGATCTTTCTCGATCTTTAATATTATCGATGAAACTACACAATTTCACCTGTTACTACACTACATGGGGCAATCTTCTTACGATGTCGTTTGCGACAAATTAGCTCCTGTAAAACCACAAACAAAAACTTTCCAGGAAATTGTAGATATACTGGAAAATTACTACAATCCATCGCCGCTAGAAATTGTGGAAAATTTCCGTTTTCACATGGCTAAACAAGGGGATAACGAAAACGTAGATGAATATATTACAAAATTAAGAAGGTTGGCAATTAATTGCAATTTCGGACCATATCTCAACACTGCTCTTCGTAATCAACTGGTATTCGGACTAAAGAATACAATAATTCGAAATAGATTATTGGAATGCAGAAATTTAACCTTGGAAAAGGCGATTGATACATCTATAGCGATGGAATTATCTCAAAAAGGGAGTGCTGAAATACAAAGCAAAGCAACTGCTGATCTACAAGTTCAGCATAAGGAACATAAAGGCAAATCATATCAGCATAAATCATATAATAAAGGTAAACAGAGTAATAGTAATAATAAAAATATACATTTTGAAAAGAAAAATAAGTGTTATCGTTGTGGGCTCGAGACACACCTGGCAAATAAATGTTCTCATATAAGTTCAACTTGTACATTTTGTATGAAAAAGTGGCATATTGCTGCGGCTTGTCTCAAGGCCAAAACAAGCACAAGTAATCGTAAAGATAATATAAATTTCGTTGAAGATGAACCTTATCAGGAAATAGACGAAATCTATAATATCAATGATAAACAAATAGAGGAACCTTCTATTGAACATTTTTATAATATTAGTAGTGACAGTAAGAATCGTTCTAAATTTTGGATTCTATTAAATGTAAATAACATAAAAATTAAATATGAAATTGATAGTGGGTCTCCTGTAACCTTAATTAACGATTACGATAGAACTAAATATTTCAATGAATTAATTTTAGAAAAACCAGATATTGATCTTGTTAGCTACTGCAATTTTAAAATTCCGGTTTTAGGTTACTTGGATGTTAATGTATATTACAAAAATGAAAATATAAATTTAAAATTATATGTCGTAAAATCGGACAGGCATCCTTTGCTCGGACGCGAGTGGCTTCGTAAATTAAACTTAAACTGGAACTCGGTTTTCGAAAATAAAGTTTTACAGAATTGTAATACAGTTAATACTATTTCTAATATTGGTCGCGATACCATGCTGGAAAATTTGATTATGCGCTTTCCTAATGTTTTTGATAAAAATATTGGTAAAATTAAAAATATTCAAGTAAAGCTTACTATTAAACCCGATACTACACCGGTATTTATTAAAGCCAGATCCGTTCCTTTTTCTTTAAAAACCGGGGTTGAAAATGAATTAGATACGCTTGAAGCAAATGGAGTCATTAGTAAAGTAGATTATAGCAGATGGGCTACGCCTATTGTACCCGTTCGTAAAGCTTCAAACAAAATTCGTTTGTGTGGTGATTATAAAATCACAATCAACCCAAATTTAATTGTGGATGAACATCCACTTCCTACTATTGAAGAATTGTTTGCATCCATGGCGGGTGGCGATAAATTTACCAAGCTCGATCTAACTCAAGCCTACTTACAACTAGAAGTTGCGCCAGAAGATCGTGAATTATTAACTTTGAGCACTCATAAAGGGCTTTACCAGCCTAATCGCTTAATGTATGGAGTAGCGTCTGCTCCAGCCATATGGCAAAGACATATTGAAATCATTTTGCAAGATATTCCTGGAGTCAGTGTGTTCTTAGATGATGTTAAAGTCACCGGCCCCGACGATAAAGCACATTTTGATAGAGTCGAAGAAGTTTTTAAAAGACTCAGTGCATACAACATAAGAGTAAATCTCGATAAATGTGAATTCTTCGAAGAAAAAATAGAGTACTGCGGGTATATAATTGATAAAAATGGCACCCATAAGAGTCAAAAGAAAATTGAGGCTATACAGAAGATGCCTGTACCACAAAATAAAGAACAGGTGCGCGCTTTTGTTGGTTTTATCAATTTCTATGGGAGGTTTTTTGAAGCTTTAGCGACACTTATATACCCAATCAACAATCTATTAAAAAACAATGTTGATTTCGTTTGGGATGAATCGTGTGATAAAGCATTTAACGCAGTCAAAACGGAAATACAATCCGATAAATACCTGGTTCACTATAATCCCAAACTCCCTCTTATTCTCGCGACGGATGCTTCACCATACGGAGTCGGAGCTGTACTCAGTCATTTATATCCGGATGGGTCAGAAAAGCCGATTCAATATGCTTCACAAACTTTGAATACTACGCAGCAGCGCTATTCACAAATTGATAAGGAAGCCTATGCTATAATATATGGTATTCGAAAATTTCATCAATTTGTTTACGGAAGAAAATTTACTTTAATTTCGGATAATAAGCCAATTATCCAAATTTTTTCCCCTCAAAAAGGCCTGCCTACACTTTCAGCATCTCGTATGCAACATTATGCAATTTTTCTACAATCATTCGATTATGACATTCGTTATCGTGATACCAAAAAACATGCCAACGCTGACGCAATGTCAAGATTGCCTTCAGACGATTCTTCGTTTAGTATTGAAGAAATTGATATTGTGGAAGTGAACATGATAAATACATTACCTGTAACAGTTGATGAATTATCTAAAGCTACATTGGCTGATAAAACTTTATCGATTTTAATACAAGGGTTAAAAAACGGTCGAACCGTTAAACCAGAAAATCGTTTTGGAATCTCACAAGATGAATTCACCTTACAACAAGATTGCATTCTACGGGGTATAAGAGTTTATATTCCAAAAACTTTACGCAGCAATGTACTAAATGAGTTACATTCAGCCCATTTTGGCATAACAAGAATGAAATCGCTCGCTAGAGGTTACTGCTGGTGGGAAAATATCGATAGAGATATCGAGAATATGATTAAGGATTGTACAAACTGTCAACTAAGACAATCTAATCCTACTAAAACAACGATCCATTGTTGGGAAACAGCTACAGAAGCATTTCAACGAGTGCACTGTTATTTCGCTGGTCCTTTTATGGGAAGTTATTTTTTCATACTTGTCGATGCTTTTTCTAAATGGCCAGAAGTTAAAATAATTAAAAATATAACTACTGAAACTACGATAAAAATTTGTCGTGAAATTTTTAGTTCCTTTGGAACACCTTCGGTGTTAGTTTCTGATAACGGAACTCAATTCGTATCAAATGCATTCCAAGAATTTCTAAAACAAAATGGCATTGTGCATAAGCTATCAGCCCCTTACCATCCAGCAACAAATGGCCAAGCTGAACGCTATGTGCAAACCATTAAAGACAAGCTTAATGCCCTAGACACGACCAATTCAAATTTACATTCTACATTATGTAACATTTTGCTAATGTACCGCAAAATGATACATCCAGCTACTGGAAAATCTCCAGCAATGCTGAATATAAACAGACAAATTAGATCTCGGATCGATTTGATGATACCCGAAAATATTCTAAAAGTGCGGGAAGAGCCCTCACATTCTAAAATCATTCGTCATTTGAAACTTGGAGATAGAGTGATTGTACGGGAATATATTTCAAAATATACCAAATGGAAATTCGGTAATATTATTGAGAAGTACGGTAAGTTACACTATTTGGTAGAATTAGATGATGGAAGACAATGGAGACGTCATATCGATCAAATTCGATGGGTTGGTCCTCATGCAGGATTTAGAAAAGAATCAAATACAGCAGATTGCGAAAATTCCGACTATTCATTCGGCAACCCCTCCGAATCACATGAAAATTTCCCGGACATTGAAAATACTGATTATACATTGCCCTTAATACTGTCCACTGCTGTTCCTGGCAATGATGCTCCTCCGATTTCGGTCAATATAAATAAATCAATTTCAAATGAAATACAATATCAGTCAAATTGCAACGCTAAAGACCAAAACGTTGTTCAAACACCGAAAAGACCAAAAAGAAACATTAAAGTACCTCAAAAATTAGATTTATAAATTTTATTTGGTTGGATTATATAAATATTTAAAAAACAAATAATTTAATATTTTAATTTTTGGAAATTAAATTGAAATAGAAATTTGAATAATTTAAGGGGGAAAGAATTGTCATATCTTTACAATAATTACCTAAATTTAGGAAATTGAATTATATCAGGTAACACCAATTTAGACATAAGGCCATTTATATTCTTGTCAAATCCATTATAATAAAAGAAATATAATACATTACACGTAGTGCGTTTTATTTATATAAAATATTAATCACCATATCATTTCTAGATTGTTCCAGAATATAACAATTATCTTTCTAAAACTACCAATAACTCAATTTTTTCCAAAAATGGACTAATGCCACTTTTAAAAAAAACGGTTTAATTCTCAATAGTAATAATAAAATTTCATTTCGTACAAATAATTAATTTTATTTGTCCAAAAAATTGGGAAAAAAATTTTTTAAAATTGTTCTTTTGACACACTTGACAACATTTTTTTGACAAACATATAATGTTATAATTCTCAATAATAATAATAAAATTTCATGTCAAACAAATAAATAATTTTATTTTTTCCCAAAAAATTGGGTAAAAAAATAAAAAAAATATCAATAAAAATTCTTCGAAAAAATAATGAACAAATAAAATTTTAGACGGACTAAAAATCTTTAAAATTAAATATCTCAAAAACACAAATAATTGCCTCTTTGTAAATTTGATGTATTTTAAAGTAAGAATAGAAATACATTAAAAAAAAAAGTTAACATTTGATTGAATTTAAAATTTTTTGTTAATGGAAGGAAGTTGTTTGAAAAAATGATGAGAAATTAGAATTTTAGTCGTACAAGAAATCTTTAAAATTAAATATCTCAAGAACAAAAATTAACGTCACTTTGTATATTTGGAATATTTTAGAGTAAGGATAGAACAATTTTCAGAGAAAAAATTAATCAAATACCAATTGATATTCCACCTGGCGCCATCTTTAAAAAAGTTTTTTTAATATTTTTATTTAAAAAATAATTACAAAAACAATTATCTAATTTTTTTTTCAAACGAATAACTAATCATCTATCAAACAAAAAAAAGTTTGATGAAATTGATATAGCCGTTCTCCCTTAGCTCAAACTATGCACTTTAAAAAAATTGTAAAATAAGTTGTATTTTTTATTTTGTCCATACTACTTATATGCCAAGTTTCAAAAAAATCAAAAATGGTCAAGTTATCACAACTCAGTCTAGAACACGTTTTTCTTCTTATATTCCATTCATATCTCTCATTGAACCATTTAGACTTAATTCGAATTTTCATTTGAAAATCTTCATCATCAGTTAGATTACCAAAAAATTTTCAGATCAGTTTTATTACTGGAGAACTGATTAAAACTATTGAAATTTTTCATCATCAACAATATTTCTTAAAATATTGTATTTTAACGTTTTGATAGAATTATTCCAACATTTACATGCAATATCAATTTTGCTAACATTTATTAATTAATAAAAATTTATCGTCCTTCACATTTAACAAAAAATATAATTTTATTACATTAAATCACAGTAGTATAGTACAATTTTTATGTTAAACTTTTTGTTTGATTTTTTTTTCTATTTTGTTTTTATTTAAATTTAATTTTCTTAATAATCTTTATTCAATTTTTAATTAATTACTGATTGATTGAAATTTACATAATCTCTCGATCAAAACAATTTGATCGCTTATATACACTCATTAGGTTTCCTGTTTTCCTATCCAGTATCTTAATTAGTAATTCTCTTAAATGCAGACAACAATTCTACATTTTACATATTAAACAATCATTTATGGAAAACATGTATTATTAATTGACATTGAGTGACCTAACTAAACCATCAACAAAAAAATGTTTAAATACGCAGTAGTACAAATAAATGCCGCTACGCTTATTACAATTGAAGAGAAATAAATTAATATATTATTAGTGAATTTCTTTATATATGAGTACTATTATTTTTGAGCAAAAATTGAAAATAGTCCGTCGTTACATCCATTTTATCAATGCCTCTTGCTGCTTCCACCCATACAAAATTGTGCAACTGGTCCAGTTATGGTCCATTACGGGGACCAGTAATGCAGCAATATCCGAGTGCTGGAAACCATAACTGGGCCAGCACACTTGAGTCAAATAGACATTTCCAAGGATTTTTTTATCAACCGTAGATCGGCCAATTTATGGTTGCACTACTGGTCGAATAACAATAGCTAATTAATGGTAACCATTAACGGCCCATTGTTTGGTCATTTAGAGGAAGCTGTACTGGCTATTTTCTATAAAGTGTTGATCGAATTCAGTAATGATCCAATAACAATAACCAGTTCACGTTTACCGTTCATGAGTCAGTGCTTGGTCATTTAAAGATAAAACTAAATACTGGATATTTTCTGCAAATCGACCGATGAATGGTTCTAGTACTAGCTAAATAACAAAAGTCAATCATTAATGGCCAATGCTGGGTCGTATTTCATAGTCCAGAAAACCCTGCTTGCGTAGTATTTTCTTTTCTTTTTGAAGATTTTTAAGTTTTTTAAAATATAATTCATTTAGCGAATCCATTTATCTGCTTGTACAATGGCTGCATCCCGATTTCGGAACGTTTCGAAAAGACTAGATATTTCACATAATGCATCATTTACATTAGCTGCATTTCTCTACGTATGATCTGATCCAGATTAGGTCATGTTTCATGAAACGACACAAAAATATAATAATGGGTGAGTCCGGTTCGTATAACAATTGCCTAAGCGCACTACTCAAAATTACATTGAAATATTAGTTTTGGGACTACTCAAAATGATATCCACTTTATTTTATATGCCATTAATTTTGTTTTTCATTTCTTTAAATTCAATTTTTTAAACAATTTTGGTGAACATCCCAAATAATTTTGTGTGAATAAATTTTTGTGAATTTTTATTTATAGCTTTTATTTATTTTATTAATGTCAAGTAGTTTTGGATGCGTTCGGTTCTTAAATTTTCTGTTTTTTTATTATACCAATTACGAAATACAAAATATTTTTTCTCCTACATTTTCAAATTAGAACTAATATTTAGATCATGATTTGTGGTTCAAAAACCAAGTTGGATCTCAATTTGCATGTAAAATTTAAGCGAATCCGGATCACACGGTTTCATGAAATGCAGCTATTAATACCAAATTTGTTACAAACTGTTTAGATGTTATTTGTTTACTTAATCTATTAAACAAAGCCTTAACTGTTTTGGATATCATATTATACTTCTACTAGCATTTTAAAAATGATTGCAGAATGAGGCAAAGTTCTACCATAAGGTGGATACAATGCAGTTTTAAAAGAGCTGGCCATCCAATGAACATTAAACATTCATCCAGTTTTTAAATTTTATTTTCGATGTTAGCAGCGCATCGCATTCGTTCCTCTCTAATTTTTAGCTTATTGACTATAAACGGAATAAAGTCTGTCCATAAATATTTGAGAATGATCAATTCCATTTACTTCCGCAATCGCATCTCATAATAACAATTCTAAATAACGGCTCAAACAATGCCAAATCATTAAATTAGAATATTTTTCCAACCAATTTCCTACACTAGATTTTTCTCTCGCTCTTGTAAAGGAAATTAAGGGCTGTTTTAAATAACCATCGGGAAATCCATATTTTTAAAATATTCCAAAAGATATTGTGTTATAGTATTTGCAGTTTCAATTGATAGTTCAATCAGATCAAGAAATAAATAATGAGGATCTTGTGATTTATCGGTTTCACATTTTGAAAACATTATTAAAGTCGATTTGTATCTTAACGTTGTAGACTCATCAATTATTATTGATAAGTTTCCACTAACATTTAAATTTTTTTAAGAAGTTTCCTGTTTCCTTTGTTTTCCAAAATGTTCTATTCTATTAAACTTGTTGCATTAAACCTTGAGTGGAACCCGTGCGCAATATTTGCACTAATAAGAGCCATTTTTGTTTGGAAAAGAAAGCCATCCTCGCATAGCAGAGTAATTGCGTAGGTTGCAGAAACGCACTCAAACAATGCTAATACAGCTCAAAAAATTAAAATTAGTTTATTTAACAGACAACTGAATTCTATAACATATTTAAAATATTTTTAAATTAACATTTTCATAAAAAAGAACCGGAATGCGTTCCAGCAGTAAAAAAAAGTAACCGTACGACGTACCGGTGATAAGCACCTTGCTTAACACAAGGAAAGCAATAATTAAGCTCGATCTGGATTCAGTGGAAAAGACCATTATAAGCGGTGCCCCGAATGGTTCGAATGGTTTTTTTTTACACAAACATCATAGATTGAGTCTCAGGAGCTGCAAACGCTGATGATAAAGTAATTGAAGTTACTGAAAATGTCCTCTTGGTATAGAAGAAACAAGTTGAGCTGTTATGCTAAAAGTTGACATATTATGCTATAGAAAAAGGACGAATACGATCGAACAAGTCAATAAACCCTTAAAAAAAATGTCAAAACAAAAAAATGGTGAATACAATGTGGACTTGAATGAGAGGTGGAGTATTTCTCATAAATTATATATCACGGAAATGCGACAAGTGAAGTCCTTCTTCCACAGTTTTACATGGTAACTAGACTAGATAACACCCTATGGTGGGTCTTGATAACACTACACTACATATTATGTATTGTATTGTATTGTATTGGGGTGGGCTCGTTTTTAACGTACTGCTCAACTGGTTGGTATGGGCGAACCAACATAAAGCGTGCTGCAATGTTACTGTTATCAATTCATTTTTTCAGTCTCGACTCAGGTCATTGCAGGCAAAACTGGACACAACCGTGTTGTAAACACAAAGAGTAGAGTTGAAAGAAATTCATAAAACAGGGACTGCCGCAGGAGATTTTTTAACTAATAGAAGGTAAGTTGGATAGTCTAAGATACGGAAAGGCACACAAATCTCTTTATCAGTGACCCAACCTTTGCTTCAGGTACAGAAAGGTAGCTCTGACTAGTCCAAAACATCCAACAACATTTCAATTATTCTGGCATAACCCTTCTGTAACAGCTCTAGGATAGTAGAGCATACAATGCCCATCAATCTCTTCGCGAGCTAGCGACGGAATCGAGCCTCTGAATCTAACATTGACTGAGGTAAATTTAAATATTTCCGTCTATAAACAAAGGGGTTTTTTAAACATACTTATCACGGCCAATTAATTGTTGAGCTCTTTGAGTATTTGGTCCCTCGAGCTGGATATAATTTCCGTAAATGTGGAAGCTGTTACTGGATTCATAAAAAAAAATCACTTTTTTCAAACCATTCAGCTAAAGGTTGAAATTTTAATTCAATAAATATTTGTTCAAATTTAGATTAAATTAACGTAAAAATCATTTAAAAATTAAACTCAAAATTATAAGATTGGTTAATTATAAAGTAAGGGAAATTGAAATTGAGTGGTTAATTCGAGGTAATATAACGACAGTGTCGGCGAACATTTATTTGTGAATTACGCTGCCGAAAATAATTCTAATTGTAACATTATTAAACGAACTCAGTTCTACGGAGTTTCAGGATTTTTATTTTGTCAGTTAACAAATGCCATTAGTCGCATTTAACATATCATTATTAATTATGGCAGAAGCAAACCGCTGCATTCAAGGATCTATTGATTAATATAATTGAAACTGGAGATTACTGACGATAGAGTTAAGAGAATTAGAGTTTAAGAAACAAATTACAGGATACCAAAAAAACTGAAGGGGCATTTTTATCCAAACCGTTTCATAACACTTCTCAGGTCAAAATAAATTCTACCAATTTCATAAGAGCGGGAGTTGGATTACCTTAGCTCACGTTTCTGACTTTTAGCCGACAGGAATCTGATTTGTCATCATTCAGAAACATATTTGTGGATTTGATTCATATAATAAAACTTTTGGTGCCACAGTTAAATTTATTTACTTGATTTTAAGTCTTAGACCTAGTTCTGCATATACGCCAATCGAAAGTGTTCCGTTGAGAGCACCAAATCACCAAAGAGCTTGAGACATATTATGTAATATCTATCCCACGACATCTCATGCGTGAATTGTATCATGTTCAATCACCTTAAAAGCATTTGGCCTCAATGTAACTGATGCATCACCGCTGCCGTTAGTTATTAGCAATTGTGTTTTTTTGTTCAGGATACCATACGTTAGCTCGTTTTCCAGAATTATCCAGTGATAAATTTAAGCCGAGGTCTAGATATGACTTTATTAAAGAAAGACGCCTATGTGGCAATTGTTTAACCGAACGACATACTCATAGCCTCAACCACCATACCTTATTGTTATTACATTTCCAACAAATAGATTACCTCAATTTAGGAATCGTTTTCACTGCCCTATTCTGCTTCGAATCAAAGTCCAAATATCTCAGATGCATCAATCAATAAATCATATGCAGGAAAAATGTGTCCTCCATGAACCAACCCTAAGAATCTTTAACCGCAAAACATCCGAGATCATTGAATATAATTTTTATGTTGGTAAAGTGCTCACTGGAGCATCTACTCTAGACTGTGCCATCAAATTAAAGGTAGTTTTGATAGAATTATTGGGTCATGCAGGTTTGTAACTTGCAAAAATTTGTTCCGAATGAAACTCTGTCTCCATCAAAAGCGTCTTCATTTTGGTCCTTCGAGCCGGATATCAACATTTGAACATGTTGATGCTGTTAATGAATTCGTCAAAACAGTTTTCAACTTTCTTCAAACCACTTTTAAATAAACCGTGTTTGGCGTATCTTATTTATCAAAATAGCAGTATAAAGCATGTTTTAATCATCATTGCTTTGAGGAGCTTTTGATGAAATCATTATTTTCAGTCAATTTACCCATACTGATATTCTGTAAAAAAATTTTAACTGCGGAACAGAGTACCTTGCAATGAAAGATCTTTGGGTGTGGTATCTTCAAAGTACTAAATGTTGTTAAAAAAAATTGCACAAGCTCATTTTCTTTTACATTTTAATTTCTTATCAGTTCATTCAGTTTTGTTGTTTGCCGATTGCTTCTAGTGTGGTAAGTTTTTGAAGAACTAAAAAAAAGCTTAAACAACATTTCAAAGATTTGAACGAAGAATCTTTTTGGCATGCCAGCATTTTTTTTCCCAATAAACTCTATGTTATATAATTCGAGAAAACGGAGCGATTAAATAGTCATGTAATAATCGTTTCAATAAATTTATTACCTTGAATTGCCATTACAACTGCAAATTCTCTATACCAATGTCCATCCCAACAATAAAATTTTATTTCGAACAAAAGAAAAAACTTGAAACCCAAGAACAATAATATAAACAAACATAACAACCTCTTTTGATGGGTTTCAATCGACAAAGTGCTTTTTTATTATAAAATTTATTTCAACTATTTCACCCGATCGATTGATGATTACTAAAAGTAATGATGATGATTACTTTCTTTAATACAATTTCTATATAAAAGTAAATAAAAAAAAAATAGAAGAACTAAAATTAAATAATTCGTTTCTACTGAAAAAAGATTCAGAATATAACTACATTAAGATTAAAGGTTATTCCCGTAATGCGTTAACTTAACTTGAAATTTAAGTTGTTTATAATTGAAGTGTTTTCCTCTTCAAGGTAAGAGTTTCGATAAAAAACAAGATTAGTATTTTGTTACGAATACAACTAAGCTCTATGCAACAACAATTTTCAAACGAAAAGCTTTTTTGGAATCAACCCAATAACATATGTCAAGGAAAGCTTTTTAAATTTCATCAATAAAACTAAAAACGAACTATGACAATTGATATTCAAAATCTAAACTACAGGAGGAGGTAAGCTTTTAACTTTACTGTTTTGTTGTTGTTGTGATAAATTATTCTGCTGACGTAATATTATATTTTCTTTTTGAAAATACGAGACGTTATAGTGAATTTCATTTTTAACTTATTCTGTTTTTTTTTTTCGTATTTTCTGACAATTGAATGATTGATCTGAGTGAAATTCGTCTGTGTGTCTATCAATTTTTTTTTTAAATTCAATTTTGTGATATAAATTTGATGTAGACAATTTTTGTCTGACTGTCTCCCGTTTTTCTATCTATTTTTTTAGGTTATGTTTAAGAGTTTTATGCTGCGTGAAAAATGAAATAGGGTTAGTTTTGTTGTCTAGGTTATTTTTCTAAATCAGATGAATAAAGATTGATTTAACATAGCTTACTTCATCAACTTTGCGTAAAATGTTGAATTTTTCATTATATTTGGGGTTCAGTAAACTGCTAGTGGGTGACGAATTTTATTATTTTTGACTTCATTTTAACAATTTCAACACAAGTGAATCATTGAAGAATACCGAATAACATACTAATACATAAATGCTAATAAAAAGCTAGTTTGAACTGAGCTCTATGAATCTATGACGAATAGTTTCAATAGTTAGTAAGTCAAACACTACCAACAAAATAATATACCCGGATTTACACAGAATTTAGTAAAAGATAAGTGTCATAAATACTATCAAATTATATTAAAGTCTTCAAAAGCCTTCAGAAGCCTTAATTAAATGGTGCAACGATAGCTATTAAGATGACAAGAATGAATAACTAAATCCTTCAAACCGACGGTACAGAAGCAGTAAAGATCTGATGAAAGCTGGAGTCTTTGTCGTTTATTTTCTTCGGTAGCAATTTAATTGTGCATAGTACCTACTGCAAAGTTGGTCAATAACTGTATCAATAACTATATCTGTTTGGCAGTCGACAAAGAGGATTTTCGACGAGGAATTTGACTAGACAGTTTTATTGTCTGTCCATATACGAGTTCTGGTGGTAATTATCTCAGATCTTCTGAATAGCATTTGGCGAAAAGCCAAAAAAGTTGTGGGTGTATTTCAGAACTCCATTGTTTGGTGTTGCCGCCTCGGAACTTAAATGTTGTTAGTTGACGATAAAATTGTTCTACCGTTTCATTCGCTTGTGTATGATATGCCGTAGCCCTAAAAATTAAACTGTGATCATTTTACGTAATCAACACCAGTAACGCGTTGGTTAAGAACGGAAGTGATATAACCCATATAGCGTTTTTTTCTCTTTAATTTCCGGTTATAGGGCTCATAGTTTGTGGGCTCAAAGGTGGTACCAGATTAGTTCAACCGAAAGAACGAGATATATCCGGCGGTTACAGTTAGCTGCATGTCCATTGACTACATTGCCATGATGAACATCGCTGGAGGTCCTTAGGCTCATTAACTTTACTAAACCCAATGTTTAGCCGATTCCTTGCCTTAGTGGATGGTCACAGGGTTAATTCAAACAAAAGAGAGATAATTCTAAAATTGTCTAGAACAGTAAAACAAGCACGACGCTTTCTAAGGGCCATGAGGTGGTTGGCTAGCTTGACAGACTTACTGAAGAAAAATAAGAAATTTCTCTAGAGTCCGGCAGCGTAGCATAGGTTTTATACTTTTTCTGAGCATTTATGGGATCCAGAGTTCCTAGCATTACGGTCCAATGCATATTCTAATGCTCAGAAATTATCGGAGTCAGTCTAGTCCATATAAACCATATAAACCAGCGTCAGGTGAAAGAACCTGGACAAAAACGAGCACTGGCGACTCTAGCTTCCCGTAGTAAAACTCTCCTATCTGTCAAGCCCATAATTACCTTCTTTTGGTCAATCTAGGTACACTCATGTGGAATAAATAAGTGTGCTAGTGACACACTCCGGCCATTTATTCCAGAGAATATTTGTTGAATTTTTGAAACCCTACCCTAGGTCAAAGTGGAGCAATACCCATCTCGTTTTGCGTTGGATCACTTGACCCAGTTTGTTTTGACAAAGCCCTTTCAACAGGCAATAGCTGCCAATCTGTGCGGCGTAATAAGATTAATTGTTTTGGTTGGACCATGGTAAGCAATTTGAGTCACAACTCCCATGTAATGGCTAACTCACTCAAAACCTCCAAAATGACACATATTTTTACTCCAAAACATTTACCCGAGGCCAACACTTCAAAACAGGTAAACAGTTGCATCTCAATGGTATCTGCCATCCGCTTATATATCCTATTTAAATACCAAACTTTGGCTATCCATCTAAATGAGATTACCTCGGCCTTCGTAATGTCTACCATCTGTCTATTGACTTTACTTTTCATTTTGAAGATTTTGGATGTCACCGAGCAAACCACGGTTCTGAATACAAAATCCTTCGAGATTTTCAAAACATTTCTTAACAACACTCATTCCCCTGTACAAGTGCAGTTAACCTTTATAATATACGAGACGCCATCCTTCACCACTAACACATCGCTTAGCAAAACAAAGCCCATCGATACAATTGACGGAGCAAAGTTTACAATCTTCACCCTCAACAAGTCGTAAAGTGTTTGTTGTGTTGTCGTAAAGTGTTGTTTACCCATCCATTCACCGGATGCCAACAGCCACAATGTCAGTGCAACATAGTCTAAATACTTTTGATAATTTTTATCCCGGCTCAAAACATTCACAGGGTGTAGAACGTCCCCACCCTTTGTGACGAACGAATTTTTGGACACACTACTTTGTGTCAAAAACTTTTTTTCACTATGTTTCGTTTTTTGAAAATTATGATACCTAACATTAAGAATGACTCGGCATATTACAACTGCCTGCGTCGATAAGTTTTCTGATAGATCCATGCATTTATGCCAATGTTTTTTACTTGATATCACAGGATATAAAACACGAAAATATTTTGGCTTTGCTTCGTAGTTATTTGTTGATAAACAAATTAGAACCAGTATATTTTGTATATCTTTATATGTAATACAAAAAAAGTTCACGAAAAGTTCACCACAACACTCCTCCCCAAGTGCTTTCAAAGATAAGATGATATAAAGAAAGAATGATGGAAGGAAGGAACTTTTCGTATGCTAGACTTTAAGAAAGCGAGCTGGATTTCTAGCAGTTCAACCTGGAGGAAGAAAGAAAAGAAAAAAGTGTGACCATGTCCGCAGAAGTAGGTTGGGCGTTATCTGCAGGTAACAATGTCTCTTAATTGTGTCTTAAACTGAAGTTTTAATATGTCCATGTTGACGCTATTATATTTCAGTTACATGAATAATATTGACAACAGTAGGGTCACTTGAATTAAGCATATTAACAACAATATGGTCAATTGTAGGATGAAAAATTTTTAATTGCTTTAACATCAACGCTTCAACGCACGTCTGAACAACTTAAAACACATTTCGACTGTTAAACAAACCAGAACGATTTTTTAGAACAAGTTTTTTTCTATAAGAACTGAATCTAAAAATTATGGAGCAAATTATGAAACTTTTTGCAATCCATACAATTTTCGACCGATCTAGTTTCGAACCAATGAGAAAATTTTAAACTTTAAAAAAGTTTATCATTCTCATCAGGGCTCATTCTCAATCTTATATTATTCTTGATAGGAGATTTTTCATCAGGGTGATGTTATATCACAAATAATTTACTGAATTAATTGTTGATTATGTTTCAATAGACATAAGTGAAGACTAGTCATCTTCTTCTCGCCGATACGGTTTGTTATTCAATACTAGTATGTCTAGAGTATAACAAAACAGTTATCATCAGAGAAACTTGTAACGAAATTCAAACTTTTATAGAAATTATAATTTTAATTTACGCTGGATAGCTCAAAACCATATTAAAACTGAAAACACTGATTTTATACACAAACACATCATCACTTGGAAATCTCTTTACACAGAAAAATACTTATTAGCTCAGTAACATGACAAAAAAGATTTAGTAAAAAAAATAGAATCAAAATTTATACAAATCAAAATATAAAAAAAAACTTACATTAGTTTAATCTTGAATGTTGTTTTCAAATTGTATTTTATGCATCTTCGTTTACTTTCTGTGATAACTCCCTTTATTAACAATTCCTGATTGTACAATATATTTAGCACACTCATTACATGGAAACAGTGCTACATACATTGTACTTCCTTTGATACACGAACAATTTTCATTTAAAATCACATTCACCTCTGCATGCAATACGTATAAATTTTTATTGTTTAATGTATTCAATTCTTTTCCTCATGAAAATTCATCATCACTGCAGCCAATTGGAAACCCATTATAACCAATTCCCACAATTTTATTATCATTGTTTACGAATACGGCACCAACTTGTGTTGTTGGATCTCTACTACGTTTTGCTGCCAGAAATGCAGTTGCCATAAAATATTCAGACCAATGAAGATAATCACCACGCTTTTTAATTTGGTCTTGTTTATCCTTTTCCATAACTTTAAATTTATAACAGATAAAAGCAACTGATAATTTTTTTCTTAAATCGATGCATAAATAAACTTTTGTCACATTTCATCACATTGAACACCATAGCACATAACCAACAAATAAATAAAAAAAACTCGACATCACCATAAATAATTTATTTATTCAATAACCAAACTTTAATTTTTTTCTTTTTTACTTTGCAAAATTTATTTTAATTTAATATTTTTAATTATTTTATTAATTTTACATGAATGACTTATTTTTAACAAAACTTCCGAGTTTTAAAATTATACTAATTGATTGATTTAAAAAAAATTCTTAGTTTTATATATTATTTCAGTTTTTCTGTTTCCCTTTCCATAAACAATTTCCCTTTATCAAAACATGTATTTTATTTAAATAAAAAAACAGTGGTATAGATAGACGTCTCTGTTTCTTTTTTTAATTAGAGAAAATAAATAAAATTATTATTGAGTTCGAAAATTATTATTTTCAGAGTAAAGAGTACATAGTCCGCCGTAACAAAACTAGGATAATGATGAAGGCTACATTATTATCCGTTGTTTACCCTAGAAGAAAGGACTATGACAATCGCCAATTATGACTCTCTACAAAAATTGTTTTGTTTATATGAATTGTTCATTATTGAATGATGAAACAAACCGAAGAAAAACCGAAAACCAGATGTATGAAAAATATGCTTTACACATATTAAGATTATTCAAATTATTTAAATTATTTATCAACATTTCCTAAAATTATTCATCTCATAATTAGTTTATGTGACTTAACATCTCTAAAGTAAAATATTTATTTATTTAAAATCAAAAATAAAAATATTTGATTAATGGTTTTTTATTAGGTGTTAAGTCTTAACTCAAAAATATTTATTTATTTTAGTATAAAATAAAAATATTCGACAAATTATTTATTTATATCTTGATGTATTTGTTTTAATAAAAAAAACCTTTATTTAATTAATTTATCTTAAAATTATTTATATTATTATTATTTTTAAATTTAATTTACTTAAAGAAAAAATATTTATTAATTATTTATTTACTTGAAAAAAACATATATTTATTTTATTTATTAAAAATAAAAAATATTTATTTACTTATCTATTGCATTTATTTATTTATTTTGAAAATAAAATACATTTATTTATTTAAAGTATTTGTTTAGTTACCTATTCTATTTAGAAAAATTTGTTTAGTTAAATCTTCAAAAATTATGTATTTATTTAAGAAAATTTAGACAAGAAATTTTTGTTTAAATCATTTATTCCTAAAATTATTTTAAAAAAATATATTCTATTTAATAAATTTTATTTATTTATATATTCAAAAAATATTTTATTTACGAAAAATTGTTTATTTATTTTATTTTTGTTCAATGTAGATAAGAAATTTCCAAGTCAAGATTTGTTTGTTGACAAAAAATAACAACCAAAATATGATACAAATGTCCAATGTCATCTAATTCTACTCTTGAATTCTCACGCTCGCGAGCACTTGCCAAGAATGCATGTGAGAACCGACTAGATAACCCCTAACGACCAAATTCTACAGAACGGTTTTTCCCTAACCTAAACTAAACAAAGGCAATCACAACTGTCACAATTAGACCTCAGGCCCATTTTACTGACTCAGTTGTGATTTCTTACCCTAAAACTAAACTAAAAATAAATTACTAGAACTAATGACGTTTCGTGGGAGAACCGAGTGCCAGACTTCAAGTCGTCTTAAACTCCATAGACATTGTTCTATTGCAAATTTAAATATATTCATAAAGGATTGAAATTGAAATTGTATGAGGTGAAGCCTCTGATCCTGAAAAAATATATAATGGGTTCTCCTCTTCATTTCACCGAAGAAGCCTCTGAGCAAAGAATGGTACTACTGGTTTGTACTTGAGTACAAATACAGCAGCACCACTCCTCGTCCCTGAGAACTTCCTCGCTGAATGAAGAGAAGAATCCAATGATCTTCGATCGCATGTCCATGATCGACAGAGGCGACCTAGGAGCATCATCATTGTTAAAGGGGGAAGCCCCATGGATGGCTTTTTAGGCCTACCAGTGCAGAAAGAATATTTATATCATAGAGTAAAACATTTACACATTGTCAAAAAAATAATTCACAAAAATTGTACAAATATTGTACATTATATAATATTTAACAAATTCTTAAAAACAAAACTAAACTGGTTTTCACAAAAATATTTCGAAAATTCATTATTATTGCCAAGCCAAGAAATATCTACAATATTCACCCAATTTACCGCAATATTTCGGTAATTATTATAAAAAAACTAACGGTCCCTGTTTCGGCGCCATGTAACGAAATTCAATTGATTGATTTAAAAAAATTCTAATTTTTATATATTATTTCAGTTTTTCTGTTTCCCTTTCCATAAACAATTTCCCTTTATCAAAACTTGTATTTTATTTAAATAAAACAACAGAGGTATAGATAGACGTCTCTGTTTCTTTTTTTAATTGGAGAAAATAAATAAAATTATTATTGAGTTCGAAAATTATTATTTTCAGAGTAAAGACTAACATAGTCCGCCGTAACAAACTAATTGACTAAACCTGAATCTATTAAATATATGTTTATGTAATATTTTTTTGTTTTTTGTACTTCGCTAGAGTTGCAACATAATTTTTGGTTTATATTAGCGTTGACTTTTTTTGGTAGTTTATCTAGTTGGCTAGCCCTCATGAGAATGATAAACTTTTTTAAAGTTTAAAATTTTCTCATTGGTTCGAAACTAGATCGGTCGAAAATTGTATGGATTGCAAAAAGTTTCATAATTTGCACCATAAATTTTTAGATTCAGTTCTTATATTATTCTTGATAGGAGAATTTCCATCGGGGTGATGTTATATCACAAATAATTTACTGAATTAAGTTTTTTTCTATTTATATTTTACCATTTTTCATTTTACCGTTTATTTTTATTTTCGTTTTGTCATGTACGCATGTTTTATTTTAAATGTTTACCGATGTGCTCCTGAGGCGTTACTTAATTTTAATTCATTTAATTTGATACGGATGACGGACTGTAAGTGGTTATGTTTGTTTCCGCTAAAAGAAAGGGCATTTTTTCTGGGAAATTTATTCTTGTGGCGTTGTAGATTTTCTGGTCTAAGTTTTTTTCTTATGGATGTGGCAATTCAATTCAGCTCTGAAATTCAGTTTCTCAAATCCAACATTATCAAACTAAAACCCATTACGTACTCTGTTGCGTCTACGCCATAATTTAACTTTAACCGCAATGCTAATTCTTGGTGACAGTGGTGGGATCTCGTGCATTTTTTTTTAATTGATGCCGTTGAGTTAAGAACCACAGCTGTAATTTTCTAGGTACTATTTGAGCTAAGAAATTCATTTTTTAAAGTCTGTAGAGTAGATATGAAACTAAAATTATTGCTTGTGTCTTGAATGTTGAAATCCTAGCTGAAAAGAAAATATGATAAAACGGAAAATATTGCCAAAAGTTTAGGGCTATCGAGCGATTGTTTGTTAAACGGGATTGGAGTTAAAAAACACGAATCACACTGGACCATTTATAAAAGTTAAAATTCAGTTTTGTTAAATTAAAGAAAAAGCCCTTCTTTTAAAAACAATAATGACATTGCTGAAAATTTAAAAACAATTCAGCCCGTTTTTCAATTTCCTATTATTTTCCACCTCAAACGTTTTCCTATATTTTTTTTCTGTACACCTAAACTGTTTGTTGCACCATTCCATTTTTATTTTTGTCTTTTGTTTTGCTTTCTTTAGAATTTTGCATCTATCACATACCTCCCCGTCATTTTATTTCTTCTATTTTAGATTTTCATTTTTATTTTATTGCTATCCATGACATTCGACATTCTTTATGAGGCAATAAATTTTCCAAGCAATATATTTTTTACACGATGATGAAGAGAACGAAAAACTTCAAATTAAAAAAAGAAAAAGAGGTAAAGAGAATGTGGGGAGAAAATGGGGAACAATTTTGTGGCAACAGCAATTTCTTAAAGAACAACAAAAAAAAACAGGAAGTGTACACATTGGGATTAGTTCTCTTTTCAATCTGACTGAAATCCCAGATAAAGAAATATAACTTCAGTTCAATTCATCTAAATCTTATTTTATTTTTCATGACATTTTCATGTCCTGTTAAAACCTCTATGTACGAGTAAGTATATATAGAAAATTAAAATAAAGAAAATTTTTGATTATTTTCTTGTCCAAAGTGATTTATTTTGAACAAGAGAAAAAAAGCAAAAAAAAAACGGAATTTTTTGTTTGAGTTGTTTTTGATTTTTTACAATTTTCTTCGTAAATTTGACATGATTTAGTTGGTGTGTGACTTAAATATGACGAACGATGTGACAGCTGCTTTAGTTGAAAAAATAAAATTGTTGTAGTTTTTCGTTTCTTAATTTTATTTGTATAATGTTCTTGATATTTTATTCTTTAAGATGTTAAAGATTTAAAATTATTTTATTACAAGAAAAATAGAAATTGTCTCTGATGATTCTGTTTTTAATTTTTGCAGACTGAAATCATGTAACCGTTTTCAAATAAATTTTTGTTCAAACAATCGTAAAACATTTTATGCTCGTTGTACATAATTTAAGATGCTATGAAGTGGTTAAATGACCAGTAACCTGTGATTCTATTCAAATCTTCCACAATTAAAGTTTTCCATAAAAAATTTTTTGAATTTCTTTTTTCCCAATTTGAATCCATTTCCAAACATATTGTATTTTCTTTTCATTCTCAGTCATTCAGTCAGTCAAAAAAATTTCATTTTCTTTTATATTCTTCGATCTATCACCAAAGTGCAAAAATAAAAAGTTCGAAGAAAGAAAACTTGTACTTGTATACAGAATAGGAATAACTCTTAAGTACGGGTTGTGTGTTCATATACAAAACTTACATATGGAGTATGGACAGAAAAAAAAGTAAAAATGTAAAAAATAATAATAATAATAATAAAACTGAAAATAAAAATAACAAAAATGATTCTGATGAATCGAACCGTGTGAAAGATTTATGATCGACAAGGGAGTGGATTTTTATTTTCTTATTATGGATTTTGAATAAAAAAACTTATTTTTCCTTATTTTCTTTTACTCCAATTTTTTTTCATTGTATGAATGTGTGCGTGTGAAAATTTTTTTAAGAGATGGATAGAAGAAAATGTATAATGAAAAGAGTTCAGATATTGATAAAATTGAATAAAGGATATGATTTTTTTTTAGTGTGAAATGTTTTAAGGTTATTTTTGGGTGAGTTTGATTATAGTCGGTTCGATAAGAGTATCATGCATGTTATAATTTTTTTTTAGGATCGATTATAGAAGAATAGGAGAGTCGTAAACCAAAAGTATTAATCTGATCGGCGTTTCAGGTACTATGGGTAATGTATTAATCTTAAGCTGCAGCTTTACATTAAGGTTGGAATCGTAGGGGTTGTTGGTTGTAATTATTCTGTTTTATGGAAGGCTTATTTTGAGCTCTATGTGGAGGTATTATTAGTAGTTTTTTTGTAGTGAGCAAATTAAAAGCTAGTTTACATATCTGTGAATTTGGACTGTAAGCAATTCATTTCAATTCCTCTCTGGAAAGACCATTAGAGCGGTTGAAAATAACTAGTGGTGACTTGTGAGCGGTCGTCGTTCACTCAACTAGATACATCGACTAATATTTGGCACGTATGACATAAAGGTCTGTAAAACTATTTGATAGTGCTAGTTGAATATTTGTAGTTTTTGCTCTCTTTAAAAGTTTACGATCTTTGTTTCTCATCCTCTCTGGATTGTCGCCCTACCAAGGTGGGTTTCTTCCGTTTTAGGAATTAAAAATTAGAGAATTTAGGTTATTTGCATATATGATGATTACAATCAGGATGCTAAACTGAAAAATATTACTCCATTGTCAAAACAATTGTAGCAACGCTCGCATATTAGCTGGAAAAGGTGTGCTGGCATAAATGCACTAACAATTGAAACAGAAATAAAAATCGATTAGCTGTAAACTACGATTTTGGTTTTCATGATTTTGATTTTATGATGATAAAAATTAATTCAATTATATTTTGCCACTCGGCCAATTAAGTATAAAATTGTTAAACATTATATTCAACTAAAAGTTGTTCAACATTATATTCAATAAATATTGTGATAATATATTTCTGAGTTTAAGTTTTTGTTTACTACATTAAATACATATTTAAACGTAAACTTAACAGTGGTGACCCCGTTAACGCGCAAAAAAAAATATATCAATATCAATATAGTGTTAAAATATAAACTTGAAGTTTTTAAAATAGTTAATACAATTATTTCAAAACCGAGTGAGCATAAAATTAACTAGCCGGATCGCTGAATCAAAATTGGAGCGGTGCACATGTAAAACGACCTCAAGGTCATAAAATCAACGACACCGGTGGTTCCAGTAAATTTAAGGCTTTGGCCTTTTGATATCTTGTGCTGTTCATAACAGTGCCAGATAAATGGTACGTGTTAAAATAAAATATACTTTTTCCTGCAAAAGTTTTGCTGTTTTCGTGAAAATATTTCAGATTAGTGTTACAATTTCAACAAATTGCATTCATCGGACGAGTAATATTCTAAACAGCATCCGTTATATGCATCAAAGTATAGAAAATAAATGAAATCGAAATTAATCAATTTTGGATTGTGTACATGCATCGTCATATTCTTATAAAATTTGGATAAGCGGTACATATATTTCTACAAAGCTGTTATATCATATCGTACAAACATTTTTTTTTTGGGAAGTTTCAACATTGAATTTGATTTTATTTGAAGCAAAATTTTTACACAATTGGCGAATATTATTGAATTATGTTAAATGAATTAAGATACATCGATCAAGGGAAATCGTAAGTTTTGAATTATTTTTGTTTCTATTGATTTGTGTTTGCCATCATATCACTCATATCGATCAGTGCTTTTATATATAGCGGCATTATATACAGCTAACTTGAATACAAGATTTTTTTATGAGCGTAAAAAATTTATTTACATTTGAAGAATTATTTTACATTTAAAGAATTATTTATTGCAAGATTTACACTAAAATAAGTTTGAAATACGAAAATATTGTATTATATTCAAACATTTTTTATTAACCCTGTTAAAATTATAATTTTTTTTTTAAACAAAATATCATGATTGATACGGAAAATGATGGGAGCCAAAATGAAGATAAAAAACATGGGAAGAAAGTTCATTAACTCAAAAACTTCCTCCATTTTGGCCTACAATGCCTGACCTTTGGTTTCTTCGCATAGAAGCACAGTTTCGAAACGCGAAAGTAGTTAAGGACCAATCAAAATTTGATTACGTTTTAGGTGCGTTATCAGAGGTAATAATGTCAATAGTTTCTGATATTTTGCGAAAACCTCCAGATAATAATAAATATGAAACACTAAAAAACGCTTTAATTGACCGAAATTCAGATAGTGCGGAAAAAAGATTAGAACGTCTTCTTAACACAGTCGAACTAGGTAACGAGAAGCCTTCGGTAATGTATCGTACTATGGTAGACCAGGCATCTACTTTAGATATTGTAAGCAAAAAATTAATTTTCGAAATTTGGAACCAACGGTTACCACCATCTATAAAGCAAATAATTTCTGTAGTGGACTATAAAGACATCGAAAAAGTTATAGTAATAGCAGATAAAATATTTGACCAATCTCAAAATTCAAACATTTCTGCATCAGAAGCTTCAATGCCACGAAGCTCTAGGTCTAGGGAAACTGTTCTTGAAGAAAAGGTGAATGCACTTCAAAACCAAATTTCTGAACTCCAGCTCAAACGTTCGCACTCGCACACAAGAAATAGAAGCAAGTCCCCACATCCACGCTTACTATCTTTTCATGAAAGAAAATATTCGAAAAACAAGAAAAGATCTAATTCAAATCTCGCAACAGATTCAAATAGTGAACAATATTGTTTTTACCATCGTAAATACGGGTCCCGGGCACGTCGGTGCCAGAATTCATGCGAGTTATTTAAACAATTTCCAGAATCGGAAAACAAATAGCTTCGGAATCATTGACGACGACGCCCCTCCGAAGCAACATTAGTCGTCGCCTCTTTATCAAAGACACAAACAATAATTTAGAATTCCTTGTCGACTCTGGAGCGGATGAGTCTACTATTCCTCCGTCTCCTTATACTAAGCTTTCAAATGATACAGCGTATATATCTCTTTCTGCTGCAAATGGATCCTCTATTAAAACCTATGGCTACAAATTGCTTAATATTAACATAGGACTTAGAAGAAAGTTTACTCATCCATTCATCGTTGCTTCAGTGAAAAAGCCAATATTAGGCGCAGATTTTCTTGCCAAATTTGGGATCATGGTTGATCTGAAACGGGAACGTATATTAGATGGAAATACACTATTGTCGATGCACTGTTTATCGAAACATGATAATACACCATCCCCAAAGTTATATTCCATTGGTGATACATACGGCAAGCTTCTAGAAGAATTTCCTTCTTTGACCCTGCCACCGAATTTTCACCATCCAGTTAAACATTCTGTTCGTCATTATATCGTAGCAAAAGGTCATTTACCCTTTTCTCGACCTCGTAGAATGGACCCATTCAAAGAAAAGGCGAGTAAGCTAGAATTTGATCATATGGTTGAATTAGGCATATGTCGGACATCCTCATCATCTGTCTCTTCGCCGTTACATATGATTCAATAGATTGGCGTCCTTGCGGCGATTTTCGTTTACTGAACCTTGTGACCATACCAGATAGGTACCCGATCCCTCACATACAAAGCTTTTCCCAAAATCAAATTCCGGTCGCCGAAGAAGACATATATAAAACCGCTATCACAACACCATTTGGATTGTTTGAGTTCCCACGAATGGCATTTGGATTAAGAAATGCGGCTCAAACTTTCCAAAGGTTTATGAATATGGTAACAAGACGTCTTCCGTTTGTAGTCGTATATATAGACGATATTTTAGTTGCAAGTAAAACAAAAGAAGAACACATTTCTCACTTGCGACAACTGTTTAAAGCTCTCGCTGGGTATGGAATAACTATAAAGGCAGAAAAATGTATTTTTGGCACAGATAAATTAGATTTTCTAAGCCACACAATTTCTACAGAAGGGATTCTTCCTTCCAAAAAACGGGTAGAAGCAATAGTAGAATTCGAAAGTCCTTCTACAATAAAACAACTTCAACGGTTCATTGGTATGGTAAATTTTTACCACAGATTTGTTCCACGATTGGCTGAGCTTCTTTGTCCTCTTCATGCTCATTTGACTATATTGACCGCTAAAAAGAAAAACAAAATTTAGTTTTCATGGCCAGATAGTTGCAATGAATCTTTTAAACAAATCAAACGTGCACTTGCCTCAGCAACATTGTTGAATTTTCCAAATCTAACAGCACCTATAAACATAACATCTGATGCATCACTTATTGCAGTAGCTGGGGTCCTTCAACAATTTATTGATGGTTCATGGCGTCCTCTAGGATTCTTTTCCAAAAAACTCACAAGTGCTGAACAAAAGTATTCGGCTTTCGATCGCGAGCTTCTAGCAGTATACGCTTCGATAAAACATTTCAAATATTTCGTCGAAGGTCAGCAGCTTTCGGTCTTTACTGACCATAAACCTCTGACGACAGCTATTGCATCAAAAACTGATCGCAGTCCTAGACAGACAAGACAACTTGAGTATATTGCCCAGTTCACTAATGATATCAAGCATATAAAATGTTCGTTAAATGTCGTGGCCGACACGCTTTCCCGAGTAGAATGCGAAGAAATGTCCACGAACTCTAGCAATTTAACTGCTGACGTAACCACTTTGTCGAAGTTACAACAAAATGACGAAGAATTAAAATATCTTTTGAACAAATCAAAGCAAACAAATTCTTCGAAATTAAGCTTCAGTTTCTTATCACCAACAAATGCTAATGAAGATATTTGGTGCGAAACGTCAAAAGGTGTAAATCGCCCATATGTCCCGAAAGATTTGAGAAAAATTTTATTCGACAACTTACATAATATCAGTCACCCAGGAATAAGAGCTACACGCAAACTCGTAGCATCCAAATATTTCTGGCCAAGTATGAACGTTGATACAGGTTATTGGAGTAAAATTTGTACGTCATGTCAACAATCTAAAATAGTTCGCCATACAAAATCACACTTAGAGAGTTTCAAAACTCCAACAGGTAGATTCGATCATGTACATTTAGATATTGTTGGGCCTCTACCTCCATCAAACGGATATTATTACATGCTTACAGTCATTGACCGTTTCACGAGATGGCCTGAGGCATACCCAATGGTAGATATGTCAGCAATTACTACAGCCAAAACCTTCTATAATAATTATATTACTCGTTTTGGAACTCCACTACGGCTAACAACGGACCAAGGCACGCAGTTTGAATCTAAACTCTTTAAAGAACTAACGACATTTTTGGGTATTCACAGAATTCGAACCAGTCCTTACCATCCCCAAGCAAATGGTATGGTCGTAGTTCTACATCGTAGAATTAAAGAATCTCTAAAATCTCGCGGAAAAACTTCATTTTGGAGTGAAGAGCTTCAAACTGTCTTGTTAGGTATACGTACAATGTTCAGAGATGATCTCAAATGCAGTCCATCAGAACTAGTATATGGAAAGACAATAAGAGTACCTAGGGAAATCTTTGTTTCAACTCCTGATACAGTGTCACTCGATCCAAGCAATTTAGTTAGCAAACTTAAAGAAACTATGCGGGCTATAAAACCAGTTGCACCCAAACATTCAATTCAAAAAACATACGTTCCGACAGATCTCGAAACATGCGTATATGTGTTTGTAAGGGTCGATAAAGTTCGAACCGGACTCATGAGTCCATACCACGGTCCTCACAAGGCTATACGACGTCTTCGTAAACAGTTCGTAATTGACATAAATGGTAAGCCTAGCACTATATCAATTGACAGATTGAAACCTGCATTTGTGGAAAGTACACTTCATTCAACTACACCAACAATAAAATACAAAAAAGTCAAATTTAAATAGTAAATATATTTATTTTTTTTTTACCATCCGAATACTTTTTTTTATCAATTAAATTAGAATCAATCATGTATTTTGTTTTCGATGCTTATGGATATTCAATAAAGAAAAATTTATCTTATTGTATCTTGTATATATTTTAAATTTAGTAGCGCTGACGCTGGTGGGGGAGTGATGTGCTGGCATAAATGCACTAACAATTGAAACAGAAATAAAAATCGATTAGCTGTAAACTACGATTTTGGTTTTCATGATTTTGATTTTATGATGATAAAAATTAATTCAATTATATTTTGCCACTCGGCCAATTAAGTATAAAATTGTTAAACATTATATTCAACTAAAAGTTGTTCAACATTATATTCAATAAATATTGTGATAATATATTTCTGAGTTTTAGTTTTTGTTTACTACATTAAATACATATTTAAACGTAAACTTAACAAAGGGTTTATAAAAGAATTTAAATAGCTATCCTTGGATTTATAAAGTGAACAGGGCGCGGTTGGATATAGTAGAGAGTCTTCAAAGATTAACCTAGAAGTTTTCAGAGAAAGGGGATTCCCATACCATAAAAAAAAGGCGATTGCTTTGATATAATGCCACTGGTTGTCCGATACGTTCAAAGCCTGTAGAAAAGGCACGTTAGTGAAATGGAAAATAACATAAAAGGAAACATGGACGTTATGCGGCGGAATGATTTTGTGTGAGAGGAACTGTTTGAATGTATGCGACTTTTTCCATTTAGAGTTATAGGACAGTCATTACAAACCCGTCCTACTGAATAAGAATTTGAAGAGCGAAATCTTGATCGGAGAAGAAATTAGGTAAGTGAGTGAATGTAGTTTGAAAGGAATTCAAAAGAGTCAGAAAAAGATGTTTTTGGTTTTGATAGCCAAAAAAGAATTATTATTTGTGATTTTTTACAGATTAAGTGTTCAGAAGAAGCAAGTTAGTTTATTCATTGTAAGATGGAGATAAAATTATGATAAATAAAAGGAATCGACGAGAAAAATGAAGTGCTTGGATCAGGATGGACTCAGTGTAGCTAAACGATGAACTTGAAAGGTGTCAAGTATATATTTAAAGGAACTAATGTGATTATCAAAAAGGGAACAATTGACATCGGTGCTAGCAAGTTTGGAAGCCCAACTAGTATTTGACTTCTTTTAAAACACTACACAGTCTTACCGAAACTAGTTTCCGCATCTTCATAGTTTCTTTAAAACTTCTAAGCCGTTTCGATAAAGGCCGTTTAGAGAACTTTCCCCGCCTTTAACGAAGCTATGACTTGTAAAAGACTTCCGAAATAACTTCGGTATGGTCTTTTGTAAGCAGTTTTGCAAGCTGAATAGAATTTATGGTTTCACAGGTTATAGCTTCTGTAAAGTGCTTCTAATAGTATACTTTAAGCAATCTTTAGAAGTCTTATAGAACCAATTAAAAAATATTACAAAAATATTACAATGTTTTTTAAATTTTTACACTTTTTTATCGTTATTATTGTTATTGCTATGCTATTATACAGGGTGAACCATTTAACTTCGCACAACCCAATATCTTCCAAACAACGCAATTTTGAAAATTTTGAAAATTTTGAAATTTTTTTTTTGGATTGGCTTCATAATGTTATTATTTATTTTTTATTAAGATGAAAATTCCAGATCTTCTAATGGACCACCACTTTTTCTTAAATTGAGACCTATTTTTGTGCCAAGTTAAATGGTTCACCCTGTATAGTGTTTAAATTTAAGTTTTTGTTTACGGTCGCATCAAGTTTCGAACTCTGGTCTTTCGATCGTTGGTCCCGCACGCTTTCCAATCGGCTAATTTAAACGCTAAGAAACAATAGATATCTATGATAGTTGTTACAATAACAATAGCTTCTATAAGACTTCCATAAAACTTCCATAGAACTTAGTTTTTTAATTTAGATGTAGAAAATATAGTTTAAATCAGGGATTTACTTTTTATGGAAAAGGGTATGTGGCATGTAGCTTCAATGGGTTTTTTTTAACGATGAAATCATAATCTGAGATTTACGTCCTTAAAAGATTTTGTTTCTTTTTAATAGACGTAAAAGATTATTGACATATCTTATTTCTATTTGTTTTAATAGTTCAAAGATTTTAGGGGTTATATTTTTTTATTAAGGGGTCTTATTTTTTTCAGTCATTAACTGTTAGTATACATACACCATTATTTCAACAACATTTTTTTTTAAATAAAAAGTTTTGTGATTGGATTTTTAATAGGTGTCACAACAACATGCGTATGCTTGGTGCATATGAACGTCGTTAATTTTAAAAAATGTTATTTTAAGCAATAGATAATAAAATAGCAACATCCCCAATATGATTAGATAATGCAGTTAATATTCCTGCATTCTAAGACTTTACATTTTGAAAATAAATAACCAAACAATAAGAAACTTAACCTACTCCATTCCAACCTAATAAAATTGTTATTAAATTTGGACTAATAATTAATAATATTATTGATAAAACAAATTTTACTGATATTTATTGATAGATGAATATTATTGATAAAACAATATTAGATAAAACAATCCAGCTAACCCATGGAATATAACAAAAACGAAACGATTTCAATTTCGTATAAGCTCTTCTAGTTGAAATAATAGAAGCAATAGCTTCCATCAGTTTGACATATTACTGACATAATTTTTAGATTATGACATCTGTGCTTCTATAAGATCTGTAAACAGTTACAACCGAGACAGCTATAATCCTAATGACAGATATAACTTCTATAACCTTTTTTCGGAAGCTTTATTTAGTGTTGTGTAGATAAGTTTCGGTAAAGCTTCTAATATTAAATATAGAAGTATTTTAGAAGCTTCATTTTGGTAGTGGGGAATATTTCTCTGTGGAAGTTGTATCGAAACTTTAAAGAAGTAATATATAACTAGCTTCCACTTAGAAGCTTTAACGAAGCTTTGTTTAAGCTAAAGCTGGTATAACTCAAAATTGAGAAGTAGGTTTGCTAGTTGGGAGAAAAACTATTAAAAGCGAAAACTGGATGTTTAACGAATTTTCTGGGGAATTAAACCAAGCTCTTCATATATCAATGTTGGTGAGAATGAGATTCATGATGTAGGACGAGTCGAGTTGCTTTCCGGAGTAAGAGAGATTGTTGGAAAGCGAATTGAATTTATTGCTGTTGTGAAAAAAGTAATAGATAATAAAATTTACCATCGGAACAGGAACTATCGTTTGAAACATGCTATTGCAACTTGAATCTGGTATTGTTAAGGGATGAGTGGTGAAGGCTTGTTAGAAGGAGTTGGTCTTACGGATGTTCTGAACAGAAATTTTTGTCAGGGCTTTGATATTGTTGAATGTTGAATGAAAGATGGAAAAAGCTACGAAGAACGGCACTGAAAAAGGAAGAGTTGTTAAAAGAAATTTGTGGTCGTCCTCTGATCTGTGGGTATCGGTGGGTTCTTAGACGGAAAATTAGGTGACATCTGTGGTAGTATCCAATTCCAATTTCAACAAAGGTCATATTAATGCCCAAATTATCAAACCATCCCCTAGAAGTGCTTAACTCGGTGAGCTCAAAGTCGCGTACTGGAAGGAAATTTTCTTGATGTCTTAGGCATTTTTGAGTTCTATCTGAAATCGTTTGTTTCTGATGCGGTTGGTCATATTAAAGGGTATAAATTTTTTAGACATGACAGACCGTGCTTAAGTGATGTATGCGTAGCGCTTTATGTTAAAAAAAGCTTCCGACTAAAGTTGAGTGTCGTACTCAGAGGCAGATGCTTTGGTGTTGCTTTGGGTCCTTTTGGGGATGCTTAAGTTTCTTTTCTAAATAGTGTCTTCATTTCTTTGTATAGCAAGCCGTAGGTTTCTCCCTAGTCTTTAAGTCGTACTGCCGGACCAGTTCTGAAGTCAATTTTTTTTTTTTAATAAAATGTGTTGTGTAGTAGGAATTACAATATGTGTCACAATAACACATAAAAGCCTTTTTAGACCAAGGTCCCACAACAACATACGTTCAAAGGTGTTGATGGACGTAAATTTTTCTTTTTTTGTTCTTTTATATTTTTTGTTAAAGAATGGATAACTAAACAAAAAATCCTATCATTGATAAAATATGACATAGGCCAATATTTTATGATAGAATAGATAAAATAAAAGTAAATTAAAAAGTAAATAGCAAATTTTTACAAAAATTTGCTGAAACAAAACAAAAATATAGTTGCCAATAATCCAGCCGGTTGCATATTCCTTGATCCTGTGACGCACCGTCTTTCTTAAAGATTAAAGCCCACACATAGTTATATGAAGGCTCGTTTCTCTAAGGCAGCAATAGCGTCTCATCATCAAGGATTATTTCACAGCAAAGATTGAGGGTGCTACCGTTGACTGAATACAGTTCATCCGCCACCACCCCTAAGATGTCACCTTGGCTAGTGATATCTCACTGCTATTGCCAGTGGTATGTGATATCTCACGTTAACTCGTATGTCATTAGCAGGGACTGGAGTACGCGGGGTTGTCACACCCGTAGATCAAAAATAAAAAACAATAAAAACTGATCCCTCCATGCGGGACAATTGGAGAACTTACTATGTTAATATGAAAATAATTAGGAGCGCAGTTAGAAACCGTAAGCTCAACCTGAAAGCTTGCGAATTCCAATCTAAAGCTATTATTTTTAATGATGCGACAAGTTGTTATGCTCCAGTTGTACTAGGTGGAGTTGTTATTCCATTCCAGTCTCATGATCAAAGCCTTGGTTTAATAATTGAAAGCGTCGAGTTAGGTTTGGATATACTTTTATTCATAACATGATTCGGACAGTGGATATCACACTTCGTTAACTTCATAATGTTAACTCTTACTTACTTTTAAGATTAGTCTTCATTTTGATTATGGGCTTATTATGCCAATCATTTTCTATAGGTTTGAAGTAAGCTCTGGCAGTACAAAATAGCTTATTTCTGCGTCTTCAGAGGTGCTTTAACTCTGCAGTTATATTTATCTACGGGCAATGCAGGAAATATCATGTTTCTAAATTTGTTATCAAAGGTATTGGGTCATAATTTCAATCATTCGTCGATAAAGGTGTTTAATTTTAAAGCCAGTGTCCTAGTTACTTGTTAAAATTCTTGTCTTTAGGCCTATCGCGAAGTATCAGGTGCTTGGTTTTTTTTAGTTCCCCGACGCTCTTGGGTCGGGCAATTAAACTTTTTTCGTGTTTGTGTTTCAAGGTTCTTCGATTAAAAATTTTTTCCGATTGGTCTTTAAAGGTTTAAAGGGTATGACTTGCTTCTGGTGTCTTTCGCTCTCATATCGGCCGCGGTTACGCCCGGTTAATCGTGAATGTTGTGCATGAGATTGATCTTTCTTGTCTTTTCTTTTTTTTCCGTGCGACCTGCTATGCTGGGGGAGTCGATGATAATCTGATCTGACAACTGAAGTTTTTCAAGAGTTAATGTTTTCTAAGTTCTGTAAGCAGTTTAGCTTTAGGTTGTAAGCGACTACAACAACACGCTACTATAACAATTAATGGGCTTTTAGCTTGTATTTCAAATGAACAAATAAATAAAAGAAGAGGAGCCATAAACATATTATGTTACATAAACCGTTTAAATTAAGCAAAATGGGGTAGCTCAAATGTTCATTGTACTATGCATTAAAACTTAGGATTACTTTTGTTTGCAATCACAAATCAAAGATTCATCATCAACTAGTAAAAAAAAAGGAGATATAGACGACTAAGAATTAATTTTTCCATTCAATTTAATCAAATTCTTAAAATTCGTTTCCAGAGCATAGAATTTCAAACTAGTAGATATTTACTGAGAGCCGGAAATTGTTTGCTAAGACCGTTGGTTCAAAAATATAAGAGTAAAACTTAGTGGGAAAATGGAAAGTTAACATATAGCATTTCAAATAGCGCGAAACTCTTCTTCAGTCTATGGATTGCAGCTGTCTTACGGGAGGTGAGATTAAATGGTGAAAACCGCATTATGACTTGCATGAACACAATGTAGAGTTTGGTTTCTTAGTTTTATTATCCCTTGATCGCGAAGAGAACTTTTGCAATATGATCGTCCTTTAGTAGACTACTAGAAATGGCTTCTAGAATTAAAGTGGCTTTTCGACCGTAAAACCTTAGTCTTTTGTCTGTAGAAACAAAATAGGTTCAGTTGGTCTACACATATTATTTTATGAGCACCACATGCGCTCGAAATTACAGGCCCCAAGCCCTCTAATATTCCAGTTCCACCAACATTTCGTCTAACCTTGGATTTTCTAGCTAAGAACTGAAAGAATATCTTTTAATTATTGTACAACAGTTTTTTGAATCAAGCCTATTTTTCTGGCCCGAATTAGTATGTGGGTAGTACGAATTAGTAAACTACCTGTAAACAATTTAAAAAAATCCATGATATGTGCATTGTTGATGATAAAAACCTCCGGGAACAAAATTGTGCGTAACACATATACTGCACAAAATGTAGTAGTAAAGTAGTGAAAACAAACACAAAAAACAAACGAGTAGTTTGAATATTCATTTTAGTGATTTAAAAAAAGCAAATTGATAAAATTACTTAACAAAACTTATCAATCCTTGATCATATTTGAGTACAGTGTGGAATAACATGGTTCTTACAAAACTGAATCAATTTTTTATTCATAGGTGCTAGACAAGGAGTATCTAGGATAAACTTCAATTCACTAAACAATTTAAGACGCATGATGCCTCATAGAACGTAGAACTGTATTAATAATATCAAACAGCGTTGAGATGTTAAGAACTTGAAGGATTTATTTAATAAAAGTCAAAACTTTATTAAAAATTAAGTTTGAGTATGAAATGCTTCCAAGTAAGATTCATAATGTTTCGTGCTCCTGATAGTTATTACTTCCTTCTGCCTACCTTAACATGTTACCAACATCGCCGGTAAGCGCTCGAACTTAAAGTTCTTAGAGAAGTACTGTCTGTGACGTTGGGTTTTAACCATAATCACTGAAAATCATGCTCCATTAGCTTAGAATAAAAATTATTTCGCAATGCACCTGTAGCATAAATTATTCCTTTGCAGTCGAGACCAGAATTATATCGTTTTAGGCCTGTTTGCAAATACGGTTTCAGTGGTTAGAAAAATTATGATCTGTACAGGTACAGAAGAGGTACCGGTGGACACCATTTGATGACATATATTATATTGGTCATAAACAACAATTTGGCAATACGATTGTTTTTTTAGTAGACCACTAGAAATGACTTCCTTTAGGTTAGTAGCTCCTTAACCCTAATAACAAATTTTTTGGAGATACAAATATATATTCAATTGATTGATTTTCACTAAAAGAGTTCGATTACATGACTCTAAACCCAAAATATTAAGTTTTGTCATCAAATTTTCCAGACTCAACTTCCACAAGTATCAACCAGTCATTGGGATACACAAAAATCAAACCACTTTTTTCTTCCAGTAATACCAGAATTTCATATCAGACTCTATGATGCAAAGCTACATATCGACTACAAGCTTAGATTATCACATGGTCCTCATTGTACGATTTTTCTCTTCATAAACCTATTTTTGAGACAACGACATTTGCAGGTACTGTAGTTACCTAGCAGTGATGTGGAGATATGCCTACAGCTGATGTTATTTTAGGTTTGTCCTTTTTGAGAAATTCATGAAGCAATTCGTCAACCTTTAAAGTCTTTCACATCACCGAAGACTGAACTTTTACAGCTGTACATGATTTTCAAATATCATAAAAAGCTCCAACTTAAAGAAAAAGGAATTAGTTAAGAAAGGCGCCAAGTTTGTGATAAACACATCGTTGCTCTTAATAGAACTTAATTTTAATACGTGCCTTTAACACTATACTTGATGGCTTATCCTTCCTTATCTTTATCCAATACAAATCATTTTCAATGCCAATACTAAGTTTTACCAAAACAGCACTCCCTTCCTTTTGTTCACGCACTTTATCTATCAAATCAATGTGGCAGTCGATCCCATAATAGTGACAAATGTGCAGTAAACTAACGACTTTTTTACCGAAATAAAAACAGTTGTTGTCTACCAAAGAGTAGTATACACTATTCCTTTGACTTCACATTATTGGCACTTATAGCCCAATACATGAAAGCTGAGAAACAACATTATTTTGCAATGCCTCTTAGCTATTTAATAACCAAACTTAAAATTCACTCTGCCCTATTTTATCAGACTTAGCCTTATGTCGTTGTTACCTTCAATGATCATCATTTGGAAATCGTCGTAGATTTTAGCGGTTGTTCGTAACTAACAAGAAGAATTTTTTATTTTTCCTTTTATTGTTTTCCATTGCATATAACAAAAATCATCGCGAACGGATAAGCCTTCGAAATGGAAGTACGTATAGTAGGATACTATAAGTAAGGGATGTTAGACGTAATTCTTGAAAATGTTCACCATCGTTCCTTATATCTTCTTTGAGATGTATATAAAAATCAATTCATTAGCATGTAGCAAGTCATTTTTTGGTAGGCGTGCACATAAAGTGGGAGTCCAAGGATCCAGGATCTAGGTCTCCAATTACAATCACCTATTATTTAGGAGCAATAATTAATTTATGATAAGACATTGTTCAGTAATCACCTATTTAGTATTGTGCAAAGATAATTTTTATGATATTGTTTAACAGTCACCAGTTTTATTTGGTGCAACGACAGTTTTTGTAAGGTATTATTTAACAATCGTATTATTTGGTGCAACGATTTTTTTAACGATAGTTTTCTACAGTCACCTATTTGTTTTGGTGCAATAATTTTTGATAATATTTTTTTCGGTGCAATATATTTTGGTGCAACGACAACCACCTATTTATTTTAATGACCATCACAGCAATGGAGATAATTTTATTACAAACATTGGCAAATTTTAATCAAAATTATTTACACCATCTACACATGCTGCAGCATTCGACGCAACAGTTAGTAATAATAATTTAGTCTATAATATAAGTGGTTAAATTTATTTAACATAGCAAGGAGGGGGGGGGTTTGGGGTAGTCAGAGTCTACTTTACTTTTTACCTTTTCGCCGTTCATTCAGTAATCTTTTGCGTGCATCCAGCATTTGAAAGGATCGGGTGTAAGATTACCGAATCCGAAATGAAGCATATTTGGAATAAACTCAAGGCGTGCGTATCCTCAAGTAGTCAGGATTGCCTATGGTAATCCTAATCTCTAATCAACCACTCGTTACAACACCAACCACCTGTAGTTCTACCTGACTGTTCTTAGTTGGTCGAAAAGTGCTTTGAATACATGTTTTGTTAAAATAACGATTTTCAGATATTACGGTGACTAATAGTCTCTGTCTATGACTTGTATAGAGACTGTAAGTGCTGCACAATCTAAGCATTAGTTCTGATTATTTAATCTTAACATACATATCTGTTACTATGTCAATGTAGCTTCGATATTTACGCACGATATATCCGATGTTTTTTTAAAGAATTTTTCTATGCAATGTATTGTTGTTTTTTATAAAAACACCGAATCAATAAGCTTTTTGATTTTTATTAGCTTTTAATTGTTTAACATTTTCCTTTTAAAAATTGTACGAATGCTAAAAATTAGTTGGTTGAGACTGATTTTGGTAATAAACATATACCGTGTTTAGCGCATACTCTAAATTTAGTTGCCAAAAAACAGCACAACAGTGTCCTACAAAAACTAATAACTAAGGTCAAAGGCATTGTTACATGGTTGAAGCAAAGTAATATAGCAAGCAATGAATTAAGGATAAAGAAACAAAATAATTCAAGAAGTTCCGACAAGATAAAACAGTCCTTCCTATATGATTGGGAGATCAATAGTTTAACTATATTCGGCATAAAATGGGACCACATATGCTCAATGCGTCAGAATTGGCAATTATATCTTCTGTATTACAAGTTTTTTGACCGCTCGAAGCTGCACTTTTAAAAATTCAACCTCTAACTGTAGAAAACTCGTTCGCCATAGAATTGAAACCGCTTGTAATTAACGAAATGGAAAAACGAGTGGGTGCTATAGATTAAGAGTGAATCCAATCGCTAAAGCAACTGTATTTGAGCCAAGGTTTAAAAGAATGCACTTCACGGACGCCCTTGCTTGCTCTACAGCAGTCGCTAAAATAAAAAACTTTCTGAAAAATACTAAACACAAATATCGAAATTTTGGCATCTGATTCAGATCAATCTGAAAAATAAGAAGATAGTTTTGTCTTATGAGAAGATCATGAATTAATAAACAAGAGACAAAATCTAATTCTCTGAATAATGAATTTCTGATAACTTATTTATTTTTTTGCAGATGCAGTTGGAAGAAGACACAAAGAAAATCCTTGGAAAATCTAGCATGATCTAAGAATTTAGTTTCCCAGGGTGATTTTAATGTTTGAAATCACTCATGGCTTCCTCATTTTGCTACTAGGAACAGAAGATCTCAACTTGCCTACTCAGATGGTTGATAAACCAATTCCCATTGCTGACATTAGCAGTCACGCATCCCATATTTTGGATTTATTCTTTTTTTTTCACCCCGTAATATAAAATTAATGTCGAACCGTCTATTGACTGGCGCATCTGATCACTGCCTGGTGAGAGCAGAATTCAAAACCAGGTCATCTGAAATAAATAATTCTCCACATCCACGAACTTTATGGCATTATAGGAATGCAAACTGGCGTGCTATGGACGAATTTTTGACCAATTCGGACTAGTTTATCTGTAGATAAAAATGGAGATTCAATTGCGCTGAGAATTACATCCTTCAAAAATTGAAGACCGCAAAAACCTCATGGGATAATGAACGGGATGGGATAACGGCCAGCAATTGATTCCAAACATAGAACTTACGCACAGTTTCAAGAAACACCTAGCAATTGTGAACTTCTAATATCCGTAATACTAAAATTGCTATAAACAATGCCAAATAATCAGACAACACGGTAATAATAACCCCAAATCAAAAACAAAAAGGCATCACAAGTTCTCTCAAGTCTTCTCAAATCACACAATTCAATTCATTCCTCATCTAAAAAAAAAATCTGCTCTTTGAGCTCTCATTTTGCTACCACCTTACAACTGCCAACTTCAAATCAGCTGTCACCTTCCCTTTTTATAGGTTAATACATACTCTATGAAACCGTTTTTTTGCACCCAAGTTGTATCAAAGAATCCTAAAGGGTTAAGTGTTAACAAGTCAGCGGGTGCAGACGGTAAACCAGCCATCGTACGTAGAAACTGTTATCAGATAAACCATTATGTAGATTATTCCACCTTTTTATGAAATCTTGCACTTTTCCATCGTCTTGGAAAACATCTATTGTCCACCAAAAACCCAAAAAAGGAAATAAGACCGATCCATTCAACTATAAAGTATAAGCCGGTTGCTATTGTCTCCAGACTCTCCTAGGTAATGGAGTCAAGAACCATAGTTCAATGAACTATTTGGAGGATTGCGATTTACTATCCGGTCGCTAATATGTATTTCGAATAGGTAGATCTGCTAGTGATTTAATGATGTATTTGACTGACTGAACCGTAATATTATTAATAAAGGTGAAACGCAAATAGTCGCTTTAGATATATCCAAAGGATTTGACCGTGTTTGGCATTCACTGCTTGTTAAACTAATGGCATAGGGTATTGCGCTAGTTTCTTTCCTGTATTAAGCTGTAGAGAAAATTATAAAAAAACTAAACGGGTGGGTCCCTTTGTTTCGGCCCATGTAGAGTAGGGTTTCTCAAACGGGATCCCGGGATCCCGTTTTCCCCGGGATCCCGGGGGTAAATTTTCATCTCGGGTATCCCGCTAATTTTTATTAACATTTTTTTGTACTTTTTTCAAAGATATTAAAAGTTTTCTCACTCGAAAATCGAGTAGTTTTTAATTCTTTTCCCTCTGTAGTAATTAATTTCGTTCAAAATTAGGCAAATGTTTTTTTGACACATATGGTATCATGGTTCTCTTGTATGGTTTTTTTGACACATATAAACACAACAAATTACAAACAAATAGGTAGATTTTTCTGAGAAATCTACCTAAAACTTGCGCTTCATTTCTCTTAATTTATGTTTAATGGTTCTCTTGGACGGATGGTTCAATGGACGTTTCGTCACGAAAATTCGGACAAAATTGAGTGATGGCGACAACCTAGTTTTTTGGAAAATTGCTTAAAAATTAGTATTATGAAATTATTTTTGTTTTGTTTTTCTGTATTCTTTTTTATTTAATTTTTGAAGTATTTCTAATTAAAAATAATGGAAATTTAAAATCAATAGCGCATTTTTTGTGCTGTTTTAATTTTACAGATTTTTCTACCACCCAATTAGAAAAATCTAGCTTTTTAGCGTTTTCCGGGATTTTCCGGGATCCCGGGAATTTAATATTTTTTGTCACGCCTTCCCGGGATTTGAATTTCTACGGGAAATGAGAAACCCTAATGTAGAGAAATTTGGATTTTTTTAAACAAAACAAAATATTGAACCGGAAAACTATTGAATCTATGACAAACAAATTACACTTGCAAATCTCTTATTTATGAATCACAGAAAAACTTAAAGAAACTATTAATTAGCTAACATCGAAAATAATTTAGCAGTACAAAAATAAATCAACAAAAATTATAGAAATCAAAATACAAAAGGCTTACATTAATTTATTTCTTGAATGTTGTCTTCTTCCAAAACCAGTTCAACGGAAAAAATGTTGATTGTGGGCTGGAATTCATTTTACTAAACGTAATTTTATTAAAAGCATCGTGAAATGATTAAGTCTGTCAATTTGAAATATATTCCTCATAGTTTGACCCCGAATTTATCTACACGCCAATAGGCAACAGGCAACAATTCTACTTTTTACAAATTAAGCAATAATTTATGCAAAACATGTATTATTAATTGACATTGAGTGACGTAACTGAACCGTCAAAAAAAAAAATATGTTTGCACAATAGTACAAACAAATGTCCCAACGCCTATTACAATTGAAGAAAATAAATTAATAAATTGTTAGCGAATTTCTTTGTATATGAATACCATTATTTTAGAGAAAAAATTGAAAATAGTCCGTCGCTACAGAGCTTTCTGAAGAACTGAAAAATTCAGGTAGTTGTCGATGATTCAACCTCTAACAACCATATTCTTGACTCTGGTACTCTCCAAGGGACCGTTATACCTCCCACCCTATTCTTGATTTTCATAAAAGATTTTTTACTACCCACTCTTAATCCAGTCCATTCGTACATGGATGATAGTACTTCCGGGTATGATTTTCCCAACCATGCCCCATTAGTTCAATCATCAATCATTCAATCAAGCCGCTCTAAAAAGAGATGAAGTGAATTGGATAATACATTCTTGAGGAAGGAAATTACTGCTATGAAAAATAAGCTTTGTTATGATGAAGAAAATTCTAGGAGTTTAAACTTGCTTTTCCACGGTGTGCCGGATATTCAAAATGTAAATGTGAAGGAATCCTGTGACAAAATCTTCAATTTTTTGAATATTTCATCTTCATCTGACAAAATTGAAATTTTAAATGCTAACAAACGTAATATTAAGGATGATAAGATTCCACCGGTCGTTGTCCAGTGTACGGATAATGTTGAACGTCAGAAAATAATAGATGCCTTTAAAACTAAAAAACTGGAAATACAGAGGAATATTTTAATTACTGATTTCGGTCTTACTGCGAATGTAACTGGTCGGAATACTTTTTTCATCACTGATCATTTGGCATCATGGAAGCAGGAGCTATTCTCGCTGGCAAAGAAATTGAAGGAAGAAAAATTTTTTAAATATGTTTGGGTACAACACAATAATGTTCTGGTGAAAAAAGATGATCAAGCGAAAATTATTAGAATCAGAAGTGCTGATCAAATTGATGGTCTACGTAAAATATAACTTTTGCTGCCTCTTGAATTTTCTTCTTGATGATGATGAATTTTCTTTAAATTAAAATTTGCGTCTTCCTTAAAATTAATGTTACCTTTTGTTTTTTTTTTTCAATTTTTTTTTTTAATTTTTTTTTTGTTAAGTTATTCAAATTTTTTTGTTTTTCCCATACATACTTGATTTTTAGCTAAGATAATGCAAAATTTGTCAATTTTCTTTCAGAATGTTAATGGCTTGAGATCGAAGACTGATTCATTTCTATCAAATGTGATGACATCGAATTATGATATTATATGTTTGAATGAAACTTTTCTTAATGATACCATCAACAACAATGAACTTTTTACAAACGAATATGTAGTATATAGAAGAGATCGGGATCTTAATCTATTTAATGACAAGGTGGATGGTGGTGGATGTCTAATCGCGGTGAAAAGAAATATCAAGTCATGCAGACAACATAGTTGGGAGGTCTATGCAGAAGAAATTTGGATTAGTGTGAAAATCAATCACAATGAACTTTATATAAATGTGCCCTATATCTATCCAGGGGCCAAATTTGAAGACTATGAGAAGTATTTCGAGAATGTGAGTAATATAATTAACAACAATAACTACGCAGGAAAATTTTTGATTATGGGAGATTTTAATTTACCAGATATTGTCTGGACTCCGTCTAATTTTAAAGAATTTCTCCCCACAACATATAATACCAGATCCTCACATGAGGTTGTTGAATTTCTTAATTTCTGCGGTCTTAAACAAGTCAATGGTATAGCAAATGCAAACAACAGAATTCTTGATCTTATAATGTCTGACCTAGCGGAAAATAACATCTCACTTTGTCCTGCTTCAGATATTCTAGCCAAAGTAGATCGCCATCATCCTCCTATTGAACTATCGTTATCATTCAAAGAAATAAAATTTCTCAAGGATGCTAAAATCGAACTTCTTAACTTTAGAAATTGTAATTTCAGTCTTATCAACGCTGCAATTGATGAAATTAATTGGGTTGAGATTTTAGAAGCCCCTAATATTGATCAGTCGATTGAAAATTTCTACAAAATTATAAATCAAATAATATCTAAAAATGTTCCTAAATTTTCTCAGAAGAAAAATAATTACCCACCATGGTATTCAACTCATCTTATTCAACTTCTTAGTATGAAAGAGTTACTGAGAAAAAAATTTAAACTGTCTAAAGATAATGATTATTACAATATGTTCTCTAGAATCAGACAAAAAGCAAAAACTGAGTTAAAAAAATGCCACTTTATTCATCTTCAATTTGTCGAAAATAGTATATCCACAAATCCTAAAAAGTTCTGGTCGTATGCTCGTGAACTAAAGAAATCTGATGCGATACCAAATGCTATGCACTTAAATGGCGTTAAATGTTCTAAATCTAAACAAATACTAGGTCATTCAATAAGTCCGTAGGATGACACATAGATGGCGTTACTAGAATTTTTTCCATATGATTTTTATTTAGTACTAACCTTCAAACGATACGTGTAAAAATTTGACAGCAATCTGACTATTTATTCGTGAGTTATAGCATTTTGTGTGAAGCAACTTTTGTTTTTGAAAAAAAATGGAAAAAAGTGAATTTCGAATTTTAATAAAGCATTGCTTTTTGATGAAAAAAAATACAGTGGAAACCAAACAATGGCTTGATAAATATTATCCAAACTCTGCTCCATCGAGACAAATGGTAGAGAAGTGGATGGCTGAATTTAAATGTGGTCGTACCAGCACAAAAGATGCAGAGCGCAGTGGACGCCAAAATGAGGCTGTTATTCCAGAAAACATAAAAAAAATCCACAAATTGGTTATGAACGATCGCAAATTGAAGGTGCACGAAATAGCTGACATTGTAAAGGTAGCAGATGGTAGTGTTTTTACCATTTTACATGAACATTTGGGTATGCGAAAGCTCTGTGCAAATTGGGTGCCGCGTGAGCTCACAGTCGACCAAAAACAACAACGAATCGATGCTTCGAAAGAGTCTTTGGCACTGTTAAACCGCAATAAAAGGGAATTATATCGTAGATATGTGACAATGGATGAGACATGGCTTCACAATTACACACCAGAATCCAAAAGACAGTCAGTTGAGTGGACAGCAGTCGACGAACCGAATCCAAAGCGAGCAAAGACGCAACAGTCGGCCGGTAAGGTGATGGCGTTTGTATTTTGGGATACGAACGGAATAATATTCATCGACTATCTCCAAAAAGGAACCACCATCAACAGCGAGTATTACTGTGAACTTTTGGATCGATTGAAGGCTGAAATCGCAAAGAAACGGCCACATTTGCAAAAGAAAAAAGTGTTGTTTCACCAAGATAATGCACCGTGTCACAGATCGATGAAAACGATGGCAAAATTGAATGAATTGTGCTTTGAATTGCTTACCCACCCACCATATTCTTCAGATTTAGCCCCCAGCGATTTTTTCCTGTTTTCAGATCTCAAGAGAATGCTTGCTGGAAAGAAATTTAAGTCCAATGATGAAGTAATCGCTGAAACTGAGGCCTATTTTGACGAGAAAGAGAAATCGTACTATAAAAGTGGTATAGAAAAGTTGGAAAATCGCTATACTCGTTGTATCGCCCTCGAAGGCAACTATGTTGAATAAAAAAATCGAGTTTTGTCAAAATGTTGTTTTTTTCTTACTTATCCTACGGACTTATTGAACGACCTGTTATGTGATACTTTTGCAAACTATTTTCGTTCTGTTTATAATAATAATAACACTCTGAATATTACCAATGATCAATCAAATATTGAATCAAGCACCGACATGATTTCCGAACTAGCATTCACAGCTGATGAAACCAGGGTATTATTAAATAATCTGGACACAAATAAAAGTTGTGGTCCAGACTCACTACCACCGATCTTTTTAAAAAATGTAGCCTCGTCAATTGCTCTTCCTCTTACTATTCTGTTTAACAAATCATTACATGAAGGTGTTTTTCCAAATAATTGGAAGATGTCCAAAGTAGTTCCTGTCTTTAAATCTGGTGACATTACGAACATTAGTAATTATAGACCAATTTGTATTTTGAATAGCTGTTGTAAGAATTTCGAAAAATTGGTACATAATAAAGTGTTTGAACACACTAAAAATCTTCTTTCTCGTAAACAACACGGCTTTTTCAAAAAACGTTCAGTTTTGACTAATTTACTCCAATTTACAGAATATGTTTATGCTTCGGTTAACTTGGGTAAGGGAGTTGATGTTATTTATACGGATTTCACTAAGGCTTTCGATAAAGTTAATCATCAACTTCTTCTACGTAAACTCAAAAGGTTTGGTATTCGTGGTAAACTATTGCGTTGGTTTAGATCTTATATTAGTGATAGATGTCAATATGTGGAGCTTAAAAACGAAAAGTCTTTTGAATTCGTACCCACATCTGGTGTTCCACAAGGTTCAACATTGGGTCCTTTGTTGTTCATTTTATTTATCAATGATCTTGTTAGCAAAATCAAAAGTGAAGTTCTATTGTTTGCCGATGACCTTAAAATATTTTCGTCAATCAAAACATTTAATGATCGTATTCAGATTCAATCTGACCTTCACAAACTTCAGTGCTGGTGTGACGAAAATGACTTACATCTGAACATAAGCAAATGTTACTCGTTAAATATAAAATCAAGACTTTTCTATTTAGATCATACATATAGTATTGCAAATGTACCACTTGAATGTAAAAAGGACGTGCGTGATTTGGGTGTAATAGTTGACAGTAAATTCAGTTTCAACACTCACATTAAGAGTATTGTTGCTGGCCTTAAAGATGCTGGGCTTTGTAATGAGAATTACCAAAAAGTTTTCAAAAACTGCGTCTTTTGTTTCAATTTATAATGCCCTTGTTCGAAGTCAACTTGAATATCTGTCTTCTATTTGGAATCCATGTTACCATATTTACATAAATTTAATAGAAAGAGTTCAAAAAAAGTTCTTGAGATTTCTAAACTATAAAATGAAAATTTCGTATGAAGCGTACGGTGACCGACTTAATAGATATGGTTTCCGAACATTATCCAATAGACGTATAATCACTGATGAGTTAACTTTATACAAAATAATAACTCTACAACTAGATACCGACATCGTCAACCAATTGTCTTATCGTAATAGTTATAGATACAACATAAGAAATCCTGCATCTTTTTCTATTGCTACATATAGAACCAATTACATGAAAAACTCGCCGATTGTAAGATTGCAAAACACGCATAATGCTTACTTCAATGAACTGGATTTGTCTTCGATCTCGATGCCATTGAAGGAATTCAAAACAACAATTTTTCAATTGATTTAGCTGATCAACAATAATCATAATTTTAATTTTAAACTAATTAATTAGCATAATTTTCTATTATCTGTTTTTGATGATGTAGGAATTAAAATTTTATCTGAACGTGAATAGTTTTGTAATTTTCGTTTTCTTTCTTTTATTTGTTTTGTTATCACTTATTTCTTTGGATAGATAATTGTTATTAAATGGATAATTTTTTGAATTTTTATATGAACTAGATTAAGTAATGTCTAATATAATAACTAGCAAGTAATTGGATTTTTTTGTAATCTGTTTGTTAGTTAATTGAATAAATAAATAAATAAATAAATAAAGTGATGTCTTTTTGTCACAGGTCATCAATACTATCCTTAATTGTGAGAAAAATAACCGGGTCAAGTTCAATACATCTAAATTTCCGGACCGGACTTTTCACCCAGCATTGCGGGTTACTCAATTAAAACTCTCGTTTGACTCGCCGGTCTAGAAATAGCTTCCAATCTTTCTTGGGAAGACCATATTTACTCAACATCAAAACTGCAACTTAATGTTTAGGCTATCTAAGAAGAATCAAATTCTCCTTTACTCCTTCTGAATTGCTGAATTGCATGTATGGGTGGGGCAGCAAATCTTATTTAGTCGCATTCGATAAAATTTAACGCCGGGCGGTGCAAGTTAATTGACGATGCTAACTTAAACTCTCTGGATACCCTCAACCATAAACGCAATATTGGAACCCTCTGTGTATTTTTCAAATACATACGTGTCTAGCAATAAACTCCCATGAGCACTCGTTTGAATCATTCTTTGGCCAAACTAAGCAAAATGTCTCGTATTTTGTTTACCACGAACCACCTCTTTATGGAATTCTCTAGAATCCACTGTTTTTCCGCTTAGCTACAACCTACAAAAATTTAAGCTTAACATAAAGAAACTCTCTCACATTAAAATTTTTACCATCCCACTTGCACATTTTTTTCGTTTCCGTCTAAAATCCCCTTGCATATCTTGCTCCTTCACTTGCCACTATTCTCCACGTAATTAGTGTTGTGCCTGCATTATAAGTCTGTGTTCACGCCGCACGCGTACCGTTCCGAAAAAAGAAAACGAACTTTTTTCGTTCAACTTGAAAAGGTTATTATCAAACTATTGTGGAAAGTATTCGATGTTTAAAAAACATCGATGTTTTTAAGTGATGTATCGGAAAACATCGATGCAGGGTTCCGATGTTTTACATCGAATAAAAACATCGATGTGTTTTTTAAGTGAACACCCCTACTCTCTTCTATTATTTTTTAAAGATTTATCAATTATTTGAAATATTTTATATCTTTTACTACCGCAAGATAAGACTTTGAAATGTTGCCAAAAGTCTTAAAACCATACCCATCAGCACTGCATACACAGTTGCCAGCACACATAGCTGGCATGTGCCAATAGTGTGGAATAGTAAATTTAGTAAATCATATTCATCCTAAATGAAGATCAAGTCATATGAAGGTGAAGCGATTGTCATTCCTTGCGCAGGAAGAAATATTATTCATTCTGCTTAGTTCAATAGCTATAGTTTCTTTTGGATTTGATATTATCCCTAAACCATTTGAAAGAAATTTTGAGTAGGTTATTTTACATACCCAAAGAAGAGATGGTCCCAGCAGTTTTGGTTATTTCCAATGTCATACCTTTGTCAAAGCTCTTACATCACCTACTATACATCTAATAACCTTAAAAAGGGTATTTTGTTCTTTCAAATTGAGGTTTGATATTTCACACACCAAAAATAAAACATAATAAAAGCAAACGAAATACCTTTATAGATAGATGGATGGATGAATAAATGAAAAGATAAATGGATGGAAAATGGCATTCCTTTTTCTTTCTTATACATTTTCCATGTAATATAATGATGATGGCTTTTCACTTTTTAAAGCAAATAAAAATAAATTTACTTTCATAAGAGAACAAAAAAAAATTTATCTTAAGTAGAAATAAAAAAAATGTTGATCATCACATGTGACATACAGAAAATTTCATCAAAATCTCGTTCCATTTCAACAACAACAAAACAACTCCCCACATTTAACTCAGCCTAAAAACCTACAATAATAACTTTACAGTTACAACAACTAAGAAAAAATACGAAAACCTTTTAATCTCTTTTAACCACTAAAAAAAAAATAATAACAATAATTTTACTTAAAGAAAAGAAAGGTAATTTTCTTGGATATGAAGAAGAAAATGAATGAAAATGAAAGTGGAAATTTTATTTTTATTTGATATTTTTAAGTTATTTTCGTTTAATGAGTTGTGAGTTTATACTCGATTGGAATGAGCGATTTAAAGCGGAGGGTTGTATTGTGTTATGGTTATTATTATTGGTCACTTAGAGTAAATAAAAATAAGATAAACAACAATAACAAAAACAAAGACATAAATTGGTGATGACGTTTTGTTAAAAGGTTTTTTTCTAACTGTTTTTTATTGGTAATCATATAAGGGGATGAATTTTGAATGGAAAGAACAATCTATATCACGATTCAAGAACAAAAAGACAAGTTTCTGAAATGCATTTTACCAATTTTACTATCGAAACAGATTGAATCGTTTTGAAAAATAAAAGACGACCTAGAACAATTACAACCTTCCAACCTATAACATCTGGTTGTCATAAAATTCTCACAAAGAAAGTATCAGTAAATTCTAATCACTTCCTCAAATCAAATAAACCACAAAAATTTGAAATTTACAAAAAATTATTCAACTCAAAATTTTCGATCGTTAACAAGATCGATTTATTATAAAGATCGATTTATTATCGATAAATCGATCAAAACCTATCATAAAAATTAAAATATTAAAAAAGGAGAATAAAAATCAAAAAAAAAAAAATATTATAATAAAAAGTTTAAGAAAATCATAAGACACCAAATAAAATCAAATCATAATTTTGATGAATGAAATGAGAATAAAAGAAAATAATTTTTTTTTTTGAATTGAAAGACAAGACAATCAAATCTCGATCGTTTTCGTTAGTACACGTCTACGTACAATATACATACTAGCTGTAGATTCCATAAAGAAATTCAGAAATGAAACGATCATGCACAAAGAAACCTAAAGATCATTTCGAAGAGATAAGACACTTTTTTTTTAAATAAATAAAAATATTTTTTTTTGACAATAATCAAGATCACTCAAAAAAATTATATTATTTGTTTTGTTTGAAGTGAGAATTTATTTATTTTTTTTTTTGTTTTTATTGATCAATTGATCGTGTTACGATTTGTTGTTTTTGTAGTTTTATTGATGATTGTGATTTTGATTGTTAAATGAGTTTGAAATTCATGAGTTTTATTGTTGTTTGTTCATAATGTGATTGTTTGTTGGTAACGGTTTATAGTTTTAGGTGAGATGGGACGTTCAACTTTGTAAACGAAAGCTTGCGAAAAATTTGAAAAATATGCTTGTCAATATTTGATCAATATTTAGTATAGTGGTACATCAAAGTAGTTAATCTTGGCTATATTTATGAGCTAATAGTGCAGATGAAACAATGATAAGCAAAATGGTTCATTTCCGTATTACGCAAATACCTTACCTTTAAAATATTGTTAGAACGATATTAAATACCCGCTTAGTATCATTGACTGTCATTCCTATACGGGATTGTTACAATTTTTGCAACCATTACCAGTTTATTTTGGTGCAATCGTTTTCAAATTTACACAATTATTCTTCAATCGTTACCTGGTTATTTTGGTGCAACAATTTATGTATTTGCAATAAATTCTCAGCAATCACCCGTTAATTTTGTTGCAACAATTTTTGTTGTTACAACAAATTCTCAACAACCGCCTGTTTAATTTTGGTGCAACTATTTGCTTATTTATATAATATTTTTTGAATTAGTTTTATTTTAATTTAAACCAATGAAATCTTGTAATGATATCATTCAATTTCACCAATAAAATTTGAATTATACTAATAACAAATATTCATACGTCTGGCATATTAAAAATTATCAGTCTAATTTTGAGATAATTAACTGATATCACAGTAGGCCAACGTATGATTCATAAAAAAATATAAAAAAAAAATATATAAAGAAATGAAAAATGGCAAAAAATTTTCTAAACGAATTCCCCTCGTTCGTTGATAAATTCTCATAATTTTTTGGAAAATTCCTCAAGCAAGTGGTATTGATAATAGCCCTTGGCCTATGGCTTCGTGCTTTTATCAATATACTTGCTTTCGAAATTTTTGACAAAAAATTATTTCAAATTATCACCGTAAATGGATCCTCAAAATATAAGTAGATATCATAAGGTAAGGTAAACAAAATTAAAGAGACTGAGTGATTGAAGATACATAATTACAAGTGAGACTGGGATAACAATCTGAATCCACCACCAATCAACCCGGTTACTTTATTGACGACTCGATAACTGGCCTTACAAAGACTGTTTTAACATCGAGTAGACGCTAAGGAGTACTGTTGGGCAGACTATTATCAAATTCTACTCTTTAGCTAAACTTTACATCCAAGCTTCCCCTACAACAGTCTGAGGAGATTCTCAGTTCAATCGAGTTTTTTCGTTTCTCATCATTTTCCTACCGGAAAACTTTTACTTTAGTTGTGTGTGAAGACCAATGGAAAGTCACCGGGCTTACAGGGACTACCACTTAGTTTTCTGTATTGGATACAGCCAATCTTCAAGTGACGACAATAGCGAACTTCCAAACATCGGTGTAGATTCCCGGTCATCGGGCAAATTCTGAAAAAAATATTTTTAGACTGCAAAAATTAAGCATGGACACCACGGGATCAAATGCGTACAATTAATTAAAAAAACAAAAACCAACTGCTAGTATTCTCATATGTGGTATTAATGAGAAATCTGCTCAGGTTATATCAGAATTTGATTTGAGACCACCCAGCGGCATACAACGGGGCATTTTCCTTCAATCGGTTAAGTCAAAAGTCATAGCTCAAACTTATTTTAAGGCAATGGTGAGTGCCTCAGATGACCCGTCCCATTAAAGTGACGCCCACAGATGGAGTTGGGAATAGTGAAATAGATATTGACGTTGAAGGTATTTCCTCAAATCTTAATGCGGCAATTTTTGTCAAACAAGACGTTTTGTATGTGATAGAACCAACCTACAACAACCTTCAATGTGGTTGGTTCTATGACAGCTACGTAGGAACCTGCTCTTGAATAAAGGAGTAAAATGCAAAAACGCAACATGGAATTTTAAAAGATCGGATAACAATAGACGAGGAAAAGACGTCCATTTTTGTATATGCCATTGGAGAAGAAGAAATAGACATCGCCCTCACTAGTCTTGTTTTGGCGAGATATTCTCCCGTCAGACCACCATTGCATAAGTTTTGAATTTATAGTCAATACGGTTGTAAAACAGAATTTTAAAAATCCCAAATCAATTTCTTAGCCAGCTGTTGGGCCAACTTTGGTTCGCTAATCAACTCTATACAAAACATTGAAAATGTTGCGTATCAGAGATTTTGAAGCTCAGTCAACGCTTTTGAAGATTTTGAAGAATCTTGCATACTTGGATGGGTTCCATCATGATGGAAATTTACTCTGGTGGAACAGATATCTGAAAATGCTCAGAATAAAAGTCATGAAACTGATTAAGGAACCTAAGGAAACAAGTAATACCGATGACTGGATAACTTATCATAATTTTCGAAAGGGATAGAAATACAGTATCCGGCATGCTTAGAGAGAGCGCATGGAAGAAGTTTGATGCATCAGCAAAGTTTTATAAAACAAACTAAAAGAATCCAAATACCAACCAGACTTACTGTTGATACCAACAGAAACAGCGCAACATCTGCTTTGTATATCAACCGGCTGTAGCTCTAAATAAAGATAGTTTGATCTTGGCTGAGAATGCTTTGAACATAAAATTTCTGAGATGGGCTAAAGAGTCGTTCAACCCCTTTTAATCTCCTAGTTCTAATGAAACCAGTAACGTAAAAGCAAAATAAAAGTAAAACCAACTACAGTGAAACCAATTTATTCCATCTCAACTTCTTTGTCCTCAAACCTCTGGCAAAATTGGCTGACCGTTATGTAAGGAACACCACTTTAATACAGTTTTTATTAAGAACCAATTAGTATGCATACCAGATTGTGAAATCATAAAAAACAGCTGCGCATCATTTAGTGACTATAATTGAAAGTCAAATAATTCGATTTAGGTGTTTTATTCGCTATAAAAGGTGCTTTTAACAATGCCACCTTCAGATCAATCAGGATTGTGATCTCTAACTGAAAAAAATCTCTAAATGAGGAAAACAAATGAAAAAACAGGCGATCATCCAATGTCAACTTCCAGCCGTTCATATATATTACGCGGGTTTGGAATTCTATGAAAAAAAACGATAAATAAATCAAATAGAGAAATGCCGAGATTTATGGTTAAATGCTTTCAGTTCAGAACCCAGCACAAAGATTTATGCACGCATTATCGGTTTATCCCACGACTAATATTATTATTCTTTTACCTCTTTTTCTAATTCGGAATAACAGTTGACTCGTACAGTCAAACCTTATTCGTATCCATTGTTGGACTAATATGTACTAACTCAGGGTGTATGGACCTGAATAATTACAATTTTGCATCAAGTATAAGCGGAGCCATTGGCTGAATAATGGCTCCAAACTAAGGGTGGACCTACGTTAAGCTAGAATAGGAAAATATTACCCCTATTTTGAAGCCAACACTTTGGAACTAAAAGTACAGAGTCAATACTATAGTAAGAATGGATGCTTGAAGGCTTAAACTTGCAACAAACAGACCCTGCACAGATTTTTCTTGGATAGTGTGAAGCATTTCAGCGTCCAGAATTATCGGTGACACCTAGAAACCTTAAATTGTAGAGCGTGCATGTGGATGAATGTTATAATTTATGCAAGTACATTTGAAACCTGTGTGATTGATCTATAAATAAGACTCAAAGATATGACTGATTCCGTGATCAGAGTAAGTGAACATTTGTTGTCTCCTAATACCGATAAATCAAATTTTGTAGACACAAAACTGGACACCACTGAAATGCCAATAGTCTTAACCTAGTTAAATAGTTTTCTTAAAGTCTTTCTCTAGTCTTAAATAGTTTTCCTCACTCACGAAACGTTGTCTCTACCCAACTCCCTAGCCAGCAAGGGATCCATCAATACGAATAATCGGCCTCGAGAGGGATAAGGAAATTTACTACACTTATATCCTACTGCGTGTCCAAGAGCGGGGGATAGTAATCATTTAGAATAGGCAAAGCAGATGTAAAGACGCCCTTTACATCTTTCGACAGGTCTAAGTACTCAACATCGTATACAGTTACGGCTATTTCACTAGCTTCTTACCTATATTAATCCAATCCACAAACATCAAAAACCCTGGCAATTTAAAGGACGTTTCAAACTGTTTACTACCTACATTCATATCGTACGAAAGAAAAGCCGGTATGTATTTAACCAGACATCGTCGTTCAAAATCCAATATGAGTATACCGGAGAGCTAGTGAATATTAGGTTAACACATTTCGCTTCTGAAGGTTGATCTACAGAAACGATCATAGCCGCCTTAATTAATCCTTGGTTTCAAAATATCCTAGGCATCAGCTTATAGTCTTCCACTTTGGTCACTACTAGAATAATCGCACTAGTGAAGCTGATTTCCTATGTCCAGATATCCCAATCGTGCTTGCGAGGGGGCACAAGCAGATCCTTAAGTCCAAGGATCACTGTTGACTATTTGTTCAGTTAACTCTTTCCTCATGTTCTACTCAAAGTTGTTTTGATTTTTTTATATGTTGACCTTAATTTTTTTGTCTCTCTTAATAGTTTTTTGGTTAAACCCAGCTAGTTCAGTCGATGAAGACTGAAAGTTTTTAGCTGGGGGTTCAGTTTTAAGCCCGACTTCTATTTCACTTTTTTATGATTCTCAGAAACGAATGAAGTCAGCCACCAGATCTCCTCCTTTCGTCATGTCCTGTAATAGTCAATATATTATCTGGGTCAAATGTACTTCATTTTTTCGTCATATACTAAAGCTTTGTTGAAAAATATATATGTACATCCTCAAGCACTTTTCAAACCACTTGTTTGCAAAAAAACATTTCTTTCTACTATTTTGAAATACAACTAACACTTCCAGACAGACAAAATTATATATTCTTTTTATTTTTACATAATTATGTCAAAGCAAAAAGAATTCAAAATAAAGGAAACTAAAATTTGATGGAAAACCCAAATCTTGCAATTTCCAATCGAACCTTTCCAATCGAGGCACGCGTTTGTTTAAGAATTAATTTTTTTTTTGAATGAATGCCTTGTGGTAAGCGCCATCAATAGGCAGATAAAGTAAGATGTTTATCAATGATGCTGGACAAGGTATGATGCTTGGTTTCGTAAACGGTAACATCTTCAAAAAAAGCCTGCACGCATATACATTCCATCGAACAGTTACCCAAAAATAAGACACTTATACTAATTCAGGTAACCCATGAACTCCGGAAATGTGCACAGACTAACGTTAATGCATGTTTTAATGATCCACAACAAGAAGTATGTCAATGTGTAATTTTTCTAGTCCAGCCACCATTATTCGCTCCAACACCTTTCTCAGAGTAGGCAGAACACTGATCGGACTGAATGACCAGATTTCTTGCTTGTCTTTATCCGGAGATTTCACAAGGATATATAGGATTATAACGAAAATTTTAATCTTCCAGTTAACTGGAAAGCATCTTCTCCTAAGACAATTACCAAACATATTTGTAAGGAACGCCAGAATTGCTCTCCAGCCACTTCTTACCATCTCAGGAAGCATATCATCCACTCTGGGAGCCTTACGCATACGCAAACCATTCATGGCATACTGCATTTCGTCAGCTGTACACTCCACACCTTCGCAGAAGTCCAACGTAGAAGGCACCCACTCTACCGCGTGGAAGACATTTCTGCAATAGAGCAAAGATGGTCTCATTCCATGTCTTTGTAAGCACTTCGTTTGTTTTGATGCTTCCAAGAGTTGGCCTGTTGGACCTACCTCTGCAGATCTTGTACACAGGTACCCAAGGATCATCATTGCTTTTGTTACGGACAAAACTTTCGCAATTAAGCTGCTTGGTTTTACGCAGATTGTCTTTATAAACACTCAATGGTGTTTGAAATTCTCTTTTATCGTTTGCTTGTACAAGGTCAGGTCTCCTGTTCCTCTCTGAACCAACCTCCTAGTTCTTTTGACCAAAAAGACACTTTGGTTCTACGATTATTTCGTGTTTTATGCAGGGCTGACACATTAGCAGCATTTACCTATTCCCCAACCAGCGTAGCCTGCTCATCCGGTACCAGCCTAGAGAAGTGGTCCAGTCCATAACTATTTGGCAGGAACTCAACAAACCCTCCTTTCTCTACATAATCCACAGATTTTACCTGCCATATGCTACGTTGTTTAGTGACACTATTGGCATCACTTATGCAGTTTATCACGATTTCGGCATGGTCGCTTACACACCAATCTGGTTTTATATCCCCTGCAATGTTTTGTACCCAAGCCCTAAATGCGAGGGTATCGTCAATATCAGACATTCCCTGTGCACTATTAAATGTAAAGTGCTCACTCACATTATTCAGCACAAAAAGGTTGTTGCCGATAATGCACTTTTCTAATAAAAATCTTCTTTCCTCGGCCTCCTAGGTGCCGCAGATCCTTTGCTGTGTTAAAGTGGAAATGCGCTTGCACTTTTCAAGACAGCAAGGAGCACCGACAGCTTTTTCCAACACTCTATTTACATGCTCTATGTACGGTTCAATAGAATTGCCAAACTGACAATACACTGAAGCCACACAGACCACAACCTGATAAGTTCTCAGTCACACACCAACCCCGTGCAGCGATGTTAAATCATTTACTTCTACCAATTCGATTGAGTCAACATTACCTACCACCCTCATTTCAGTAGGAAGCTTTCTTACCTCCTACATATGATTCTTGCAGTAAGGCTACCTAGATTTTTTTCCCTCATTGTGTTCACCAGATCACACATTACGCTTAATGCCCTCTGGCAGTTCAACTGCACCATACGTAGGCAGATTCGACTTTAACTACCATTAATTAGTACTCGCCGCCGGTTTTTTGCCCTACTCAGGCAGGGACAGCTATTGTCCATTACCGAGTGTAGTTACGGCAAATTACGTATTCTGTAGTTTCTACAATTCTCAACTGCTTCCTTGAAGTTCTTGTGATTGCAATCCTTGACAAGATGCCTCTCTCGGCTACACCCTTTACTAACTGGCCCTTTTAGCTCAATAGTCTTCTGTATATGGCCAAACCATACCGGTTGAGACATCGAGTGATATCACAAAGTTCCTTGGTTGAAAAATTTAAATACCAAAGCCGTTGAAGATACAATAAAGAATTACGCCCTAAATCGAGTTCTTAATAGCGAACCACAACAAGTTGCTGCGAAGAAGCAAAACTGTCACGCAGCACAAGAACCATCCTAGCGCAGTTAAAATCCGGTTGGTCACGCATCTTAAATAACTACATGAGTAGAATTGACCAGGAAATTGTTGACAAGTGTCCCATATGTGAGGGCACGCCACATGATGCTAACCACCTTTTCAATTGTCCATATCTGACCGATCTGACGAGGGAAGATCTGCGGTACCGCCCAAGGGCAGTAGCAGAGTTCCTGAATCTGGACTGGGAGCCGGAAGAATAGCACCACAACTTGTTACTACAACAACAACAACAATGTTCCTTAATCCTATATGAATCGAATTCAATTTATATCCTTCCCTGTTCGGCAAGTCTACCGCACATATCATCATTCCCTTCAACGTCTACGGTGTTCTCTATGGAGCCCATGCCAAACCATCAAACAATCCGGATACAATCAACAACTCATCAGCCATTAGCTTATCTGGCAAAGCTGTTGAAACTCTCAGGATTCCAATTTCGAACCAATTTTCCATGGCAGGTAAACCTTCAAACCCTTCTCCCCAAAACAAGGCTTTTAAGTGCCTTCCTACCAGCGTTTGAGTCCGTTTTCACCAACATTGAACTCTTCAGTCTCTTCATAGACTTGAACCTAACCTCATTAAGCCTATCGCCAAGCAACATCACTTTGCTCTTCATTTCGTCTGCAGTGAAGGTGTCTGCCTCGTTCACCAAGCGCACCATCACAACATTCGACTCCCTTGATTTTCTTGCAGGTGGAGTTTCTTTTTAACCCTTGGTCTGTTTACCACCATCGCCAGAACCTCGGCATGGGTAGCAGAAATTGCAGCCTCTACGTTTGTTTAAGTGACCGAGGCATAAGTAGCTGGCATTGGAGCTGCGACCATCCATAGTCAAGCTGTCCCTCCTTTCTTTCGATTTCCAACATCAATCGCATCAGTTGAACCCATATTGACCCAACCTGGAGATTAGAAATGCTTCTGCAATTATGCTGATTTTGTTCTTTTCCTCGAAGATGAAATTCTTAATCTCTTTTCCTCGAGAGACCATTTTTGTGAGTTCAACTTGGTCTGGTTTCTACTCTTGTAGGTCTTCCCAACTTCATTTTGAGTTACAAGTGCAGCTTTTAACGCTCGATACAGTACACAGTCTTCCTATTGAACCGCTTGTCATTTTATCCAGATTTTCAACCGACCTTTGCTGGGGGTACTTCTTGCTGAGGGTTATATAATGGTGAAGTAGATCCTTCGCCCCTAGTATTGACTTTACTCAACGCACAAGTTAGAGTTTCTCTAACGGTCCCAGCTGCACCTCTCCTTGTTGGAGATGATCTTGCGAGTCCACCACCCCTTCAAAAAATACTTCTTTTATTTCAACCGGAGGACCGGCTCCTCCTTTTCTCACGTTTCTTTCTTCTTGTGGCATTAACTGCTACTCCGGCTACGTGACCCCTCCCAGAGTAATATTGCAGTCACTCGATAAAGGGGAGCCTGCTTGCTCACTCCAAATATCTGCCGGTAATGGGAATGCGCCTCCCTGCACCGTAAACTTTGATCATTTCTTTGACGATATGTCAATTTAGTGTCGATGTTTTATTTCTCGCATCATGTTTCATTAGAGTCTACCACCCAATAGAAAAGACTAAGGTGCTATAAGAGAGAACTCTTCCCGCACCTTCCCGCGATCCAGGCGCTAGACATGACAACAGGTTTACGATATGTAATAGGGGGCTGAAGCTCACTATAGCTCAGATACCACGGGTTCGTCAAGTCCCGTATCATAGCCTGATCAGATAAGTAAGCGAGCTGTCAATTTGAAAATTTTGTGATTTTACTCTTAAAGAAATTTCATTATTTTAAATTTTTATTATTTTATTAAAAATGTATATTAGTGAAATTTGCTGCCTATGTAGATTCCAACAACCTGATAGGTCCACCAGATTCTCTAATGGAGAATGAAATGTTGGAAAACCATTCATCGGACCAATTCAACTATATTGAATCTCCCGATGCCACAAATTTGGAGGATGAAGAAGAACTTTTATGTGAAGATGAGGAAGAAATCCAGCAGCAGTATCGAAATGTTGAAACGATTTTGAAGATATGTCAAATCAATGTTGTGGGATTAACCAGGGCAAAACTGGAATATTTATCAAGACTGATGAATCAAAAGAAATGTGATGTCCTACTTTTACAAGAGACTCACATTAGGGATATGGATCATTTTGAAAGATGTGGTATAACAGAGAACTTAACTTGCTGATGCAATGATGATTGATGATTGATGCAATTCATCATCCACACCATAGAATTGCAACTTATGTTTGAAGTTCAATAAGCGATGAATGCTGGGTGGTACTTAAAAGTTTTGAAAACAATATCGCTATATTAGTAGTAAAGATAACTAATACTACAGTTTTAAATTTGTATAAACCTCTGTTATGTCGTAGACTGGTGATCGATGATGCAGTTATATAAAATCACTGTTTTGGACATACACTATTTCCTCATACATTTCAAAATTGCATTCGCGCAAATGTTCATAGTCGTTTTTCATCCTGTTTGGGACATCTGGTCTTACAACCGATTCACGGTCATCATTTATTATCATTTCCGTCACTCAGACTTGATACCGGAAAAATCGTTGTGTAATATTATTCCAATGCAGTTCCCTTTGCCCATTATATAAGCATTGATCGCTTTACAATTTGTTGTTCTAAAACGGTTGTGCTGTCTTTTTCATTGAAACACTATTCACTTTGAAATCCTTAATTGCTGAAAAATTGGTATAAAAACGGTTGGTTATTCTCATTGATCCATACTTATGATATTTACATATATAATTCGTTCAAATGTTTTGCAAATAATTTCTTTCTTTGAAAAATTTTCCAAATTTCTATTACAAACTAGCATCCGTATTTCATAATGGATAACATAAAATTAACGAAATAGCGAAAATCAAATTTTTCCAGAGAAACTGCCTTATTATTTTCGATATTGATTGTATATAAATAGTAAATGACAGGCAGCCTCTCTCTCTTATAATTTTTTTTTGTCTATTGTGACTTGTCGTCGGGAATTTTGTTTTTTAACAATAATATTAAAAAATTTCGACAGTTCTGATGATGCATGGATGTTGTCATCGGACGAATATTAAACAAAAAATTTAATGTTTTTAAGCACTTAATGCTACGAAAAGATATGTGTTTTCCTTTTGCTGGAAATGTTAAGTGCAGCAACCAGTATAGTGATAACCCCACCATGGGTCTTGGTTGTTATTAATTTAAAAATATGTCTAAGTGTTGATAGTGATTAGTAAGTCAATCTATAGTATTAGGTCAATGTTAGAACAATTCTAGTTAAAAATTTTTTGTGGAGTTCGAGTAATTTTGATTCTAGAACAATTTAAAGAAATATAAGTAAATCCGCAAAGCATACTTGAATATTCCGTTAACTATAAATTGTATAAAGTACAAACACAAAAAAAAAATAATCTGTGGAAAATTCCATTTAAGTTTATTTTCGATAAATGGCGGTCATACTTCGATGTTAACAAGAAGAAACAAGAAAATTTTATTATGATTAACTAGATGTTTTCTTGATCAAGGCGGGAAATGAAAGAAAAATAGTTTTTGTGTTTGTACCGGAAAACTGAAAAGAAAATTTTGTTCAGTGTACTGACAGTATTTAAAAATAGTTAATAGTGTAATTATTGAGATAAAAATAACAGGAAACCTTTTTGCTGTTGATTATTGTTCTGCTGCCTCATTGTAATAAGTAAAACCCGATAATTTATGATTCAATAAAACAAGAAAAAAAAGAAAATTAATAAGGTAATAAGGTATCAATCAATCAATAAAAGTCATTTCGCCATACATAAAATATATCGATAGTTGAAGCATCAACGTTCATAGTTTTATAGTATCAAAGTTGATGGGTGTGGCCACTGAATGAGATTTGTTGCCGGTATTGGAATTACCTGGGACTCTTGAATTAATCAACTGCATCTATTTTTTCCTGAATTTTTGCGGCAAGAGATGATCCGTTAACTATCCAGGGAGGGGAAACGGATTCTGGACACACCATGAGGTGAGTCATTTTCTATATTTAGGTATGTGAGGGTATGTGTGTAGGTATGAACCGTTGCGTGAATGCGTGTACGTGTGCGGGTATGCAAGAAATGTGTTTGGGTGGTATGATATGATACAAAATGTTAAAATCATTTACTAATATTATTTATTATATATTATTTATTTTTACAAATATTATATATTATTTATTTTTTTTCTTGCCGATATTTTTTATATGCAGCTACCAAGTTTGTTTATAATTACTACTAAAAACAAAGTTAACAATGTATATATATACCAATAAATCAATTCTTGTTGTGATTAACTTAACCCTAAAACAAAAAAAAACGAGTAAAATGTCTTCATCACCTTCTGGCCTTAATGATATAATTTGTTTGAATCTACACGAATCTCTATTACACAAATCTGATGTGAGATTACTTACAGAACCATATTGGCTAATTGGTCCGATAATATCGTTTTATTTTGAATATCTTGAAGAAGTTTTCACTATCACCCGAAGTAACCCTAGGTATTAGAATCATTGATGGAACGGAAATTGAAATTTTCCTAATCACGTTAAATGCAAGTTCAAAAGAATTTATATTTTTTTATTATTAAATGACAATGAATTTGATCGTGCTGGTGGTACACATTGGAGTTTCTTATTGTTTTCACGACGAGAAAATTTATTTTCTTCCTATGACTCAGCAAATGGGTTGAATAGCACGACAACGCAGAATTTTGCGATGAGCATTAGGAATGCGTTAAACGCTCCAGACACCCATTATCAAAATATTCGATGCTTACAACAATCTAATGGTTACGATTGGGGAATTCATGTTTTAGGTCAAGTAGATGAGTTAACGGACCAAATAACTAAAACGAAGGCTGCAGTTCAAGTTCCATACTTGAAGCATATTGCCGTAGCGGCGAAACGTGGTGATTCTTTTTTTACCAAATCATACAATTACTTTGCGGACGACTTTGATTATTTTGGTGTTGCTTGTTAAGGAAATATATTTATTAAAACGATTTATACAAAGAAACAAACAAAAAAAAACTGTTACAAAAGATACGCATGAAACCATTACCAATAATATGAATTTCGCGTTTAAATTAATATTAATTCAATTTTCGAAATCCTTGTTTTTTTTTAATAGCCCTGGATTATTTTACGTGTGTCTATGTGTGTGGTGGATTGCATGAGGTGTGGGAGCTTGTGAGTGTGTGTTTGAATGTAGGGGTTGAACGTGGTGATCGCGGTTCTTTCGCCTAGGGGGTCGCCAGAGTCTCATTCTTTCACTTGCCTTTTTGTCATTTCTGTATATATCATGTTTATCGCGTACAGTTCAGTTATTTGTGCTGGAGTTGCAGGAACTCTTACTCGATCCCAAGGCTGCCGCTAGTCTGAGGGCTATATAAATCTCATCCAGGTGCGCGACCTGCTATGCCGCTTCATTGGTTCGCCAATTAATCAGCGCTTCATTACACCGCCGAGGACTTTCTGGCAACCTAACTTCATACTTACAACATTTTCTCATCCAACAGTTTGCATGGGAGATTTAAACAGTCACTATAGTCTGTGGGGATATGACGATGATGATGAAAATGGCAAATTCCTTGTGAACTGGATGGTTACAAATGGAATACATCTAATATTTGATGCAAAAGATGAACCAACGTTCCATTCTGATCGCTGGAATAGTGGCACCAATCCAGATCCCTGTTTTGTTTCAACAGATGATTCCATGTCAGCTTTACCAGCCGTCAGAATTGTTGAAAATAAGTTCCCAAGGAGTCAACACCGAATAATTAGTTTAAGTGTCGGTATTCAAATTCCTATGTTTCAATTCTTGCCTAAACCGAGATGGAATTTCGAAAAGGCAAATTGGACTGCATTTGGAAAGGCTGTAGATATGAATATTCGATGAATACATCTCAATATAGAAAACTATGATCGTTTTCGAGGTGTTATAATTGGAGCAGCAAAAAAGTATATTCCAAGGAGATATCGCAAAAATTACATCCCTAAGTGGAACACTGAATGTGATAGCCTATGGAATCTTTACAAAAAAATGAATCATCGGATGTTGCTGATCAACTATTTGGTGAGTTAAATCGCGTACGCACCGAAAAGTGGATCAATTTGGTGGAAACCATGGATTTCTTCCACTCTAGCCGTGAGGCGTGGGATCTGTTGAAGAAATTAGGAAATTCAAAATTTTCATCAAATACAAATGCTAATGCAATTCATCTAAATGAAGTTGCGTCCAAAATGGTAAAGAACTCAAAATTTCCTATTCTAAAATCAAGAAATCGAAAAATTAAAATCTTAAAATTCGATCACCGAATCGCTGTATGGTTTTCCTGTGACGATTAAGGAAGTAAATAAAGCAATAGAACACCTAAAACGACGTAAAGCATGTGGGGTTGATGAATTGTTTCCAGAGTTTCTAATCAACTTGTCAAAAAATGCACGAAAATGGCTATCTGCATTTTTCACTGATTGCTACAATTAAGGCGAAATTCCAAACACATGGAACTTAACAAAAGTATAAGAGCAATAATAAAACCAGGAAAGCCAAAAGAGCTACCGGAAAGCTATCGTCCTATATCTTTATTATTGTGAGACATACAAACTATTTGAAAGAATAATACTAAACCGTATATCAACCACAATTGATAACAGTATTCCACCAGAACAAGCAGGATTCCGTCCTAACCGAAGTTGTTGTGATCAAGTGCTATCGTTGGTCACACATATCAAATCAGGTTTTCAGGGTAAGAAACAAGCTCCTGTGGCGATTATTGATCTTACCGCGGCCTATGACACTGTATGGAAAAAGGGATTACTGTATAAACTCTCAAAAATAATAAAGTATATAAAAACCATAAATATCATCTCAGCACTTCTATCTAATCGTAAATTTATTGTTCATATGGGAAAAAGACAAAGCCGAATACGACATGTCCACAATGGCTTGCCACAAAGTTGCACACATTGCACACACATGCGCGACATATAGATATAAAGTTGAATACATGTATGAGAATAATTTCTGGCGTCATTAAATCAACACCTTTACCATGGCTAATATTATCGAATATTGCTCCACCGAAATTTAGACGAGAAATGGCACTAATAAGAGAATTCAAAAAAATTCTCGACAACCCAAATCTACCAATTGAAATCGTTTGATTTCAAGATGTCCTATCTGGACTAAAATCAATCTCTTGGGAAATTACAACGACTATTCAGTACAAAATAGATGGCTAGAAAAATTTTCAAGTTTAAACTTTGTCAATAAAGAGCTAATACTTGAACCACATGCTATAGTCCCTGGATTTAATGAACCTCGTCGACAATGGATTACAATTAATAGAATCCGATGCAATCATGGAGTAACAAATGCAGAACTTCATAGATATGACCAAAATATTTCACCATCATGTGACTGTGGCAATGTCAATCAAACCGTTTCTCACATTTATTGATGGCAACCTGATGGAACTACACCAACTAAATAAATTCATAAAAAAATTAAAATGTTATTCAAATTTGTAAATAAATAATATACGCAGAATAATAATAATAGCCTGATCAGACCAGTGTGTCAGAAGACAAAGTCAACTCAACAATTGCATCAACAAAAAACTTTAAAACTCTTGGACCAGACGGCCTTCTAATTCTAATACTATAATCTGAGAAAGCGATTGATCAATCTAAATTACACAAATCGATAGCGTTTCTTTCATGGATTACTATAAGATGTAATCACTTATTCTATCAATTCTACGAGAACATCTAAGTCAAGCAGATCACCAACATGGTTTAAAGAAGGGGGATGGTATTACAACTGCCCTCCATTCACTCACAGATGACATACACAGAGGAAGGCCCATCAAAGAGACCAAGGCATCTGGTAGTGCTGGATCTTTCACAGACTTTCAACGTCGTCGGTTACCGTAAACTGCTGTTAGATTTTTTAGTATTGCATTGGAGGAGCCATATGTGGAATTACACAGAGTGATAAAAATATTGGAAGGCCAAGTAACGACGACCGCAAGGTTATATTTTATCCTCATTCAACTCGTTTACCTTACACATGGAAAATTTAACGCAACCAAAAGCCACAGTAAAACTAGTCACGTATGCTAATGATATCACCTTGTACAAATATTTTAGCGATTTTTGGTTAACAGAGAGATATCTTAAACTGCCAACAAAATAAATCAACAGTATCTCTCTTCACGACAAGGAACAATTTTTGCTTTGCTGTTTCATAACTAAAAGGTAAAAAATTCTATTGTTACAACTAACAATTACGGAAAATCCATCTTGAAATAGGACAAATTATATTGATTTCATATCAAACACCGTTAACTCAACCACCAAATTACCATGTTACTAAACCGCAACTTTAAAATCATTAAATTTACAACAAACCAAATAATCGTTAAATTGGAATATTTGACCAAATATAACATCAAGAACAAAAAACCACAAGAACCTTTAACAATAATAACATAATCATAAATATGACAACTCAATTCTAATTTTATCATAAAATCCATCAATCTATCTATCCATCCATCCATCCTATCAATCCATCAATTTTGTCTACAGTTTTTTTTTTATTTTATTATTTTCAAAACCATGACATGATATCAGAATAAGTTGTCCATCTTCATCAATCTATTTAGATAAAACATATTTTTCTATCTATCATTTTCAAATATCATAAAGAACATCATCATAATCATAACCAAAACCAACAACAACAACATAATCATCATTATCATCATCATCGATGACGATGATGATCTTGTTTATATTTCGAATTAAATCGTATAAAATAAGTCTCAAGTACAATTTTATTTGAAATAGAAAAAAAAAATCAAATTCATCATCTCATCTGTCTTAAATACAAAAACAACAATAACAATTACAATACCAACTATAAAACTTTTATTTGTTTTTCAATTCATTTTAGATATGTCATATCTGATGTGAGAAGTAATTATTTGCACAGTCATGATTACACGAACTGAATCGAATTCAGAGATAAAAAGGTATTTTCTACTTTGCATAGCTTATACAACCCAGTTCTATTCTGTAAATCATTTCTGTTTTTATCGCATCAAAGCTACCAAAACTATAAATCATCTTCGATTATTTTATTTGTCCATCAAAGAAAATTTTTTGATAGACAGACAGAGACAGACAAACAAAACATATTAGTTTTTTGTATATTTATTCAATTCTTTTCTATTTTCTATTAAGTCAAATGTAATTTCCATCTTAATTTTCATTTTGCAAATCTCCACATAGGGTGAGTCGCATCCAACAAAATATTCACTTATGTTGATAAGAAAATTTTATGAAACTTATTCTTCACCTTGTGACAATCTAACAAACAATTTCATACAAGACATATTTTTATTATTTTTTTTTTTTTAAACAGGAAAAAGGAAAAACAAATTTTTCCAACAAAAATTAAAACTGACATATTAAATGGAGATGGACAATCATAGATAGACGAATAGACGTGTACGTACATATAGATAATTTTCTAAATTTTTTGATTTTTCGATTCATTTTTAATATTTTTTTTTTGGAAAATTAAAAGTTTTTCAGACATTTTTCTTGTTTTCTGAAGTGATAAAGATATTTTGTTATGTTGTGGGTCAATTTATGAATGAATTTTTGGAGAGTAAATTTTCAAAATACAAAAATTAAAATTTTATGTTTTGTTATTTAAAGAATTTTGGTTTTTAGAAAATTTTGTGGTTTGTTTTTGTAAAAGTGATGAACTCTTATGATATGACAAGGCCGATTATGAGATGGTATTTTACTTTGTTTAATTAAGTATAAAAGTCTCAAGAGGTTTGGGTGATTGAAATTGTTATGTTGTTGTTTAGGATAAATGAAGAAATGATTTTGCATTTATTTATTCACATATGTACAAAACTTTGAAGCACTAATTGCAGACAATATTTTGTATATCAACAACGATATTACGCAGTTTCTTCAGCAGTCAAGGGAGAAAAGTATGTTGAACATTTAGACACTTGGCGTACTAACCCGTTTTCGTCTGAATTCACACATACCGATTAAATTCAGTAACTCACTAATTTATATATTCGAGTCATCATCACGCTAAATAAATATAAAATATAAAATACCTCTATCCGGTCGTAACGTTTCAAATTGTAATATGGATATCGCAGTCGATTGAGGTTGTATAGGTTGAGAGTTCAATTAATGGAGTGGTACATTGTTTTTTTTAACTTTTTTTAAATACTATTAAAATTATTGTTTTTTTATTCATGAATTCATAAAAATCAAAAAAAATTTCATAAAAATCAAAAAAATGTTTTGTGGTTATTCTGTTTTTTTGTACTTTTTGTTGTTGTTTTCTTTTTATTTATTTTCTGTTAGTGATTGTTGTACCATTTTTGAACTGAAAACTTCTTTAGGCGCGTTGTGCGATTTTGTATAGGGAAAAGTTTATAAATATTAAATATAAAATAAATATTAAAAGAGAGTAATTTTAATCATTTGTTATTTTCTTATTCTAATTTTCTTGATTTATGATCTGTTTTTTTTTCTTTTTTATTGAATTTGATTTTTTTCGGTTTAAGTGCGGTATAGTAAGTAAAGATTTTGTTGTATGTTTTAGTAAAATAAAAAAAATTGTTTTTGTAAGATTTGATTTGTGTGTTTTTTTTTTATACTTTTAAATTGAGAAAACGCAATTGATAGTACGAATAATCAAAGTATTGTTGAAATTAATGATAAAATAAAAATATTTTTATTCTCGTTCTCTAAATTCATATTTTGGTTTTTTTTATTGAATTTGGTGTTGTTCTCATATAATAACACTGTGTAAATGTGAAAAAGTAAGCAGAGAATTTTTTTGTATTTAGACGATAAAAACACAGCTATTTCACAGTTTAAAGTTTTCACTTCTGTCCGCAGTCCTCAAGACTGCCATTTTTTAAACTTTTTGATATACTACTCAGCTCGAACCGTAATTCAGCCCACCAACTCCAACCATTTTTGTTTCAGACATTAGAAGACTGTTTTATTAATTTTTGTATTTCTATATTTTTGAAGTTTTAAGTTTTTTTAAATTTAGTTTCTTTAAAAAAAGGAAATTTTTTTTAATTTGCTATTTGAAATTTTTTTTCGACTTGGTTTTTTTTAATTTTTTGAGACATATTTTCAAGTTTCTAATTTTTTTTTCAACGTATAAATTTTCTTCAATTCTTACTAAAATTTAAAAATTTTGGTGATTTTGTTTTTGATTTTATTGTTTGGCTTTTCATTGGAATCGTTACATTTTTGTTGTCAATCCCCTTGTTTTCTTTTCGACATCAAAGCCATTCCTCAGTCTCCTTCGCTGCCTATTCCACTTTTGGTTATACCTTATCTGCGACATTCTTTTCTCCATTTGCTGTTCATTCGGTTCCCTTTGAGCCGCTATAACTTCCAATCAAGACGGCAAATTGGCTAACATTAGCACAATGTGTAACCTGTGCCAACCGAAAATGGATGGGCTGAGGGCAGAAATGATTTGTTTGGTCAATTTGTTTTTATTATTTTTTAAATTCGAATATTTATTGGATTTGTATTTGAAGTTTTGTTAATTTTGAGTTTTGCGCTTTTTTTTGTATTGATTATGCAAATTTGTTTTTTTTTTTTGCTTTGGTGTGTTTGTATGAGGTGTGAGTTGCTGTTGTGTGTCTAGGTGCTGTTCTGTAGGCGAAGGCCAAGGTGTTCTACAAGTCCTTATACAATTTTGCGCAGACAATTTTGTGAATTTTGTTGGTAAAGTTTTATTCGTTACAGCGTAAACTGCTCAGAGGGTATGAAGAGCTCAGATTAATTTACGATAACAGGTAAGTGGATTACTTTCCGTTCAAACCGCTGCGACTGACATTCTCTTTATCCCTACACCAACCTCTTTATTCTCATTACAGGCTGTTCCTCTGGTATCTTTAACTCTTAAAAACTTATGCTTTTGGCTTTTTCAGCCATAGTTAGAGCACCTCTGTGTTTATTTTGGTTCTAATTAAGTGCGTTTGTTTTGCTTTTGATTTTGTGGTTAAGATTCAGCTCGATTATGCTATTAACAATCTAAATGGTTTTCGTATTTCCTCCTTAAGTTTGTTTTCGACTTTTTTTCAGGGCATTTTGCTTTGGTTTCTAAGTTTGTCATTTTTTTGGTTTGCTATAGTATTTGTTTGGCCCTGCAAACTCAGTTGGTAGAGCCTTAGAGACGTTATTTAAGGTTTGGCTTCGAGGTCGGCATCCATTTTCATTCTTGGTTTTTTTTATGATTCTCAGGACGGTTGTAGTTAGCCAGACTTCCTCCTTTAATCCTGTCCTGTAATGAGCAAGATATTCTGTATCTGTCGTACTTTCATATCTCGTTCACTTTACCTTTAATACACTATAGTGTTATTCGAAAATGTATGTATAACATTTTCAACAACTTTTTAATTTACTTGTTTGTAAGAACTTAATTATTATATAAAATGTTTCGATATTTGAGTCTTCCGGGAAGCTCATGTCAATTTTTTTTTAACTATTTTTAACTTTTCGCCTAATTATGGCAAACGTAAAAAGAATTAAAAAATTATATGAAATAAAAAAATTATTAAGAAAATTTATGTTGGAGTTTTTTTTTGGCTCGAGCCATCGCAATATTTATAGTTTTTTTGTTAGTTAATGAGTTGAGGTTGAATAGTAGAGTCGCGTGTAAATAATTAAACCGAAGAGAACTATTCGATTTAAATGAAGGGTAGGGGTGTCATTCGAATTGAATATTGCCAGTTCCATTGTATATTTTATCAAAGGAAAAAATGAGAAAATTTTAGTTTTTTTGGTCTCAAATCGCTAAAAATTTTAATTAAATGTTAGTGTAAAAAAAATCACCTTTTAATAAAAAGAATAAAAGAGTTTTCCACTACTTATTATATCCAAATTGAATTTCAAAACGTCAGTTGCTTGAGTGTTAATGGAATACTGGATGTGGCCCGGTTGTGCAACCTCCCATAAAACCTGGGTTATGTCAATAGAACGCCCGTACAACTAGAGCTAGCGACAGTGTGTATTCTGCATGCACGACCAACTGAAAGACCTTCATGGTCTATCAAACCTCATATTACACGGAGTCATACCATCAAAGTAAATTTTACTGTTCAAGCACTACTTTTGGCAACCAACGAGAGCTTATTAAACTTCGATACATAACCCTAACGTTCATCTCACATATATTGGTCAGAACATGAAATGTGAGTGCACCCAGAAATTTGAATCTAGTCTGAGTAAGATCAGGACACGAGTAGCCCGTTTCCTTCTCCTTCGCGTTATTCAGTTGCTATAATATAGCTATGGGATCAGACAACAGTTAAACTCGCATGTTTTCCAATAGTAAGTGAGCAATGACAACACCTACATTTATGCTGATATCCGAAGCAGGTGGGATTCTCAAACTTTACATAGTTTGTGACACAAGGAAGGCAGTTTCTACTGTTATGAAGCTGTTGTCCAATCTCCGTAATTTAGAGCCGACCTACTTTCTCACACGCATTAAATTTATATTAACAAGAACTTTCGAAGTTATTTTTACCCTTTTCGAACACAATTTCTAATATTTAGTTCGTAATCGTCTTTTACATAATTTTTTTCAAGTTTGATACAAGTCAGTTGTGCAAACTCCTTAGTGGGTACACTAATTAGCGAAAGAATTCCCAAGAAACAAACTTATCGTTTGGTTATTGTTTGAAAACGGACGTTAATCAACTATAAATATCCACCGACAGAGGTCTTCTGTTGCTCAGTCTATCATTGGAATTCAATCTCTGATTGAATTTTTTGACGTCTGTTGACATTTTTGCTTGGTAGTGATGTAATAGTAAATGTCGGAAAAACACGAAAATGGTAATTAGAAACTAAATCAACAATTCTATTAAAATATGTTTAATACTCGTGAATTACCCATACAAGGTTGTACAACTGGTCCAGTAATGGTCAATTACTGGCAGCCAGTAATGCAGCAATGGGCGAGTACTGGCAACCACAACTGGGCCATTAACATAATTTTACTGGATGATAACTTCGGACAATAAATGGTTGCCATTCTTGGGCCAAATACTGGCAACCATGACTGGGCCGTTAAAAAAAATATACATTATTATCATATGTAAATTTAAATAAATTAAATACAAACTAATTTAAAATAAAATAAAAATGACGGAAAAAATTCAAAACTCCCCATACAACTGGTTCAGTTGCCATTAAAAAAAATATAAAATAATATTTTTTATACATAAATTTAAATAAATTATTAACAAAATAATTAAAATAAAATAGAAATGAAAATAAATTAAAACATATACCAACCTTTTCTTTATTACCATAGTCTTTCAACCGATAAGGCGATAACTAAACTATATGTGAAATTTTTTAAATTATGTATTTCTAAAAGGGATAATACTCTAGTGAAATTTAAAATAAATGCTACAGTAATGGCCCAATAACAATAGCTAAGTAATATTTACCATTTATGGGCCAGTGCTTGGCCATTCAAAGGTAACAATATACTGGTCATTTTCTGTAAACCATAGATCGGCCGATGATTGGTTCTAGTATTGGCCCAGTAACAATAGCCAAGTACTGTTAACCATTAATGGACCAGTGCTTGGCCGTATGTCAATGTCTGGCAAAACCTACTTGGGTAGTAATTCACTACTGCATGCAAAGTTTCTTAAATTATTATCAGCATCGTTTAGTGTACATCCAGTGTGAAATAATTAAATTAATCGTATCGAAGGTCGAGTCCAACGTTAGATGATTTGTGTTTTACCATTAATTTTTGTTACTATTTATTGAAGTGTATCGTCCAATAACGGTAAACTAGTGTAAATTCGTTTATTAACCGCATCACGGAGATTCATGCCATATGGGAACCAATTTTCGGTTTTTTTCTATAGTTATTATATGAATGAACGGAATTAGTTCTAATAACGTTATAAGCTAAAATAGTTTTACTATCTGTTAATGCTAAGAAACAAAAAGAAAGACACAATAAAACAAAATACCGTATATGTTGTGTACGTCCTTAAATCAAAGCTAAAAATAAGTGAATATGTAAAATATGTAAAATGTTCGGCTAAAATATGTGAAATGGCTAAAAATATGTGAATGTTCTAGTGCTTAAGTCAAGTTCCAGTTTTGTCATTAGTACAATTAATTAAATAAAATTAAGGAATTATTTGAGAAATTATTGTTCAAACAACGAAAAATAAAAGATTACGTATAGCATATAATTGTTTCGTTTACTATCTTCAATCACATTGTCCAGGACGATGCGCTAGGCCGACCGCAACGTATATATGCATTACCGTTCCTATTGTATAATTTACGGTGTATTCGAATCCAGCCACATGTATACGTGCTAATTTTCAAGTATACCAGTTAATATATATCCGCCGTCAACTATTTTTTTGTGTTCAACTACACCATCTTACGGCATTTCAACCTCCGACTTCGGGTGTATAATCTAGTTTTTTTGTGTACATCAAATACCGTACGAACTGTACTTCAATCATCTGTAACTGTTTAGTTCTGCTGAAACAAATGAAGAATTGGAATTAAATGGATCTGGTTGACCTTATGGGCTTGGCAGTGTGTTAAGGGAATGATGGAGAGGGATCGACCACAAACCTCGGGTGAGTCATATTTTAATTTAGTTCTATTTGCATGTATGAATGATTCTGGATATGTATGCAGGTGTATAAGTGTGTGTATATAGATATGTGGGTGTGGGTTACAACTACACTCGTTTACACGTGTGTAGTTGTTGCCTGCACGTATGTCTGTCAAACTCTAATTGGAGACATGTAAACCAGACTTTGGCATAAATATTGTAAAATAAAAATTTATTGATATATATTTAAAACTAATTAAAATAAAAATGGATGGCTTATTAATATTTATTTAATCCAACGATAGAGTTGATCGTAAATGTGATGAAAAAAAAAAATTCGTGAATCTGCAGTAACAAATAGATTAATAAAAGACGATATGACGGATGTGAAAGAATGTCGTACTTCTAGTGCTATCATACAAATATTTGTTCCAATTATTGCGTCTCTACGGATAATGTTGTGTCAATGTGATAATTCTTATTATATTACAATGTGACAATGATTTACATATTATTTCGGAATAAATTTTTTTATGATTCTATTAAGCTGGGTACAAAATTAGTAGAAATGTTACCACAGCTTTTAGGGATATGCATCACGTGTGGTCCTGAGGTGATTTTATTAAAAACCATTCCAAAACATGGAGATAGATTGACATCATTAATGGATTCATGGAATGGGGGGATACAATTATGATCAGTCTATACTTGTAGAGGCCGGTAAACAGCTTTTAGTAAATTCTGATGTACGCAATGTGGCATTGACAGCATTACCATCGGTTACCGAAAAGTTAAACCAAGATCCACATTCACAACGAAGTCATGCACTGATTTGTGTTAAACATCAATTTTAGTCATCATATTCAAGCCGTAGAGCATCAGATCTTTCGTCATCTGATATTCTTTTCCTAAATTTTTTTTTGTTTATCATCAAAATCGTTTGTCTACTGGTTGTATATCTCACATGGTACATATCCACCAGCATGACAATAATATCAAGCTAAATTATTTGATTGAATATGGTAGCTTGGCTGTATCGCGTAGTGTGATTGCGCGTATGGGCATGGATGTGTGCATGTGTGTGTGAGTATGTGTGCATGTATGTGTGTGTGTAAGTGAATGAATGAAGTGCAACAGCGTGTGAATGTGTTAGGATTATGCGATTGAACGTGGTGATCTTGGTTGTGTCCGGGGGTTGCCAGAGTCTATCTATTTCACTTGCTTTTTCTCTTTTTTCCGTGTCCACATCGAATTACGCATACTTTACTGATATTTGTGCTGGAGAAGCACGTATGAGTATATCGACCCCACTAACTGAAGCTAGTTTGGGTCTCTAATAATCCCGCTAGGTGCGCAGCCTGCTATGCCACTTCGTTGATTCTTCAACGAAGCAGCGCTCCATTACACTACCTAGCGAGATTGTTGGCTTTCAAGCTCTCCGTTCTACCAAAATGGCCTGACACAAAAACAGGGTCGATGATAAATCGTTAAATCTCGCTAAAAGATGACAGGCAGTTCCATTTCAGCCTGATTCTCTACAAAGATTCCAATAACTCTTTCTACATATTATACTTCAACCAATATACTTCCTCTCTTAAGCTGCAACATCATTCTGCAAGACAAGGTAGTACTCGAAAGAAAGAGAGGATTAAATGTAGTCCTAGCCGAGTAGAAGTTGACAATATCTGCTTGTTTATCTAATTCACTTCTTTAGTTTTCTCTGGAAGGAAACGAAGTTGAGAAGCCAGCGGATGGTTTTGGAATGGAAAATCCTATAATGCGGTTTTCTGAACTATCATTAGAAGTTTCTGATTTGTCATTTTATATAGAGTCAGCCAACAAACAGAACTCAATGCACAAGAGTTGGTTTAATTATCGAGTCGTTTTTCCAGTGGACAACGTGTGCTTCAAAACCCCAACTTCATACCATGGCACTTTTGCGGGAGTAAGGTGCTAAATATAGTTGTTTAGTTTGATGTCCAAAATCAGTCCCAAAAAATCAGTATTATCTTTGACACTCAAGTTGACTTCGTTGAGAGTTGGGGTATTATATAGGTAATTTCCTGCAGAAGAGCAAACAATACCGATTTTTGTGGATTTACTCCCTGTTCACCGCTTTCAGTTTATTTGAAAATGATGAATCAAATAGTACTTTGCATTAAACTTTTAAGAGTACTAGGATATTTACTATAGGCGCCAATAGCATCATCATCTACATAAGTGGTCACCTTAAATGCATCGCTCTTCCAGGTGTGACTAAATTTCAAAAAACGGGTTAGGTGTAGTACTTACGGTGTGTCCCTTCTTACAAACTAACGAGTAGAAAATGAAACCAAAATCACAATATAAAATGTCACTACTGTCTCTGAACGTCCTTAATATTAGTTTTATATTATACAACGCTATCCAAACTCTATGCCGTTTGATGCATAAGGTAATTACGCATTAATCTAGACAATTTATTATTAACTTTTCAACATTTCTTCAACAGCGTAGGGCATTGCTGACAGAAGTTGCATTTCATCAACCTTGAAGTTTGCGTGTCAACAGTGAGAAAGCAACTACTAGTTTTTCAACTATAAAACCGTAAGAATAATTCAAAAGTTTTTGGTACTACCGGTTGGTACAAATAAATGCAAAAAAATAATCTGATCCGAAAATACTCAAAATTCATTCAGTTATTCGATCAGTTAAAAAATCTTTTTTACTAATTCTTAGGCAATGGAAATTTGTTTAATTTTAAATCAAGATTTATAAAACAAAGTGACGTTAGTAGAACTGGGGGAAAAATTGTTCTATTTATTTGGTGGTAGATCATAATAAAAGATATTTCTACAACAAGCATATATTGAGAGCTTACCATTCACCATAATCAACAACCATAATAGCAATAAAATTGGTTCATGGATGATAATGATCATACTGGAAACTCTTAAGTTAAAGCTAACAGATCGACGTATAAAAACGATGAAATTGGGTACCGCAAAGGTGCTCTAAATAGTCAAGCATAACTAAAACTCTAGATGATACAAAAAGCAAAAATGTTTGGGACAATGGATATTTGACTTAATTAAGATCAGTATCCGACTTGGTGTTAAAATAGAAGTTTTGAATTTAAAGTTCTACATTAACATTTCATCAAGTAACGTTGAGTTGATCAACATCTCACAATAAAAACTATACATTTCAAAACCTCCAATTTACCGTTCTCAGTGCACGTTAGGCATAAATGACAGCATTATTAGCCTAGACGCATGCTTATATCAGTAAATAGGTTGACAAACTACGATACCAGCAACAGCAGAAAAACCAAAAATATCACTTTACGCCCACCTTTGGGTGACCCATCACTTATTTTCCTTCCATTTCCAAAGATGTGCGTAGACTTTTTTGATCATATTTACGATCAAGAAAATTACGATCAAGTGAAAACTCGTATGTATTCATTGTCTTCTATCATTTTTACATTACGTGTTTCATTGAAATTCTGAAGTGGCATGGGTGGTTACTTGAACTAACGCTACGAAAAAGTTCTGATTAAGTCCAGGTAGTAAATGCTTCCCCACAGTTATGTTTTGATGCTCTCAGTAATTCGGATTTATTTGTGAAGTGTGCTATTCCTAATATTTTATTTTTTTTTTAATCTAAAAATCTAAGCGACAATAAGAATGCTTTGAGTAAACGATTATCTTACGCTTAGATAATTCGATAATAATTAAAGTTAAAGTTAAAAGTTAAAGACACAACAGATAAAACCACAAACCCAGCCGAGAGATTAAGTCGGACAGTGACTGCTTCCCCACAGTTGTGATTTGAAACTCTCGGCGCAAATCGGATTTATTTGTGATGTTATTGTTTGGTTCATTAGTACTGAGTTTATGTTACTTCATAGTTTAAATTTCTGTGTTTTTCAATGCACACTCGTTTTACTTAGGCAATCCCACAAACAAAGATGAACCCCTCCATTTTAAATCCTATCGGTTTGTATCGTTATTAATAGTTGTTTAAAACATATCGAAACAGGTTTCGGATTCACCAATGACTGTAGTCCATATAGATTTGATAGTAAATATATATATGATGTAACTAGGAATTTATCATCTACAACGAAAGGTTACAGGAAGAGAGAAATATAAACCGAAAAGAAGCAACGATTCATCATATCAAGGACTGATATACTGAAAGTTTACCTTATTGAGTCTGTAATAGTTAGAAGAGAAGAGTACGGCACAAAGGCTATGCAAAAAAGAAGAGAGAAAAAATGGAATTGAGAGCTGATTTAACCTCAATGCTAAAGATGACCTTTTCCGACAAAAAATTTGTGCATGGTGAACAAATCTATGCACATTTGTATTTAACTACTTCTTAAGTTTTTTTTAAATATTCTAGTGTATATTTTAAATTAGGTTTAAGTGTAGAAGTATTCGAGTGCTAACGTCATACCTATTTGTTTTAATTTAACATTTGTAAACCGTGTAGACTTGTCTAAAAAATGTGCATAGAACTTTCAGGCTTTAAGAACTTTATGTCTGGGATTTTCGAATATGTTATGAATCTTGCCTAGGTCGTATTTTACAGTTGTAAAATGAAAATTTATGTCTATGATTGAATTTGTAAATAAGGCGTCCATTTTTTCGCCATTTTTTTAACAATACATTTTAAATGAAAAAAAAATCAAATATCAAAATATTTAAATATTTGGCATACATATAACATATAATATTAATTTTCCACAATTTTCTGAATAATATAGAAAAATAAATTTAATATAAGTAAACTGACATTAAAACAGGACAAAGAAAAAATATTAAATAAATATAATAATTTTTTGGAATCAGCAAAATTAATTATACAAAGTGCCCGTTTGTTTCTTTGAATGTTCTTATTAACATTCACAAAAAATTTCTTTCGCACATAATTTTAGATGAAAATAAAATAAAATTCATCAAATTATTATTACGAAAGTCATATTATGTCGTAAAAAGTTAACCAGTCATTTTAGAAAATGTTAAAACTACTTTTTCGCTTACCATTTTTTTTATTTTTTGATCATTATTATTATCATTAATTAAATTTCGTTTCGCTTCGATTTTTATTAACGTGATGCGGTTAACGTTTGTGTGCACATATATGCTAAGGCGTTTTACGACATGTGCACGGTATGGTGGACTTAATGTGCATGACATGTTTTATATACAATTTTGTGCATGGATATTTTGTAACATTCATAATTACTGCACATCACAAGCACTTCTTTCAAAATTGTTTTACGGGTTTGGTCCATTGTCCCGATGCAGGGTTAAACGATTGAATCGTAGATTTTACGCATCGACCCCCTGACAAATTATAGCAGTCAGAAGTTGTGTCTTCTCCTGTTTTATTTCTGCTTGCATAATCTATGGCCTTTTGAGCAACTTCTTGACGGTCTGAAGACTCGAACAAAAACCACAGCTGAATTTTCACTATACGAAGTATTCTCAAAATTATTGGTCTGTAGGCTAGAAAATGTGAGAAAGGCTTGCGACAGATAGCATAGTCACAAAAAGGGCTGAGACCATTGTATTAATATGCTCCAAAAATATCCTGTAAGTATTAGTGAGACCTAGTGATACCAAAATTTTGTCTTTTTTTAACCGAAGTAAGAGGTATTTAGTGATTAGAGGGGACCTGGGGACAAACCTACGTATTCCTATGAATATGATGGTACACTCAATTCAAATTTAGAACTTTAATGGGTCGTGTACGTCTTGGTTGGCAAAAGTGAGAGAAGCAATTATTTTTCGCTTTATAGGTTACGACCGAGATAATGTACATGGGCAATTATGGTGACTGATTCGGTTTCAGAGCGTCAAAATAAATAGCACTACATTGGTATCATCCCCGAATCAAACTGCATTTTTTAGTGAAGCGGTTACAGGATCTCCAGACAACATGTAGTTTGAACTAAACACGAGAACTATGTATTCTTAAAATAGTTGACGCTTTGTTTTGGCAACGGACAACAGATTTGGCTAAGTACACAGGTTTTGTTACCAGATACGTTAAACGCTAAAAATATATGTACATTAGTTCGTTGAACGAGCTCTGCGAATAATCTTAACGTGAAGGGTCGATGCGGTAGATAAAGACATGCGCGCCTCAGAAAACCATATTCCTAGGTTCGGAAACTCATCTATATCCCATATTTCTAGAGTCGCAATCTTATATAAAGATGAATTTTTGAATTTTTGATGCTGTGTAGTCATTGCGATTAACAAGGGATTAGCTCACATAGGAAAATTTAATAAGTTTAATATCTGCCGTGATATCAGCTGCTCATGGTCAATGAAACATTAACCTTTATGAAACTACCCCAGAGAAATGAGGCTGAAATTTCAGCATCTTGTATTAGAAGAATCTAGTGCCGGTATGTGAACACTAAATGACCTACCTCCATATTAATATCTTGGAAATGTCGAACAAATCAAATGGAGAGGCAACAATTTTACAGACGTTGTGCTGATATATGCTTTATAAACATAGTTCAACAATCCTCAGTTATTTTGGCATATATCTTATGTATGGTAGTGACAAACCGAAAGATTCTAGTTTGGTTATGACGCTTTTTATTTAAAACAATTGTGAAACTTCACAAAAAGTCACCAACTCAACGTATTATTATTTTTTCTATCTATAATTCAACAATTATGTTGAAAAAATTAAGTTTGTTTTTATCCTTCACACAGACACATTGTAAAGCATTAACCTCTTAAGGGGACCAACGATTTGAATTTTTTCTAAAATAAATCAAATAAACTTCCAAATGCTAATGAAAATTCAAATCATTTCCACTCTTTTTTCGTCAAATCAGATGCTTGTTGGACTATTTCCAGGTTTATAATTATTCAACTTTAAAGTGCCTTTCAGACATTAGTTTCAACGGCAAGAGTTCAGTCCTCATGAGTTTTTCTTTCGGCATTCTAAAAGAATTTAAATTTTTGAAATCACTGTGTCAAAGTAAGGTGTTACAGTAAGGCTAAACACACTGAACCCCTGAATAGCCCTTTTCTGGTCTCAGTGAGTTAACATGACTTCGTATTTTAATAACAGTCACTCTATCAATATCTCATCAACTTCATGCTAGCGTTCGCAGTATCATAAAATTACCTGCAGCTACCAGCCTCTACCTATACAAGTCACGGATTGGTGATAGTTTCTTGAAAATCGACTGTTTCTCACCCTGATACCCTATCCGACCATATGTGACAAATTAAACAGTTAAAGTATATTTGCACCAAAATGGGATAAACAAACAAACATTTACCTAAACTCTGGCATTGCTGTAAGTTATAGCATATCCTTCACCCTACCCAAAAATTTGGTCCTTCGAGCCGGTTTTTAATCGTTTCAAATTTTAATTCGCCATTTTAATCATTTTTTCTTATCTTTTTTTATTATTTTTAACCAAATTTATTAAAACAATGCCAGTTAGATACAAAGGGAACGGAATGAAAATTTATCATTTGTTGCAAAAACGCATTATTAGAATTAGATCTTAAATAATTTTAACAAAATTATGTAATCAACATAGTCTCGTGCTAACCCTTTAAAAGCTTAAATAAAATTATATTTTTATATGAATTTTATTTTCCAAATCAAATGTTAAACCAGAACTAAAAATTTGTTTAAACGCAACAATTTTCCACCCTCATTCATTTATCTTCTCCCTTAAATTCTCTTCAATATATATTTTTTCTTAACCATAATCTTATCCTTTTCAACAGTTATATTGTATCTCCAAAAAATAAAGAATTTGTTTCTTTTTTTTTTCTTTTGATATTTTTCACAACTAACAGCAACAACAACATCTTGTGATGGAATCTTAACTAGACTGGAACTATGCATACGTAATGAAGTTAAAAAACAAAAAAAACGAAAAAACGAATGTTGAAAGGAAATCTTAGACTAATATTGATGCTGCCAAAATGGAAAACAATTTCTATTTAAATTTCTAATTTTTCGGAATTGTTTTTTTTTCAAGCGAATTTTTTTTCCTACCGGATATGGAAAGGGTTGAGAGGGAGTTTAGAACATATCCTTTTTTTTCCTTTAATATGATTTGAATAAAAATACAAATTGTCAAATAGGATAAGAAAAGTATTCTTTGTTTTTTGTTTGTGTTTCAAATTCATTTTGAAGACGATTGTTGATGTTTGAGTATTAGGGGTTGTGGAGGATAGGGTTAAATGTTATTAGAAGTCATATGTACATATTTGATTGTGTTTTTTTTATTTTCGTTTAACATAAAAGGAAATATGTTTTTTTATTATGAGTTTTTCGCCCACAAATATTGCGGTTTTTTTAAAACCTAATTTTCCTTTAAATTTAAACTACATGTTCGGTAACTCTCCCTTGTTGTTTGTTTTTTTTTTGCTTTCATTAAATTTTTTGATGAAATTAGAGTGGATATATGCATTGCAATATATATTTTGATAAGCAACAAGTAGAACATTTACGATCGGGCCAAAAATTTAATTCATTAATTGTAGAATCGTTCACAGAAATCACGACATAAGCAAAAAATAGAATCTAGATAATAAATAAATAAAAAATATTTGGATGTTCTTCATAAAAATCACCAAAAATCACATTGAAAGGTTGTGTGTATATATCACGTCGGGGTCACCAGCTGTATGTATTGGAATATCTTTTAAACATTAATATTTTAATAGAAGGCTGCTTTTGACATTTCCTGTAATTTGATCTATAATGACAATCAAAAAAGTTACTTCAGGGTCACCAATTGTGTATTTTTTTAAAATTACTTTTAAGTTGATTATGAACGGATATATTTGTTTAACTGAACAACATTTTTGATTTCAGATTTTCTGTATAGCGGTTGAATCGAATAACTCAAAAAAACTATTTAGTGCTTGGTAAGTTTACACTTACTTCTTACTTCTAGAACTGGTTAAAAAATTTAGATCTTAAATGAAATGCAGTATAATAATTCACAAACCTTGATAAATGCATACGGTTCCTTAGACTACACATGATGTAGAAATGTTGTATTCAATTTTGCAAAATTACCTGAAAAAGAAAAAGTTAACATTAAAGCATAATATTCAGTTAATTTTTAAAAAAAGTTAGGCAAGTGCGAATTTAATTTGGTCACTGAGGGTTGGTTCCGCGTATATATAATATTTTAGAAAAATTTTTTTGTTAGTATGGTATTGTTCATGGTGGCTTAACCATCTTCAACTGTTTCTTGTTGGTTCATGAATAATTTCATTGTAATTTTTTTTGTAGAACATAGTTTGAGTACCAGTTTTGAGAATTTTTATTGAAATCAACATTTAAGTCACCCATCACAATAGTTGGAGGCAAAGTATTGTCAAATTAATGCCAACGAGCTCATGGTTAAGACAGTTGAAAGATCGTTATACCGACAGGATTTGAAGTCCAGCTAGTTGAAAAATTAAATATTCACAATGAGTGCCAGCAGAGCGAAAATCGAAACACACGAAGGAAAATAAGAAAAAATTTTCTGTTATATATTAAAATAATACAAATTGTCGATCATGAATCAAAAACTACTGTAAACTGATAAAAAAAACTGTTAATTGTACATATTAGTATTTGGCTAAAGGCCAACCCGTTACATTATTAAATAATTCGTTAATGTAGGACTGAAGGTAATCAGCTGTAACAATTTTATAATTCATTCTATTTTCTAGCAGAGATTAAATATTATAAAATTTTTTGTAACTATTGATCAAGCTCATAGAGGACATTTTCAACATAACCATACTGCGTGATAATCGATTATATAGTAAACGGGCGTTTTATCGCTTGAGTTTTTAATTCAACGAAGTTTAGAGGGGGGAAAACAATTTTACATTTTGAAAAACAATTGGAAAACTGTGCTTACAAAAATAACAAACAAATGGTTTTGCACTACAAAAAAGGGTGTGACACCCTCGTTTATATGACAATTTGACATGATCAGAACTAATGTTTTTTCAAAATTTCTACTCTCAAACCCCTCCAATGAACAAAAATCACATTATCGGAAATAAGTCGAAAACTGTGCCCTCAAAAATTACAAAAACACAAAACAAAAGCATAACAAAAAAATCACCTTTCATATTCCACCCCATTTGACATGATCTGGTGGAAGTTTGACATGGTGAAAATAGTTTTCTTTTCGAAATTTCTGCTCTCAACCCCCTACATTGAAAAAATATTTCAATTCGAAATAATTTCAATAGGTCGAAAAATGTGCTTTCGAAAATTACAAAAAAAATCACCTTTCATATGACATCCCACTTGACATGATCAAAAATAGCTTTTTTTCGAAATTTCTACTCTCAACCAACTCAATAAATTTTTGAAATTATAACAATTAAATCAAAATTCCGTTTTTTTATGCGAAATTCCTACAACCGTGAATTTTTTTCATTTTTTTCTTTTGTCATGTTCGAAGGTAAGAGGAGGGGATAATTTAAATAATAATTTAAAAACAAAACAGTCAAAAATCCAATCAAATTTTTTTAAAAATATTTTAATCTTTTTCGATTTTTCTAAACCAAACACGATTCCTTAAAAAAAACTTTTGTTTTACTATCTCCTTATACTAAATCGATTATGTAGAAATTCGGACGGACACCGGAGTCTCACCAATAAATTTTTAGTTTTTTAAAGCACGGAACCTAAAAAATCGCAGAAACTTTTTGTGACTTTGATTGTATGAAAAAAAAATTGGTTTAAAGTTTTTTGTTGTGGAATGTGGGTTTGAGCTCGAAATTCATATTTCTGTCTTCAGAATTCATGATTCTGGACTAAAACCTGTTATTCGATAACTCACCGAATTAACTTTTTGTATTCACAAATAATTTGTAAAATTAACAAAATTTACTCAGTAAATTTATCAAAAATTTTGTTAAATGTACTACAAAAGAGATAGGTAATTGATTGAATAAACAAATTGTTATTTACGCAGGAAAATTGAATATTTTTTGTATAAGTTTTATAAACGTCGGCTGATCACGAGATTAAAACTTAAAACTTGTGAAACTTATGGAGATAACAAATAAATTTGCAATAGCTTTTATATAGTTAAGTATTTGTTACAAAATTATATTTGTGTGATTGCACAAAATTTTTATTAATTTTCTAAGAATCGTTATAAGAAGTTTTAAATAATATACCAAATTGAGTACGTAATTTACAAAATTCGGTAACTGGCCGTCTAAAATCGTGGCTCCATGATCAAATTTTAGGATAGTCTCTGTTTTCCTTGTGTAGATTTCAAGCTAAAGGTTTAATGTTCTATAGGTTCCAAGTTGTGGGTTTTGTGTTCTAGGATCTAGGTTCTTAGTTCTAGGCTCTCGATTCTAAGTTCTAGGTTATATGCTGTTTTAAATCATTTGTTTACACTTTAGGTTTTAGGTTTTAAATTCAAGTTTCTAGGTTTTAGGTGCTCGGTTTTAAGTTCTAGGAGAGATTTCAGATTCTAGGTTTAAGATTCTGGTTTCTAGGTTTATATTTCTAGGTTCTAGGTCCTAGGTGTTGGGTTCTAGGTTTAAGGTTCAGTGTTGTAGGTTTTAGTTCCAAAGTTCATGTTTCAGGGTCAAGGATCTAGGCATCAGGTTCTAGGTTCGAAGGTATTGGTTTCTGGTTCTAGGGTCTAGGTTCTAGGTTCAAACCTCTAGGTTTTAAGTTCTAAGCTCTAGGTTCTAAGTTCTAGATTCTAGGTTTTATGTTCTAGGTTTTATGTTCTAGGTTTTATGTTCTATGTCCTAGGTTCTAGGCTCTAAGTTCTAGGGCCTAGGTTCTAGGTTCTTAATTCTAGGTTCTAGGTTCTAGGTTCTAGGTTCTTGGTTCTAGGTTCTAAGTTCTAGGTTCTAGGTTCTAGGTTTCAGGTTCTAGGTTCTAGGTTCTAGGTTCTAAGTTCTAGGTTGTAGGTTGTAGGTTCTAGGTTCAGGTTCTAGTTTCTAGGTTCAATTTTCTAGGATCTAGGTTTTATGTTCTAGGCTCTAGGTTCTAAAGTCTAAGTTCTAGGTACTAGGTTCTAGGTTCTAGCTTCTAGGTTCTAGGTTCTGTATTCTAGGTAAAATATTATGTTAGATTTCTAGGTTTTAATTGTTTTGCTTTAGGTTTATGATTTCAGATTCTAGATTTCATATTCTCCTTTTAAGTTTCAAGGTTCTGAGTTCTTAATTCCATGTTCTAGGTTTTAGGTTCTAGGTTCTAGTTTCTAGTTTTTAGGTTCTATGTTGTAGGTTCTTGATTGTAGATTCTAGGTTCTAAGTTCTAGGTTCTAAGTTCGAAGTTACATGTTCTAGGTGCTTAGTTCTAGGTTCAAGGCTCTAGGTTATAGGTTCTAGACTCTAGATCCTAGGTTTTAAGTACTAGGTCTAGGTTCTAGGTTTCAGGTTCTATGTTTTCGTTTATAGGTTCTAGGTTATAGGTTCTTGGTTGTAGATTCAAGGTTCTTAGTTCTAGGTTCTTAGTTCTAAGTTACATGTTCTGGGTGCTTCGTTCTAGGTGCTAGGTTCTAGGTTTTACGTTCTTTGTTCTATGTTCTAGTTTTTAGGTTCGAGGTTCTAGGTTCTAGATTCTATGTTCTAGCTTTTAGGTTCTGGGTTCTAGGTTCTAGGTTCTAGATTCTAGGTTCTAGCTTTTAGGTTCTGGGTTCTAGGTTATTAGTTTTAAGATACATGTTATGGTCCTTAATTCTTGGTTCTAGGTTCTAGGTTTTAGGTTCTAGGTTCTAGATTCAAGGTTCTAGGTTTTAGGTTCTAGGTTCTAGGTTCTAGGGTGTAGGTTCTAGGTTCTAAGATTTAGGTTTTAGGTTCTCGGTTCTAGGTTTTATGTTCTATGTTTTAGGTTTTAGGTTCTAGGTTCTTCTGGGCTCTAGGGCCTAGGTTCTAGGTTCTTGGTTCTAGGTTCTAGGTTCTAGGTTTCAGGTTCTAGGTTCTAGGTTCTAAGTTCTAGATTTTAGGTTTTAGTTTCTGGGTTTTAGGTTCTAGGTTCTAGGTTTCAGGTTCTGTTGCTGCTTAGCGGTGGAATCGTAACATAATCAAAAGTGTTAGATGGGTGAAACAAGAATAAAACTCACTTATAAAAATTTCCACAAGTACAATTTTTGAATATTTTTTTATAGTTCTTTTTCTTAATTTTTTGGTTTAACACAAATATTTTTTTATTGATTTATTATATTTTAGTGTTTCTCAAAATTTATGATATCGCTTAGCTCTCAAATAACAGTTATTAAGTTTACCCGAAATAAAATTACAAGAAAAACTTAAATGTGGAATAGTAATAATCACTCCTTTAATCTTATAATATTTCAAAATATTTACTATACTTATCATCAATTTATCACCCGGTTCACAGAACAGCTCTTTTAATCGTTTTCCTAATTTTCTATTAACTTAAATATTTCACTTATAGAGCTTCCGAATGTGACTTAAGTATGTTAACTTACTTGTTCAACTTTATTTTACTTGAATTTTGACTATTTTAGTCAACTTTAGTTGCACAACACTACTATTTCAATTTTCAAAATATTTCATTTAGATAAAAACACAACTCACTTGATTCTTTCATTCAACTCACTTGATTCTTTAATTCAACTCACACGATTAATGTATTTTCTTTATTTATAATACAAAAATTATTATAAGAAATGTTATTTGTTTAACAATATTTTAACAAACAATTCATTTCGATTTAACAATTTTTTTAATTTTAGGAAATAAACAAAAAAAGAAACAAAACAAAACATTTTACTTCTTGTATTTTGTAATATGGAAATAAAGAAGTGTTGAACTTGAGGAAGTCGCTATTCGTTTCCTATATTTGTTTTCTTAATTAATTTAATGTTTTATATTTAAGCGAATATGATAGAGGGGTTGATAAGCTGGTTACCAACAGTTCTAAGTTTTAGGTTCTAGGTTGTAGGTTTTAGGTTCTAGGTTCTAGTTTCTGGGTTCAATTTTCTAGGATCTAGGTTTTATGTTTTAGGCTCTAGGTTTTAAATTCTAGGTTCTAGGTTCAAGGTTCTATATTCTAGCTTAAAGATTTGGTTAGGTTTCTAGGTTTTAATCTTTTTGTGTTAGCTATATAATTTCAGATTCTAGATTTTGTATTCTCCTTTTCAACTTCAAGTTTCAGAGGTCTTAATTCTATGTTCTAGGTTTTATGTTCTAGTTTGTAGTTTCTAGGTTTTATGTTATATTTTCTTGGTTGTAGATTATAGGTTCTTACCCGTAAAACAATTTTGGAAAAAATGCATGAAATGTGTACTAATTGTGCATGACACAATATGTCTGTGCACAAAATTTTTTATAACACATGTCATGCACATGATGTGCACCACACCATGCACATGTCGTAAAACGCCTTAGCACATATATGCACAGACATTTTAGACTCATGTGCATCAAATGTGTACTAAAATGTTCACTCAAAGGCTCATTAACATAGTTTGCAGCAATGTATACATTTTTCAGACACATGTTGACGGGATGTGCATCACCAGATTTACAGAAAAATCATATTTTGTTCCGGAAATTTTTAGGTTCATTTTAGAAACAAATGCACCACTTGTGCATTTACATGTTCACGATGGGTTTACAAAAGGGACATAAATTTTCTGTATACTTCTTAGAAACATGTTTATGACATAAATTACAAAATATCAAATAAATTCGTTAATAGAAATATCATATCCTTATACTAACCAATGTGTAGTCATAACACAGCTGCTGTTATCATAGTATTTAAGCCGAGGAGCGATAATTAAAGTATATAATTTTGTAAACTATGTATATCTTAAATGGATAGAACTCTAGTGAATTTTAACCAACTGAAATTTATATATTTCGTACACAAGTATATGTGCATTTCGTCTACATGTATATAGGTCACTTCGTAAACATGTTTCATGCGAATTTTATAAACAAATGCACAAATATAAAATTACACGGTGAACATTTGTCTAGAGTAAACATGTATACATGTATACAAAATGTGCATAAAACATTTTGTTTAAAGTTCTATACATTTTGTATACATGTTCACATGATTTAAAAATGTTAAATTAAAATAAATTTGTATGACGTTAGTATTCAAATACATTTATACTTCAACTAAATTTTAAATATACACTAGAATATTGCCAAAAAAGTACAAATTTAGTCAAAATAAAATGTGCACGAAATGTGCACCTACTCGTGCACCATACACATGATGTTTGTCGGGTTAGTTCTAGGTTCTAAGTTCGAAGTTACATGTTATAGGTGCTTAGTTCTAGGTTCAAGGTTCTAGGTTCTAGGTTCTAGACTTTAGGTCCTAGGTTTTAAGTTTTAGGTACTAGGTTCTAAGTTGTAGGTTCTAGGTTTTCGGTTATAGGTTTTAGGTTATAGGTTCATGATTGTAGATTCTAGGTTCTTAGTTCTAGGTTCTTAGTTCTAAGTTCCATCTTCTAGGTCCTTAGTTGTAGGTTCTAGGTTCTGGGTTCTAGGTTTTTGGTTCTTTGTTTTATGTTCTATGTTTTTGGTTCTAGGTTTTAGGTTCTGGGTTCTAGGTTCTAGCTTCTATATTGTATATTCTAGGTTCTTAGTTCTAGGTTCTTAGTTCTAAGTAACATGTTCTAGGTGCTTAGTTCTAGGTTCTAGGTTTTAGGTTTTAGGTTTTAGGTTCTAGGTTCCAGGCTCAAAGTTCTTGGTTCTAGGTTCAAGGTGCTTAGTTCTAGGTTCTAGGTTCTAGGTTCTAGGTTCTACGTTCTAGGTTTTTGGTTTTAGGTCTTGCTTTCTAGGTTCTAGGTTATAGGTTATAGGTATTAGATCTTAGGTTTCAGGTTTCAAGTTTTAAGTTTTAATTTTTTTGTTTTTGTTTTTAGGTTTATGGTTTAAGATTCTAAATATTATATGCTCCATTAAAATTTCAAGGTTCTGAGTTCTTAATTCTATGTTCTAGGTTTTAGGTTCTAATTTCTTGTTTCTCGTTTCTAGCTTCTAGGTTACAGGTTCTAGGTTATTGGTTCATGGTTGTAATTTCTAGGTTCCTAGTTCTTAGTAACATGTTCTAGGTGCTTTGTTCTAGGTTCTAGGCTTTAGGTTCTAGGTTTTCAGTTTCAGGTACTAGGTTTTGAGTTGTAGACTCTAGGTTCTGGGTTCTAGATTCAATGTTCTAGGTTTTAGGTTCTTTGTTCAAGGTACTAGATTTTAGGTTTCAGTTTTCACGTTTTCATGTTTTAAATTTAAATTTTTTTGTTTTTGGTTTAGGTTTATGATTTCAGATTAGAAATTTTATATTCCCCATTTAAATTTCAAAGTCCTGAGTTCTTAATTCTATGGTCTACATTTTAGATTTAGGTTCAAGTTTCTAGTTTCTAGGTGTTTGGTTAAAGGTTCTTAGTTCTAAGTGCTTAGTTCTAGGTTCTAGATTTAGCATTCTTTGTCCTTAGTTCAAGGTTATAGGTTTTTTTTTCTATGTGCCATGTTTTAGGTTTAAGGTTCTTTATTCTAGAGTATAGGTTCTTTGTTTTAGGTGCTAGGGGTTCTTGGTTCCTAGTTCTAAGTTTTAGGTTCTGTGTTCTAGGATTTAAGTGCTAGGTCCTTGGTTGTATGTGGGTCTTGGTTCTGGTTTCTTAGTTCTAAAACTTAAGTTCTACAGTCTTGAGATGGGGTTCTAGGTTCTTGATTTTAGGTTTTAAGTTCTAGGTCAAGGATCTAGCTTTTTTGTTCTACGTTCCAAGTCTTAGAGTCTAGGTTTTTTTTCTAATCCTAAGGATGTGCGTTCTTGGATCTAAGTTCTAGGTTCTAGGTACTAGAACCTTTGTGTTATGGATTTTGCTTAAGAGCGAAGTGTCATGTTACTGCTTCAATGTTTGCATGGTCATTTAATAATTTGAGTTAAATTGTATTATATCAATTATTAATTATTAATTATATCAATTTCAAATCTGTAACTCTAATAACACATAATCAAAATTGATTTAAAATATTATTTTGAAAATAAAAAACTTTAAATAAATATTAAAATCAAAAAATGACATAACCTATAAAAAAAACTAATAAAAATTCGACAGATCGATAGACAATGTCCAAAACTGGACATTTTATTTTTTGATAATTTTTATTGTTTTTCACTCAATCTTTTTTTTATATTTTTGTTTCTCGTTATTTGATTTTTATATTATTATATTAAAAAATAAAAATATAATTTAATGATATAGACGGAAAACAACAGTAAAAAGCGGAAAATTGAAAAAGAAAAATTGATTTTCATTAATTTTGTTAATTTGTTGAAAAATCATCATCATTTTTTTTTTAAATTGGTTTTGAGTTTTTAGTTTAGTTATTTTTTTTTTAAATGAAAAATTAATTGAAATGAAAACTGTTTTTTTGTTTTGTTATTTGTTTTGGTTAATTTTATTTAGTGTAGAGGTATACATCGATTCATTTAAAGTCACTACATATTTCTATCAAAATTTCTGATAATTGTTATTTTGAAGCATCAAACAATATCATTCTGACCCTAGAGTAGCCAAAAGCTTGATATCAATACTACAACGTCTCTCATTTTCATTTTAATTTACAAAATCACTTTCAACTGTCTCTCGTCTATACTGTTCGATGATAACATTTCGATAATAACCAAATTAAGTTATATGATAACAAAACAAATATTCATATAATGTTCCACCCTTATTTTTAATAATTATTATATTTAAATGACAGTTGAGTGATTTTATATAAACGAACAGTCAAAAAAAGAAAAAAACTTTTATTCTTTTGATCTTTTGCGTTATTTGTGTTTTCACTAAAACAATTTTGATGAAGATAGTTTTTACTTTTTTTGTAATATACTATAGTATGATTGTTTTGATAATTTAAATAGATTTCAGTAAATTAAATTAAATATTGTACATGGTAGCAAGTTTAATTATATTCGAAACCGATGAAGTTATATAGACTGAAAACCACATGATAACTTCCGTTTACTTTGTTTTATACTAAATCTAATCCAATATTCACTAAATCCACACATCCATCTATCTATCAATCTATATCTATTCTATTAATCTTTTCAACCTGTCGATAGGCATCTCAATCAAATAAATTCCAGTTAAAAAGAAAAACAAATAAATTTATGTATACAAAAATTGAAATAAAAAAATAACAAAATCGCATCGCATCCCGTAGCGTTGGTTACTTTAAATTAAACGCAAATACAACAAATATAAGTTATACGTTCCGGGGTTAACCTTCAACTTGTTTTTCTTTTTCGTCTAATTTAATTTCTCGATGAAGAAAAGTTTTTTAATTTCTTTCAATCAAACGTCTATCAGAGAAAATGTCTAAATTGAATTTAATGTGAAAATATTGTATAAAGTTGATCCGTACGATTTTGTCGATGAATTATTATTTTCTAAGAATATTTATTGGCCGAAGAATTTCTCTCAAGATGAAAGTGTAGAAATTTGTTTTTATTATAAAGAATAAATTTTCTAGAATTTTCTTTTGTGCAGAAGAAAATTATTTGAAAGGTCTACGAGAAAATGGTATGAGACGGAAGGATAAAACGAAAAGAAAAAAAACGAAAACGTGTTTTCCTTTTTGTGATTTTATATTGGAGGGTTGATTATTGATTTTCGTTTACTATTTTGTTGACATAGGTTATGTTGTTTGTGATAAATTAAGGAAAGAATTTTTTGTTTGTAAGGATTTGAATAAACAATATGAGTGATCGAGGCTAAATAATTTCGTTTTGTTAATAGATCATCCACCTGACTATTTTTGGCACAATATTAGGTTTGTTTTGCATCAAAAATAAGGAATTATAAATAAACGTCTCTAAGTAGCATGTATCATCGTTAATGCTTTATTTCTTTAAGCGCTCAGTAAAATTAATATAGTGACTGAGCTTATGCAATAACTAGAATCAGAATATGATAGAAATGATATTATCATTGATAATATCCGAGTCACTATTAATGGTCCAGCGAGCCGGATTTGTCTCAAATCAATACAAATCACAATATTTCATAATATGCGAAATATTTTATTCCAGTTGTCATAACGTCTTTACAGTTTTGAAATTATTTTACATGGTACGGTATTATAAGATATGTTAAACGGCTCTTATTATCATAGCATGCATGCAAAACCTATTGGAACCTAGGTTACACAACAACATGCGTTCTATGGTTCTTTTGAAAGCTAAATGAGCCGATTTCAGTAGAAATTGACTAAGGTACTCTCTCTGGTGCTGAGAAAGCGATGAACAAATTTAGGTCTCATACAACGACATACACATATACATATATCGGACTGAGTTTCAGGTTACTTTGGGAATCAAAAGTGGCAGATAATGAACGGCACACAAATATGTGTATGTAGGGGTACTACAAATACTTGAATTATCAGTCCCTGACCAAGAGTACAACAATACAACATAATATTACAACCAACACCAGCACTCTACCACCGCCGGATTTCATTGTCACGGCCGTTAGAGAACACATATACTTGAAACTTCCCCGAATACTTTGTACTACAAGCTCTATTGGCACCCAATTTAGAATAGAACGGGAAATGGTATTAAATGGTACAAGGCGGTATCCACCCTTCAAACTTCCTTCAACCTATCCCAAAAATTTAGCACACTGTAAACGAAGCACTAAATCCCAACTAAACAGAACAATAAAATAAATAAATCCAGTCTGAGGGTTAAAAGTTAAAATCGCAAGTAACTGCTTCCAATTTCGAAACGATTACTAATACCCGGTAGCAGGTACTACGACACTCTATAATCACTAAAGGGCATATCGTACACGAACCACTACATTAACATATTTAGTTTCTATTCTTAGTACAGTGGGATGAATTTGAGTATCGGTGACTACTGTGTGTGAGCAAACAGGTTCCCAGTGGCCAAACTCCAGTAACTGTAATGAAACAGTGCTACTGCAACAGGCATAAATAAAAATGAAAGTGAACAACTAGATCTATGTACATGGAAAAAGACCAAAAACAGAAAACGTAGTAAACACAAAACCAAATCAACGACCAACCCTGTGGTACCAGTAGAAGGTACTCATAGAATCAATAATGGCAATGGTGCCTTATAATTGCTTGGTTGTAACATCCTAGAGCCCCGAAAAATGCAGAAAACGCTCTATTAATAAAATTAAAGCGTTACACAAATTTGTTGCAAATGAATAGTTGTCTAAACAACTTTATTATATATGAATCAACACATTCAATACAACTTATCGTTTTTCTCATATATTTTTTTTCTCAACCCTACTCGCAATATTTCTTTTCTCGATTGCTGTTTCATTTTGTGATGTTGTTGATTCATGAAATTGGTTCAAAAAATACTTGGATTGACAGTTCTGTGAATATGCTCATCTTGATGTTAAAATAAAAATTTATCACGAATGTTGTGATATTCCATTTTTTATATTAATATTTTCTTTCAGTTAAGTAGCAAAATATATATTAAAAAAAGATTTAGATTAAATTAAATAGAAAATTTTAGCAAATTAGCTTAGTTTAGTAAAATTTGTTTGGTACAATTTATAGTTTAATTGAAATTAAAATAGTTCAAAGTATATTAAATTTTATTTAGCGTAATACAAGTTGGAAAAATTAGTAGAATTAAATTATTTGAAGAAATCAAATCAACTTTAGTCAAATTGATGGAGAAGTTTATTATTGAGTGTAGTTGAATAATTCGAATTAGTGATTTGTTTTCTAAAACTAAAAGAAGTTTTTTTCCGATAAACAGTTACAGCTAGTGATTAGCTCGTTAATTTTGGTTGAATATAGGGAACGGCTGAACAAACTTTATCTATTTACTTATGAATCAGTTTGTTTTTTGCAGAATATTATATTTTGTTACAAGAGATGAAAACATTGCTTTTTCTTGTGGGGAAATTTGTTCAAGAGACGCGTTAGCGATTAGAATATCATCGTTTGAAGTAGTAATAATTGCAACATCAATCACTTTTTTTTATGTGTCTCAGCGTTTATCGGAATAATAATTTCGTCATCAAGCAACAAGTCATTTTTTTTTTGGGAGCAACAATTTGACTGAATTAAGATTTAACAATCGCCTGGTATATTGGCTCAGCAATTGGAAGAACTATTACTTAGTATTGTACACTAGTTTATTGATTAATGTAAGTAGTAAAGATGACATATTAATTATTGTGGGCATAAATAGTTGGATCCGGCGCCATCATGGGGTGAGTAAACCATTTATGTAGATTTTTTTTTATGTATAATAATTGTAATTGTATTGGCATGATGATCTCGGTTCCTTCAGCATTTTGGGGTAGTCAGAGTCCCTGTTCTGTGTTTTGCTTATTTAAAATCCGATTATACAGTTTAAAATGCGTGCATGTCTGATTATTCGAACTGGACCCCAGTCCCCCAGGAAACTGCTTCTCGAACGCACATGACTGAAGGTCATCGGAAAAACCTCACTAGGCACGCATTCCTTCGATTGCATCTTGTTAGTGACTTCATTAGCAGGTCCAGTGTTTATTAGAGAGTTCCAAACCTTTGTCCAAACAAGCTTATAGCAGGTTGAGATTACAAAGTAAAACGTGTTCAATGTTTTCGTATAAGGAAATCCGTGAGGAAACGTATAACGAAAAAAGCGCCTTGTTGAGCCTATATGTAAAAGGAAACATGCAAGCCATAAATTAGCAATAACGTAATCGGTTGCCAGAATAATATCTTAGTCCAGTGAAAAAAGTTTTGGGCAAACACTTGGAGATAAGAAAACTAGTCCGACACTGCAACAGATCGGTGATTGATTCTCTAAGATTGAAAGACGAGCTTCTTCTTGAACTTAAAAAATGCGATTTCAATCAAAGTGCTAAAAGGCACATAAAACTGGCTGTTAGAAAGCTCGGCATGTATCAGATCGGTATGCTTTAGTATGCAATTATAGAATATCGTTACTTAGACGAGGTGACAACGCGTAGATATCTCTGCAGTGCAGTCCAAACTCTTGCGGCGACTTTTACGGCACTAATTAGTCGTTCTGCACGATAATCAAATGTAGGGTCTCCCTTGTGCGTCTAGGCACATTTAAATCAGATGGGTGGGATGCAGGTAGATGGATGGATGCAGATTTATGAAACAAAGCACTGTAGAAGTGAAGTGGATAAGCCGGGGATATGTTTTAGATGTGGAAAAATAGGAATTAAATCAACACTCTGCTAACCGTCGGGAACAAAGGAAGCACGCTTTGTGCCCTTGTGCCCTTGCACGTGCATACAAATGGCATTGCCATAGTTGTTGTAGTCGAAAACCTGGCGGACACTACTATCAACTGTAACCAAATCATAACAAGCATTAAAGCATGGTTGAACAATGCAAGGCTATAGCTGGTCTATCACAAAACGAAAATCGTACTAATGAGTAAGCGAATAGAGGTAGAAATTGTAAATATCCAGGTTGGTAACAGATCATAACATTTGATCATCACCTGAAGTATCTCGTAGTCATTTTAGACCACATAATTAACTTTGAAAAATAGCTGATGTACATTGGTGTTGGTTACAAAGCCAAACGAGTGAGGACTGGCCTTAAATGACTTATGCCAAACATTGGCGGCCCAAGACATCCGAATAGGACGCTTTTCGATGGCGTAGGTACATTAGTATTGATGTATTCCGATCCCATCTAACCCTCACCGGTGACAACACCATCTTATGTAACACCTTTCAAACCAGCCAAAAGACTGCTATCGTTGCGCATATTTTAATGAGACCATAAATGTTATGGCGAGTAGGAGGCGGATCGATATTGCAGCAAAAGCGGGGTACTATACTTCAAATCAAAGCACTCAGCTATAATCCTGTTCTGCGCAATTATGCATTAATTTTTGAAACCGCAGAGATACAATAGGATCACCAGTAAGTAAGATGGTTTTACCCGGTAGAAATCCGGTACCATTTAAAAAGTCTGGTTTCAAATTGATTTAATGAACATTTTCATCTTCCTACGTAAAACAAAAGAAAATACATACACATACAAACCATTAGGATAAAAATATTTTTAACAGTTTTAAAATGTTTTGAAACGTAAAAATATATCAGGGAGATAAAATTACAACTTCATAAAACCGGATCCCGCAATGATTCAAAGTATTTTAGAGAAACTTATATTGAGAATAATTACATTAAATTAACTGAAGAACCAGAATAAACGTGGCCACGTGGATCAGAGTGAAATTCTTAAATTAACTTTAGTTTCTGAATACTTTCCGGGGGCTGGTCACAAAACACTACCGGAAATGGTAGAAAAGTTTGTCCTTGTACTCAATAATAGACACGACCATGTAATGGCATGAATTGCTAATCATCATCAACATTGTAGAGAAGAAAGTAAAATAAACGCAATTAGAGAATATTCCCGAGCAAACATTCTAGGTTTAATCTGCAAACAGGACTGCACGAACACTATTACCCCAAATACACTATTACCCACCCATACCTTGAGGAGACCAGTGATTTTTTTTATGTTATATAAAAAGTTTGGGAATCATCGTTTTATATATAATTAGTTTGTTTAAACCAAATATCGAACTAAACCTTGAAGTTCTTTCCAGACTCAGAGCAGTGAAAAAACCAAATGAAAATGTTTGAAAATCTAAATATCGCCTAGCTGCAATCAAAACTTCGACAAAAGGGAAAAGTGTCCGAAATATTACAGATGATAACCATTAAAATAAAGAAATCTAGAAAGTCTTCACAATTACGCTTTAGCTGTCGAGAAGCATGCAGTACATATGACAAACTTCAGAAGTTTCTCATATTGTATATGTCTGTGCGTTGCCATCATAAAATCACCTAGTAAAATTTAGAAAGTTGGGATGGAAGAGAGAATCAAAAAATGTTATTTGACAATTTTATTCACATTGCAAGAGAATGCAACAAGGAAATGAGATGGAAAACAGTTCAACAGACTAGAGAAGAAAACGAGAAAGCATCGGATCAACTAAACTGTTACACTAAGGTAAGCCAGTCTAAAGGAGTGTGGGTTGACGCCTACAATCACCTTTCACATATAATACAACCTTACACATTTATAGCCAGTATTGGTGAGAAAGTTCCGCTGTCACATTTGATATGGGAATAACAACCGTATCAAAACAAATATGATCAACATATTCCTTCATTTTTATGCTCCTGAAGCATACATATCAGAACTTTATGAGATCACGGCTAAAACACCAGCTCAAACTTTTTTTGAACTAAAACTTCTTTAGGCACGATATGACCAGCATCTTTTTTCGGACGGAAGTAACGCCTTCAAACGGAAATTACGTTCAGTAAAATAAATTATAATGAAACTACATATATTCATCTCTATCATACTACACTCTGATTTTAAATCTTAAACACATACATTCACACAGTTGCATCAAACAATAATAAAAAATAAAACAAAAAAGAAATTCAAACAACAATGAAATAATAAAGGCAAACGAATATTATTTTCGGCAAGTATACGATACCATTCGATTATGTGCCATTATTTTTTTTTTTGATGAAATTTTAATAGTTTACACTCAAAAAAAAAACTAAGTAAACTTTACAAATTTTTTATAAATATACAACACACAAACTTTTGTAAGTTTACCATTGTAGATAACAAAAAAAATTATTTGAAAAAACAAAAAATTTATTTTATTTACAAATTGTTTTTCGCTTTGAAGGAAAAAAATGGTAGTTTTATCAAAAAAATTTTGTGTGTTGTATATTTATAAAAATTTTGTAGAAGTGACTTTTATTTTTTTGAGTGTATCCTTTGCTAATGTTGTTATATATTTTTTTTTCAGTCTCGTGTTAAATATTATATGAGTAGACGTGTGGATTTTAGTTACTTAATTATTGAGTGGTGTTATTTTTTAAATTTATAATTTTGTTTTTCATTCAAACAATACAAAAAAGCACATGTAGTCTTTACACGCGGTTGAAATTGAACTTCTTTGGATACTCTGGTAGGTATTACGAAATGATTAAATATAAATTTATATATGTCATATTTAAACTTAGAGTAATATTTATTGATAACATAATTTACAAGATGTGTAATAAAAAGCCATAATAATAATAATAAGTAAAATATGAAATTAGAGGTTTATGATAACTAAAGTGAGAAACATAAACATTACTTTGCAAATTTGCAAAATTTCTTGGAAAACCGCATCCATTGTCGTAACAAATCTTGTTGTTGAATTAATTGGACATTCGACATGTATTCATCATCAAATTAAATTTGTAATACTTTGTAATTCTTTGTAATGCATTATGTAAATATGCTTTTTTATTACGCGTGTTGTAAATTAATGAAATGCATAAATAATGCTACGTCTGTAACAAAATTGTTTTAAAATGGCACTCAACTTCTGTAATTCTAAAATGATTGTGAGAATATAAATTTTGTATTTCTGAGAAATGAAAAATACAACAAATAAAAATTATTGAGCGATGAAGAATCGTAAAAATGAAAAAATTTTATAAAGTCTTAGAACTGTTATTTGATGCTCTTTACTAAGCGACTGTAAACTCCCCACAAGCTCGTATTTAAATGCTGATTTTTGTTCTTCCTGTATGTTATGTCGATTACAAAACAAAGTCAAAATCAATTGCCAATCAATTTAAAACATTTTCTTTTATTTTTTCAATAAAATTTTCAATTTTCCATTTTTAATCGTTTTAATCTTTAATCCTCTCTTTGAGCATATCTTTGCTACTCTGTTGTTTGTTAAATTAAAACTTTTTTTTTCCACTTTCTATATTTGTGATTTTCTTTTTGTTTTTATTAATTTTGATTTTTCAATCAAAACTCTGTTTGTGAAATATGTTTTCGAGTTGAAATTTGTTGTTCGAGAAAGTGAAGTTTTTGGATGAAAGGAAAGGAATGAAAAGTTTTTAGGTTTTCGTTTTCAGGGCGTAGGTTGGTTTAAAATGCATCATTTTATCAATTGAATCTTTGAAGCTTGAAAAGAGTTTTTTTTTGTGATTTTGTTTTAGTTATGCTTTTCATATCTCAATTGAAGGAAGTTTAGACAAACAAAACATCGTTTAATGAAAACCAATCACTACCAGTTCTTGTTTTATTTTATAATTGATATTACAAGATCAACATTTTGTATTTTTTTTTTTTATTATTTTTTTACTTTAAGATTCTCGATCATTGATCCCCACAATAATATAATTAACATCTTTTCCTTTTTTAATTTTTTTTTTGTTTGTGTTCTTTTCGCTAATAAATTGTAAGATTTGTGACATTTTTATCAGTTTTTATTGTGGATGATTTGAATGGTCGGCATATTTGGTTAGGAGTATTTTTATCGATTTTGAAATAAATTTAAAAAAAAAAGGTTTTTCATATGAATAAAAATTCTGATAAAATTTTTAGTATATTTTTACTGTATTGATTTATGCTAATTACAATAATAATCAAGCAACAGTAAACATGTAGTTGTTTAATTGTTGTTTGTTGAATATTTTAAGATACCAATTGGAGGAGTTGACTTAATGAATGATCAATTTTATATATTGATATTTTCATGTTCAAGGTTAGTTTTAGCTTTGGGTTAAAAGGCTACCTGTTTTCTTTTGGTGTAAGAAAAGGACGGATATATTTTACATTATATTAAATGGTATATCCTGAAGAATTAGGAGTGGAGATCAAACAAATTCGACGCACCAAAAACGAGAAATTACTGCTGGTTCTTAAGGCTGAAAATTCAACCAGATTCAGTCATGTTTTGACATGGCTTCATGACGTAGTGATCGATTCGTGGCTTTCAAGGGTAAAGAGGTTAAAATACAGGAAAGGATGTCATGTGGCGTTCCGCAAGGATTCAAACTGGGTTCTTTTCTGTAGAAAAAAATATATGACAGTCTGATTAATATGAATTTACAGAAAGAATCAACGCTGCTTAGTTGACTGGCGACGTTATCGCTGCCCACTTATATATTCATAATGCAGATCCGCGCTACGGACTTTCTGGATAGGGTTAAAAGATGGTTGGACCAAAAGGATCAGCAAATAGCAATCAACAAAACAGAAGCTGAGCTAGTGATGGATATGAGAAATTTTATAACGCCAACGGTAACATTGAGTGGCGAGATAACCCTCTGGAAGAACCATCTGGAAGAGTTTCAAGGAACAGATCACCAAGAAAGCAGAAGAAGGGGCTAGAGTATGTAGTTTTTTATCTAGGATAATGCCAAACGTCAGGGGTTATCGCAGAAAAAAAGGATTCGGACAGGACTAACAACGTCAAAAATGCTATTCGCGGCACTGCTATGAGCTGAATCGCTGGCCAAGAAATCGTATAAAAGTAATGTATTTTCGGTTCATAGATGTTCTGCTCTGATAATAACATCAGCATACAGAAATGTCTGGGACACTGCAATTCTTGTGTTAGTTGGAATGCCAACATTTAACCAATTAGTAGCAGAAAGATGTAAAATTTTCGCCAAATCCCAATTAATTGTGAAGAAATGCTGCAAGGTGGTTCCGTGATTGCTCTTGTCCAAATATAAGAGTTAAGGTTTAGTCTACAAAAATCAGATACCCCTTTTAAAAAACATTTTGCTAAAAAAACATGCAAGTAATTTTTTTTTAAATAAAAACAACACGTGCTGCAAAATAATCAAAGTTGATTTTCTTAAAAGTCGTAGATTTTTTAAATATCTCTAAGAAATATGCAGATTTAAAAAAAATCATGTTAAAAGTTTTATAGGAAATTTAATTTTCCATACAAAAGGTCCCGGTAATTTTTTGCCTAAAACGTATATTTCTGATGCTATTTAACCCGTATAACATATATGACGAAAAAGTACTAATTTTGCTTTTTGTCTTTTCACGATTATAGTTTTATTCTTTTTATTTTATAGAAAGCAGAACAAGAAAATTATCATAAAAAATTACATCCTTATATTATTTATGTTTTTATGCCTTTGTAGACATTTTTTGTTATTTTTTAAATCAAATCAACATGCCTAGCATTGAGTCCTACTATTTGACTCAATGACTTTGAATATCTACAGATACCATGTTGGCCGTTTTCTTAACCAGGACTGAAAACACGTGTTCTGAATAATATATTGAAAAAGTTGCCTCCGTCTAGAATCGAGCCTGGCACCCTTAAGTTGCAAGGCTAGCGATTTTACAAATGAGCTAGAACGAAGACAGCTGCTAGTCTTCCATGTGACCTCTAAAGCGACGGATTGGAGTTATGTTTGTCAAATATGACTATTAAAGAGCGAATCAAATACCTATGAATAGAATATGCGTCTGTTCTGTAGGAGGATCAGTACAAGACGACGTCTATCCTCCATTGTAGGAGCGGTTGTAGTGTCAAACATTGCTCACTGGGTAGTTGACTTAAATGAAGTCGTGGTTTCCGGGAATGAGCGAGCAGGCTTGCAGCTGTCAAGATCAAGCGACTGCAATATTATTCCCTTTACAATCTTGGCCTGGATAACCGATAAAAGACAAGACACCATATAAATGAAGAGGAACATGTTGTTGTCCTTGTTCATTTATATGACTTGTAAAACCTAAAGACCACCAGCAAGCGACAGAAATCAGCAAGGTATAATGCTTTGATCGAACAAAGCAGGAAGAAAAGTTTGAAAAAATAGAGAAAAACGGTAGAACACAATTGCAAGAAAAAAAAAATCACAACAGCTAATTCAGAATTACTAATAAAAAAAATTTTGTCTCGAAACATGAGTCGCAGAAAGAAGAAAACAAGAGAAGAAAAAAATTGAGCAATACGGTGAGAAAAGTATGTACATCTGCTAAACCAGTGTCGAAAGCGAAAGAACAGCATTTGTTTATACATAGAAAAACATGTCGGGAGAAAAAAGCAGTAGGCGAAATAAAAAATATGAAAAAATGGAGGCAGAGATCAAGTTTTCGACGACGACTCAAGTTCTAGTAACAACCAACACAAATCTATTAAATAGGCAATTTCTTTTAAACGTACCACACAAATCTCACAATATTCATACTATAAACCTTACATTCGTTCAGTACTCCACCATAACCCATTAATTGCACGTACCTCTGTTCCTAGTTCAAAAACTTTTACAGGGTTTATCATAAGCTCAACCGATCGGCCGAGACAACTTTGTCTAAACATTTATTTGGCATCAGATAGTAAAATTTTTTTTTTAATATTTTACCTCAGTCAAAAAATTTTTAGTTGCTCGTTTCCATCCCTAACCTCGTGGAGGTTGATGGTTTACATACAGAGAAGCTGTATGTTCTACTATCAAAGACCTATGTCAGAAAGTGATCTAACCTGAAGGGTTAGACCTGATTCCTTTCTCGCATCAGTTCATGAGCTTCGGTGCAAAATTGTTTAAAAGCCTGAATCATTTTTATGTTTAGTAGTACACTAAGTGTATCTACTGTTAAAAATCCGTCAAATCCATTTTCAAATAAGGACGATTTAAGATCGTTCCTTAAGGTCTCGTAATCAGGGCAATCCAGTAAAACATGTAATGCAGTGTCATCCATATCACATGTTGCGCATAAACTATTGTCCGTAACACCAACACGTTTCAAGTACTCTCTAAATTTGCCGTGTCCAGTTATAAACTGAACCATCGGACCTGTCAGAGCCACCTTATTTGTGCCTAAAGCAAGAGTTGCATCGCTGATAAAAAGATACGTATGCCTACCCGTATCTGAGACCTCCCAACGTGCCTTCCATTCGTTGAGAGTCTCCTGGTGCAGTCCCTTTTTAATTTGCTTTCGCTCAACTCGGCTGATCGCGCGGTTGTATATTTTGACCTTCTCTTTTAAGAGAAGGTCTAAAGGGATTGTGCCCGCAATGACCTGAGTCGCGGTTGTAGAAATGGATCTATAACCTCGGATCATGCGGAGCAACATATTTCTTTGAGCTCCAAGTAACTGTTTATTATGCTTAACATTGGTCCGCCCATACCAACCAGCTGAGCAGTACGACATGATAGATTCCACCACAATCCTATAAATAAGATGTAGTGTATTTCTATCGAGACCCCACCACTCATGAGATAGCCTAGTGAAACTATGGAAGAGGGACTTGGATTTCTCGCATATTCGTGTAACATGACTTGAAACCCCCATCCTCTCATCCAAGTCAACGCCAAGGTATCTCGTTGAGCTGACCATTCTGATTGTATTTCCATTAACCTTAATGGTTGGTGGTCTAGCTCTATCGTACTTGCCCTTTAGCTGTAGCATAACAGTCTTTTGCTCAGACAAACTTAGTTTGTTCCTTCTGCACCAGTTGGTCATATGGTTTAATGCTTCTTGACCTTTTTCTTGCAATTGTTTCCTAGAATTTCCAGATATAACAATTACTTTATCATCAGCGTATGCGACTTCTGAGACTCCATCTATCATGCTAGTGTCAAAGACCATATTCCAAAGTGTTGGGCCAAGAACAGACCCTTGCGGGGCTCCTCTTGTAATGGTCTTTTCCACCGAATCAAGCTCATCCCTAATTATTGCCTTTCTCGAATTAAGGTAGCTGTCCAGCAATCTTAGGAGATTAGCTGGGCAGCCGAGTTCAGTAAGGTAGCTCATGACACTTGTCCACCATAGATTATCGAAAGCTCCCGATATATCTACGAAAATGCCAAGACAGTACTTTTCCGCGGTTGATTGAACAATATCTATTAGCTTGCAGACTGCATCCTCGGTAGAGCGACCCTTTCTAAAGCCATACTGCTTATCCGATATCCCACCTCTCAAATCAATGCAACTTAATAGTTTTTTGTTAACTATTTTCTCGAAAATTTTACCCAGAACTGAAAGAAGCATGATTGGTCGATAAGATTTGGGGTCGCTATAGTCCCTATCTCCGGCTTTTGGAATAACAATAACCTGACCAATCTTCCACTCTTTCGGAAAGATACCGTACCTGAGACAGCTATTGAAGAGTTTTAAGCAAGTAGGAGCTAAAACCTTCCAGGACTGCTGTACAATAACAACTTCTATTAAATCCAGACCAGGAGCTTTGCCACGTTTCATACTCATCACAGCCTCCTCAAGGTCATCGACTGTGAAGTCTGAGACATCCTGCGATACATACGGTAGCTGCGCTAACCTTCTGATCTCAGTATGCTCAGGTGAGTCCTCTGTATCATCTGGAAGCAAGGTGTCAAGCAACACCTTGCTAGAGGTACTCCAAGAGTGCATGATATTACCGTTCGAAGAGACGGTTTCATGCACTCTACGTTGTGCAAGCTTTCCGGTCTGGTATTGATAGATGAAGCCCCATGGGTCCTTGTTGCCTACTTCCGTAACAAGTTTCATGAAGCTTTGCCTTTTCGTTGTACTAACCTTATGCATGTAACTATTTCTAAGGTTCCTGTAAGCAGCCTGCTTTTGCAGCCTCAGATTTGGATCACGTTCCTTCTGGTATTTTCTTCTGACCTGGTTAACCTCACTTTTGAGTTTGGTTAGATCATTGGTCCACCAGGTTGCCCCGTTTGTTTTGTTGCAGTTAGAATTGCGCGGTATGGAATCTTCACAAGCGTTTTGTATGACCTCGGTAAGGGAAGCTACTATCGCCTCACAGTCCGCAGAGCTACAAATCGTTTCAGCTTGCCTCTCGACTCGCTTAATATTAAGTACTAGATTTAGAGTAAGTAGATCCCAGTTGGTAGCCTCTGTCTTGAACCTATTGGTATTTGACTTATCACGAGAGACGCAGGCAGAACGGTTCTGAGAATCAATTATCTCAAAAGAGATAGCACGATGATCACTGGAAGTCCAGCCCTCATGAACTTTCCAGTGTTTAATACGCCTTATCATACTTTGCGACACTAGGGTGACGTCTACTGACGATTCGCCGTTGTGTGCATATGTGCTTAGATTCCCAGACTCGTTCGCCACAATCAGATTCCATCGCGAGATGAAGTCTTCAAGCTTGTGACCTCTGCTGTCAGTGATACGATCGAACCACAATTTGGATCTAGCGTTAAAATCACCGACAATGACCTTGTATATAGCTAAGGATCTTATCTAGCTTATTTAAATGCACCTCGATGGGTTCCCGAAACTGATAGTAGACATTCACTAGGTGAAACGCTCCACCAGGGTATCTAACCTCTACACAAATACAGTGAGAATCCGTTAGTTGTGAGAGAGTTATAGCTCTTATACTGGTGTTGTGGAAGCTTATGTGGGCAGGTATGCAACTTTCCCCATTATTCGCGCTGGAGGCATAGTGCGTGTTGACTCCCAGACCAGTCACGACTCCGTTCACTCCGTAGACTTCCTGTGCACACAGGATGTCCACGTTGTGAGTAGAGACGCATTCACGCATCTCATGCACTGCCAGCACCGAATGTTGCAAATTAACTTGTGCAAATTTCAGACCCATGCCCGACCTCAACGCTGTACTGGTGTGTCTATCCATAGAGGTTTCTATGTTTCATGCGCTCCAATTCATGATTATAGCTGTGGCAGGTGCTACCTCCTACCTTGTGAGCATGTGGTTTGCCATTTGTTTTACAGGGTGCACATTCCGCCGGAGATGCTTTGTTCGAGCATTCCGCTTCTTTGTGACCTGTGTTTGAACAATGGCCACATGTCACATCAGCTTTTGTGCAAGATTTGAACATATGTTCAAAGCACTGACACTTATAACAGCGAAGAGGCCTGACATATTCCTGAACTACACAAGATGCCCACTCCACGTAAACTCTTTTTTTGTTAAGAAGTTTATTTTTGTTTTCAGCGTTTATCTCCACCATCCAGTTAATGTCCACTCCAGTTCTCGCACCTATCTTGAAGACAGGTTTGATCACCGTTGTTTCGCCATCGAGACCATTTTGCCTTATGATAGCAGATGCTACTTCCGCTTCCGTTAGGCCAGCTCTGACCCCCTTTATTATGAGTCGTGGCAACGGTTTCTTGGGCTGACTTATCACGAAACCGGCATTTTTCAACGACTCGTTATTGGTAATAGCATTGAGATCAGAGCTAAGATCAGTTATCAACAGAATGCCATTGTCCCTCGTGGTTTTCATCGCTTTTACTCTCAGACCACCGTCACACGGGTTGACGTGGGCCGAGAGACCAGCTTTGATGTCATCGCACCCCTTGCCAGGGAGGTGAATTACCAGTGCCTGTGTTCTAGCTTTCCTCTTAGCGTTTTGGCTTTTGCCACGCTTCCTCTTCCTCTTCCCTTTCTTCCTCTTGCCACCAACTACGGTCCACTCCTCATCCAGTACAGCTGCCTCATTGGCTTGCTCAGCTACACTTATGGTGGAATCTGTCACGTTTTCACCAGTGTTATTTTGTTGCTGCTGTGGGACTACAGCAGTCTGTGACTGTTGGATATCCTGTGTCTGAACAGCCTCGGCATACGATTTTTTCTGTTTTTGCGTTTTCTTATTCTGAATTTTTGTCCTGATTGGAGTACCTTCATCGTTGTTTTTGCTAGTTTTGGGTATCATTTTTTGTATCGTTATTTTAGGTTTCATATGTTTGGTTAATAAATCATCGACTCCTTTCAGAATCTCATTCTTGTCATTTTTGTTGTCCTGTTTAGCCTCAAGAGCAGAAACATGGATCAACATCTTCGTATAAGCAAGTTGTGTTGCGTTAACCACTCGGATCATGTTATTTAGATGCTCTTTATGAGGACATTTCGTCATAGTGGTTAACCCGACTAGTTCAAGCATTATGTCAGCCAGACCTTGCTGAACTGAGTCAACAACACAATCATCTTTACTACTATTGAGGATTACCTCATCGTCAACATTTTCCTCACTTCTGTTGTTAGATTTTACACGCTTTAAAATTATTTCCTCCACCATTTCAAATTCCGGCTCCTCATTCCTATGCCTCTTCCCGCTACTTGCAGCCATCTCTTATAATAAGTCCGACCAAGTATTAGCCGTGTGAAGGATTTTTATTGCGCCCGAAGGCGTTACCTTCACTTCGTTATCTCCCTGCGACCCCGGAGAGGTGCTTGATTGCGCGACTTTTTTAAGCAAAACCCCTTATAATCTTGGTTATAAAAATTTACTTTTTATATATACTCTGATTACAAGAGCAATAGAACCTAAAAACAATTGTATTTCACAATTAATTAGTAGACTCAGTCAAGTTTAATTGGTTATATCGTATCCTTCGATTGTCGTTATAACTTGTTCTTCGTATAATGAATGAAATTAGTTTCGATTTTTTGATTTGCAATTATAGCATTCCTTAGCTCAAAATTAAGTCAACGTTTTCCTGTATGACTTACCCCGCAGGGATTCGTTCAGTACTATCAACAATTTAGGATTGTTTCAAAATATTATCTGATCGTATACGGCGTTCCACAGTATACATAATTTGTATTTTGGTATATAGCGCCACATATTATTTCCCCTCAAATCACTTTATTAGTTGTTATATGTCTGTGTATAATAAACTGTTTTTTGTCTTTACTTTTCTCTCTATGTGAAACGAATACAGTTTTACTTGTTTTAAACAAAAAGCTAAATAAAGTAAATGGGTCATGCGCAGAAGCAATGATGCTGATAGACTACTTTATATTACGAGTTCTGCCTGTTATATTTGGGCAATATCATTAATTGATTAAATGTATTATTGAATTGGTAGTTTTTGAATGGTCTTTTTTCTGGCTGGTTTATTTGTGCACCCGATAGAATTGCAATGTAGAAGTGAAAATTTTTTTCTGCTTGAAAAGAGACAAATAGAAAGACTTTTAAATATACAAAATCGTTGTAAGAAACGATTTGGATCGACAAAAGTCAATTAAGTTTTAACTTTGAAGCTAAATGCTAACTTTTGAAAAAAGATTAGCTTTCTGGTATAGAATTGTTAAAATTTGAAAACGTGTGAATTTAGTTATGCATCGGGAAGGTTACTCGCATTTTGCACAATAATATATTATTGTACATAAGTTGATTCACAAGCTACAATTAGTTCTAAACGATAGTGTAACTTGATTTAAGATCAGGATTGAAGAAAAAAAAAAACTAAACTTGTATAATTAATAAAAATACACTATATTATGTAAAAAACTTTAATTTTTAAGGAACGGTAACCTGGAGCATTGCCGTATGTAAATGTCACGTAATTGACCAGAAGAAGCGTGGACATTAGAACAAGATACATTTCAGTTGTAGTTCGTGATAGCATTATGGACGTTGGACGTTAAATTTTTGCTTATCTTCATAAAGTGAAAATAAAAAATCAAATAAATTTAAAATTTTGCATATCTACAAAAAATTAAACAAAAATTAACAAATATTAGAAAGAAATAAAGTTATTTATAAAAAAAATATAAAAATGTTATGAACATTTTAAAAATAAATAAAAAAATTAAAATAAAATATAATAAAAACAAGAAAATATAACAAGTGACCTGAAATCTAAAAATAAATACCAGGAGGATGATCTGGCCTAAGATACCTGTGTACCAAATTTGGGAAGAATATAATAGATCAAGTAGTTTCTAAAATAACTTGTCCACATACAGAAAGACACAAACTTAAGACCCCCATATTTCGGGTCACAATTGACCTGCAAATCTGCAACTCAATGCTATAGTATGTATTGAAATAAAATGCCTGTTAACTAAAGAAAGGGTCGATAGGTTGAGTAGTTTCTAAAACATCTTGTTCACAGACAGACAGATACATATACAGGATTGTAATCGCATAAACTATCTCTATAGTTTTTGATAGTTAATAAACAGCAATTATTAAACTAATTTCGTTAACTCAATGAACAAGTGATTAATATTACAATTTTCGTAATACTAATAAATCGTTCTATTTATTAATAAAATTACCAATTTAAGAAAATATTCCATTTTCATATTCCATTTCATCCTACGCATTGAAGACACATGCTATTAGTAAAAAAGTTGGTTATCGAGCACAACTAATCAACCACTGCCAAGGAAAGTGAAATTCTTTGTCATCTTACGTCTGTTTAGTATAGATATAAAAATGGACGATTTTATTATAACTTTTAGTTACCCAAGTAACAATCCAGGCACCTTCAATACAATCTGAGTGCTTAAAAAATAGCACTCAGTTATGTAGAAACAAGCATTGAATCCATATGATTTGGATGGACTTCAGTGCTAAAAGTAGTACTGCAATAACCTTTAAATAGCATCGCCAATTGCTAATATTTTACGACAGACAGCACTGAGATGCATAAATTAATGCTAAAATAAATAGGGCTAAGCCAGCACTGATATGATTATATTAATGCTAAAAGAAAAAGTAATGTGATAGCACTGAAATGCATAAGGAAATGCTAAAATAAATAGCAATGAGAGAGCACTGAGATGCATAAAGTAATGCTAAAATAAATAGCACCGTTATTTCCAAAATAGTGCTAAATTATTTTAGATAATAAAAAAATCTATTTTGTTAATTTTTTTTATTTTTTTGGTGAGCAAATCTGATAGTATTTACTGTAGAGCTTAATGATGTATTTCTTTCATTAAATTTCATTAGCCATTGCATTGTAATTTACCTTTAAATATACCGAATGTCACCGAAATCGTATGAAAACCGTATGTCCTCATCAAGAATTGAACCCGGGCCATCATATCCAAGAGCGCGCGCCTTTCAACTGAGCTATGGAAGAAATACAATTTATGCCGCGTTCGTCATATATATTGAATGTAGGTGGCATTTTTGTTTTAGCGAAGTATAAATTCGGTTAGCAGTATATGTAGCATTTTCGTGCTATATCTTATTACATTGGTATTATAGCGAACATGAAAAGCATACTATAATGAATGTTAAATTTGAATGGCAATATTTGAATGGCTCGATGCAAAGCGGTTTTTTAGAAGAAAAGTACAAATTCAACAAACACAAAATAAAACTTATATTTTAATTTATAATATGCTGAACGTTATTTAAAATTATTTTAAATATTTGTTAGCACTGACATATGCAAACAAGCTAGTCATATTTGATAAACGAACTTAGCATTGTGTAACACATGGAATAGCATTCGATTGTGCTAACGTTTATAACTAAATATTATTTTTGACAATTGGTAGCACTGGAAATTGCTATTTGTTCATATATATTTGAGGTTTGATCATTTTGGTTAAAGTTATCAAGCAATACAAACATATTTTTTAAAAAGAAAAATTTTCAGCGTTTATTGGAATAAAAAATCGTATGTGATGTCTTCACAAACAACATTAACAAAGCCAGGTAAGATATGTGTTTAAAACAGTTCTTTGTTTTGTGCCGGTATCGAAAAGATAATTACGAGATGTGCCAAAACGTGATGCTTTTATCATTGTTTTTTTTCTATATCGAAGAAGATCGGAGAGATATTTTAAACGTCAAAAAATTATCCGTGTTTTTTGCATTCTTGGATATATCTGATATATCTGTTCTGTGTTTTTTTTCATTCTCGGATAAATCTCAGATCATATATTTTCTCTCTGAAAACTTTTACAGATAGTTTTTTTACCGACTGGAAGTCATCGTTTTAAGTATAAATTTAAAAAATTGCAGGTAAAGTTTCGATTAAAAACAAATATAAATAAATTTTTTAATAAAATTTAAATTTATTTAATAAATTTTTCTTAATTTTTTTTGGCGGAGAAAACTCAGAGAATATATTTTATATCTGTTAGTTAATTATCGGAGGAAAAAATTATACGATATATCCGATACAAGTTTTATTTTATCGCTCCGATTTCTCCGATATAGAAAAAAACATACTCTATGTGATTATTTTTAGCCGGAAATGATAGCAAGCAATTGTTTGTCATCGTCCAAACGGTCGAACCCAATGAAACAGTTAAATTGTTTACTGTGCCAAAACGATGGACGAAGCGGAAATTCTTTCCACCCGATGCAGAGTCCAAAGTCAAGGGAAATGATCAGGTTCTATGGCCACCGCAAGTTGCCAAAAAATCTGAATTGGAAGAATATGCTATTGCATTGGAGGACGCCTCGAAAGCAGTGGACCTCAGTAGTTGCACGATGCACCGCTGTAAAATTAAAAGAACAGGCTTCAAAACATACGACGATGTGAGTATATATACAAGTTTTTTCTTTTGTAATTTTGTATTTTTTGTAGGCGGAAAAAGACATAGCTGCAATGCGCATGCAGTCCGACTCTGATCAGCCTGGTTTAGGCACACCCAAAAGAAGTTTGGCAAGGAAGAGACAAGCATGTAAGAAATCAAAAGAGAACATCAATACACTATTCACCAAAATTGCAAAAGGATCTCCGAGCACCACCTCAACGTCCCAACGAGTTCAGGCTTCATCGGGTTTAAATCCAAATGGTTCGTTTCTGTGGCATTGAAAAAGAAAGAAAATTTATTTTGAAATATAATTTTTTTGGCATATTTTAGTGTTTTCACCATTGCCATCGACTCAACAACAGCCCAATTCGCAAGTACAAACATATACAATTGTGGCCGCACCATCAAATACTCAACAAGAGGTTCGATACGACTTTGAAATGAATCATGAAATGGAAACTATTCCATTGGAACCAGGAGATGAGACTTTTGCATTGATCTGCGATGCAATCACTGCGACCCCGTGTGACCACAGCAGCGTTTTGATGGATATGCTTGAAGTAATGCGTTCCCAGGCCGCAACAATAGCAGCAATGGCAAACGGAATCACCTCTTTGCAAATGCAAATCGATTCTATGCTGAAGCTCAATTTGGTTGGTGCTATACCGAAGAAGCCATTTGAAATCGTAAATAGCTTGGACGCATTGAAATCATTGAATGAAAGAGCCAAGAATGCGGAGTTCGTTAAGGAATGTTAATTACATTGCGGGACGCCATGGAGGGGTGATTACCGGACAGGCTCCGACAGTGCAAATCGTTGATGATTTTTTTGACCGCACATTCCTTAAGACATGCTCGTGGAGTGGCCAATCACGTAGAAAACCTCCCGCAGCAAACGCCGCTGTCGAAGTGGATCCGGTTAAAAAAGGAAAAATTAAATTTAAGGTGTACAAATCTGCGATAGATCTATTCTTCAGCTGTGTTAATTTCCTTAATGGGACGTATAAATTACCAATGGTTGAGAAGTTTCTCTCCATTCGTATGAGAAATTCAAGGGCAATCGCCAACCAAGAGTGTTTAAAGGATGGCGGATCAGGAAAGAATGAAGATGAGCCAGCAAAGGAAGATGAGTCTGAAAATGAAAAGTCTATTGCCAGTGCGCAATCAGGTAATGATGACGATGAAATCTAAAATCATCAAAAGGACTGATTAGGTTTCTTCTGCACCAAAAACTAATTGAACTAAAATGTATTATAATGTTTTAATAAAAAAATTATTATTAAATATAAAATCAATTTATTTTTCTAAAAACTTTCATAATGTTTTGATAAAAAATTTATTAACTATAAAATCAATTTATTGATTTGTAATTAATTTTAAATTACAATTTTAAATTATCTGGATACGTGTGATGCATTGGGATAAATGTTGTCGAACCGCGGATGACAATAGCAACAAGTTTGCATAAAATTTCGGAAATTAAAAACAATTTTTGTTGTTTGAATTTGGTGTTATCCTCGGTTCGAAAAACGTTTAATGATGCTGAATCGAGCGGCTCGACAAATACGCTTCCACTTGACTCTAAGACTGAGCCATAAATACCATCATCTGTGGCGTATTCCATGGCAACGATTTCCTTTTCAATTGATGGAAACCATTTATCCGTGTGCGATTTTTTCAAATTAAAATTTTCTCGTATTACGATTTGAGAAAATTTAGTCGAATTCGGTAGAACATTCTTAAATAATGGATATCTGATCTCATCAGACGAATCCTCCCAACGAGAAATTAATGTTTCTTCACTTATTCTGTTTATTACCTGTTGAAGTGGCCAACGACCACTTCGAAGCAACTTTTTAATTTGAAAGAGTTGATTTTTAAACGGGTATGATGAAAGGGTTTGTAAAGACCCGAATCGTTCTACCTCTTTCACAATGTGTACTAGATTGTGAACATTGCTAGAAATACTGCGGAACGTTTTGCGAAATATTCTAACGAATGCCAGAAAACATTGCTCTGCAACGGGTAAGTATCGGCTAAAGTAATCACTCGAAACAATTGTCGTTCCACAGAATAAATATAAAAACATTAAATACTCGTGCCACAGTCTTTCGGTAGATTATTGTTCTCAGCAAACTGGAGTACGTCCCAACGGTCGTACATTTGAGACAACCGTGATATCCATTGAAATTGCAGACACCTGTGATGATAAAATTATATAATATGAATAATTTCACTAGCTGTCAGAAAAACGATTTACATTTACTAACCTTTTATCATGGCTCGAGCCGGTGTGTCGCAAATAAACGCTCTAATGGTGATTGAGAGCATGAAACCATTTATGAGTATACCGGTACCTAAAATGCGAATCAATTCGGACACAAATGGTTCCATAAACTCTTCAACTCGCTGGGGCTTGCTCTGGCCATAAAACAAGCCGTTTGTCATTGCAGGAATATTATACATTCCATTCACATTGCACAAAATCGGCCAGAATTGGTCCCTGCTGCTATTAAATAATGGAATTCCATCCACATTGAAATTGAGCGCGATTGAAATTGGTCGATTCAAGTTGGCAAAGCACGAACGCAGGCAGGGCTCCAGACCTTGGTACCAGTATTCACCTCCACTGATGTTAACGATGGTAGTTGAAGGATTTCTCGGGGTACCCATTAGGGTCCTTGGATCGGATGGAAGGCTCAAATTGAACCGATTATTTAATTGTTTCAATAAAGGCTTTAATGCCTTTTGCCGAATGTTGTTATCAATGGACCATCTCTTTAAGAAAACGGACATTGCAGTCGTGTCATCCATTGTATCGTCATTTCCAATTAACATATTTTTAGCACTATTTTCATGCTCATCGGGGCTAAACTCATCAGACACTTGATGTTCACTGAGCTCAGATTCATAGCCAGGTATTTGGATATTGACACCGTTATCTTCCTCATCGGATGACGACGTCAAATCATAATCATCAATGGGAATTGCATCACGACGAATTGATGGAATTCCGTAACATTCGGGTGATGGATGACGTGTTGGCACACGTTGAGATTCGACTGCTTTTGATGTTAATTGCGTCTTATTTAACAATAAAGCACTGTCTTTTCGAATTCTATCACGAAACTCTTGCAATTTCCTGCAATATGAACCACTCTTTTTAAAATTATCCCACTGCAATTTGTTCTTTATTCCTTTTTTAGGTCGCGGCATGATTTTTTGCAATGTTCAAATGTGACCGCACGGCTTGGCGTCTAAACTATAAACTGTCTCATCGTTTCTAGTTTATTGCACCTTGTAAAATAACAAATTACGTTTTTGGTACTGTTTTTATCTGTTAATGAACATGAAACTTAAAATAATGCTAAAAGTAGCATTGCTTTGATGAAAAATTTTTATTTCAATGCGAAATATTTAGTTAGCAATAATTTAATACATGCGGTACATAAAATAATGCTACAAATAGAATTATTTGGTTGCTAAGTGTCTATTTTCATACAAAATGGCGAAATCTTTAGTTAGCATCAAGTTAACACATGCGTAACATAAAATAATGCTAAAAGTAGCATTATTTAGATCATACATATCCTGCTTTCATGCCAACTGTCAAAATAAAAAGTAGACAAAATTTTAGCATTCGTATCATATAATAATGCTAATTTTAGCATTATTTTATTCAACGACTGTTTACTTTAATGTTAATTTTTATTAAGCATTAAAAAAATCTATGGAAACTAATATAATGCAAAAATTTAAGATTTTAGCACCAAATTGAAATAATATAAGGATTATACCCGCCTAATTTCGTTTAACAATTTCCAGTGCTTCTACATTCGTTATTTTGTGCTAAAGACCGGTGCTAAATGTTCCTTGGGTATCCAGTCAATACGATTTTTTGTTTTATATAACAGATTGTCGAACTGTGATTCAAAGTGATTTTTCAACTGGGTTTTGCTGAGTTGAAACACCTTAAAACTTCAACTGTTACAAGTAATTTTTATCACCAACTCCTTAAGTTAATCTACAAATTCTTTAAGGCCGCTAAGTCTTAAAACTAACCTTCACATAACATGGTACATCTACAAATCTTCAAAAACGTTAATATATAGTTTATTTCGGCAGCTACATGAATTAAATTGTCAAAATAAAACATTAAAAATTGGGTTTAATATCTTAACTAGAATCAAAAGTCAAAACAATAACAAATAAATGGAGAAAAATAACAAACATAATATATTTGGTCCTTTGAGCCGGTTGCCTTTGATAATTACCATAATATATTGGGTCCTTTGAGCCGGTTACTTTTGATAGTTTGGGTTGAACTTAGGATTATTATGATTTTTAATTCAATTTTTATAATTTTTGCATTTTATTTGCTAAGATATATGCTTACTAAGAATTTTTTTGCATTGTTTTTGCCGCATTCTAGATCTACAAATTGCAATCATAATCCAGAAACTTCCATAAAAATAAATTTAAAAAAATTTCCCATTTCATCATATTGGGATTTTATTCAAAAAAAAAAATAAAATCTTATTGGATTAAATTAAACTATCAGTCAAAACCAACAGACAGTAGCAAATGGACGAAGAACGACATAAGAAAATATATATATAAAAAAAATAAGAAAAATATAACTCAAAACTCAAGAAATATTTCTTCGTTTTTTTATTTTTGCTTTTCAAAAATTCTCATGAGAGATTGACACTAAAAATGAAAAACTTGAAAAATTTATCATGATTTTATGATTTTGAAATATTTTATAGTTTTTCTGTTCATCAGTTAGTTGTTGTTGTCAGTGTAGTTAGATTGATTGTTAGTTTTATGTAAAAGAAGAAAATTTTCATTTCCAAAGCTATCCCAATTGAATTGTGTAGGATTGAATATTTGATTCATATTTCTAAGATAAGATTTTTACCGGTTGAAGTTATTTTGTAAAATTTATATTATTGAACGATATGAATGCATTGTTAATGTTATGAATCAAACCTCAAACCAATATAAATTCCGTCAGATTAAAGATTTCGTCGAAGAAAAAATTACTCCACTTAGTTTTACATTAAACCTTTTCGCCTTCAACGAAAAACAACAACAACCAAAAATTAAATCATCTTTCATCATTCGGTTCGATTCTTTTTTATTTCTTTAACTCAACTTCATCGTTTGTTTTAATTTTCCTTTTCGAACTTTTAATATATGAAGGGAATTTTCTTTGAAATTTTCTTCTTTGGTGTTAAAGTGAAGCGAACATAAAGCAAAAGTAAAGAAATATAAACAAAAAAATTGGAAAATAGATTTTTGAATCGAGAAAAACAGATTTACGAATTAATATTGACAGATTAATTAAACGAAGAAAATTGCTTAAGATAATCATGATTGAAGTTAATGCAGTTGATTTTGAAGAGAATTTTGTTGGATTTATTTTATTTTTAGTTGAGTTTTGTTATGTAGTCGGTTTCATTTGGGTTTTTTTTGTTTTAATTTTTAATTCGTGCAAATGCCACCACATCGCTCCCTCACCAGTGGGCGTTTATTTCTTAATTGCATTTATGTGGTTTTTATATAAATAGCTCAAAGTGAACAGTTCAATCAGAAGTCATATCATTTTGGTCCTTCGAGCCGGAAGAAATGGATAAAAGTAAGTGACTCAATACATTTCTATTGTTGTGGCGAGTCCCAAATTTCAAGCTACATATAAAATAACAAACTATTACCAGCCATGTGAAGAAAAATTTAAGACGGTAGTACGGAAAATAAGGTTTCTAAACATAAACCCTAACATTTCATTTTCACATACCATAAACACAAAATTCTCCAAAATCAAAATAACGAAACAATTAAATATAATCTACTATAAACTGTGTTCATGAAAATTTTATCTTTTTAATAGATTACTGGCTCCATATACAAAATTGTTTGAAATGAAAAAAGAGAAAATGTGAATGTGCAGAGGAGGAATGAAAGAGTTTGAGTGATAAGAAGTTCAAAACATAATTTTTAAAATATTTTCAATACAAAGTAAACCATAATTTGTTGTATGTAGATATAATTCGATTTTGGTTTCATATATTTTGTTGTTGATTCTTTTCGATGTGTGCCTTAAACTGCCTAAACAATGAGATTTTAATTTTGTCCTTGATATTATGAGTTATTTTTTCTCTTTCTCTGACCAAGAATTTTTGAAATTCACAATTATTTTATGACAGTTAATCCAGAACTTCAATCAAAAACGCATCGCTTTTTTGTGTCTTTCGTCATGTAAAAATTAAAATTCGCTCAATCATTATTCTTTTGAATAAATTTATATGAATAAATTTGAAGATGAGCTAATAAGTAATTCACTATTTTTGTGTGATTGAATAAATTTTGATCAATACATTAAACTAATATTTTCAAAGTAATATGATAAAATAAAGTGATCCAGAATTCAGCAAAACAGACTTGTTCCATCTCAACACACCCTCGTTCATACAATTTATTTCTGGTGACACGAGACACAATCATTCATTTTAGTCAATCGAAAAATAAATACATTTAACAGAAAAAAAATAATTCTATAAAAAAATACTGACCAACTTCTGGACAACAACAACAACTACACTAAACAAACCAAAGTAATAATAAAAAAAAAAGCAAAAATATAAAAACTTGTCACATGTCACTCACAATATGAGTGATTGAGTTTGTTTTGACATTTGGACACACACAAATATACAGACAGCAAAGTAAAAATTGGTTATTTTATTTAAATATTTTGTTTATCCAAATAAACAATTTTTTCTGTTGTTAATGATTTCTATGGGGTTTGTTTGAATGTTGTTTTGTTTGCTAAAAATAATATTATCAATCAAAAACATGCAAGTAATTTGACTGTGGTTACGATAAACAAATATGAACTTTATAATTTCGTTTTAAGGTTTTAATTTCAAATTCAAGAAGTAGTATATTATGAGTTGTGGTGAATTCATCAATATGAAAAAACACCTACATGTTTTTTCTCGAGGTAATTATTTAAGTATCAGATACCTCTGGCAGGATAGTATTTCAAAGCTCTGTTTAAAACCAAAAATATAATTAACGATTCATCGAAATAAGGCATTTTAATTTTTTTTTTGCCCGTTTATATAGACCATGAGAGTTTTATCTCAAGGTTTGGGTTCGATCTACTAAAAATTGTGACTTTGTTGTGCTTAAGTATAAGTATTGGGTTTATTTTAGAGGAGAATCTTTCATAATTGGATAGAAATTGAATACAACTGATTTATATTGAATTTTAAAGAAGGTTGTGAGTCAAATTTTATATGTTGTTGTTGCGATTGTTACAGGACAGGAAAGTATATTTAAAGAAATTTGAATATCAACCACAAGCAAAATTATACTATTTAAAAATTTCAAAAAAGTTTCTTTTTTTCCGTCACATAACAACAAAGATTTCCTAATTCAAAAAATTCCACTATTCAATTTTGAAAGACCTTCAAGTCATAAAATAATAACATAATTTAAATAATAAATCGTTCCCTAATATTAATCATATAATATCAAACACACAACTTAGCTTAGTAATCAAATAAAATATCAAACAACGATCTCAAAAGTTAATTATTATTTTGAATTTCAAAAGTAAATTTATTGTCTCAAGATCCGTTTATTTAAAAAAAAAATTTTTTTGTGTTAAATGTCACCACTAATTTAACACGATTTGTATTCAAAAAAACTTACAAAATCAAAGTGTTTGATCGTTAATCTATCCTATCGATCATTTTCAAATCGATCATCTAATTTTTTATTTTTGTTTGTTCGAAGTCATACTATATGTTACACTTTTATAACACACGTAACCACATATCATATCAACACCACAACCATTTAATAATAAAACAAATTACAAAACCATCAACATTAGAAAAAAACAACTATAAAAAATAATTTTACAATCCTATAATTTTTTACAACTTAATTTACATAAATATTCGGCTAATAGATAAATAGAAGAAAAAGAAACATAAAAAAGAAGAAAACGAAATCACCGTTAAAATAGGAGGAAATGAAATAAAAAAACTCTTCAAATCACAACAAACTAATAATAATAAAATCTTTAACATTCGATTAAGTTTAACAATGATGTCAAAATTAGTGTTTAAAGTAGATAATTTATAGTGTCGATAACAAGTATCGATATCGATATATGTTTTTTTTTGCTTTGAGTAGATATAGATAGATTATTTAAAGGGTAGGGTTATATCAGATTAAAGAAAAAAAAGTTAAAAAGCTAATCGAGGATTATATTTTAAAATGTTTTACTACCCACACAAACTATCTTCGCAGCAACAGAATTATGACAACATCAACTTTTTTTTTATTTATTTGAAGCTTTTTATTTTTTTCGTTTGTGTCCATCATTAAAAATCGAACAAAAAACCAACATTATAACATATTATATTTATCTTTTCTTAATTCTATATTTGATAGCTAAATGCACTGTTATTCTAAATCAATGAATAAGTAAATGACTTTGACTTCTATGACTAACAGTCAAGCACTAAACTATAGTTATTAGATACTACACGAGATCACGTTTTACAGGGTGTTACTATAACAGGTTTTTAGACTAGATAGCTACTTAAATGAATCTAGAAAAACGATCATTGCTATTACATTTGAAGTCTAGGTTTTACCATTATACTATTCAAATGCCATACCGTCATACCACTCAAAATACATTGTCGAAAGAAGCATTAATATCAGTTTTATATATGTAACGAACGCAGCAGCAACTCCATCTGTCAAATAACATTATAATAAACTAATTACGTTCAGTGGATTTTTATTTATATGTCAAAATGGATTGATGACGTTTTTTTGTTAATGCAGTAACTTCCGGCATCTTCGTAGTGGAATGAGAACATTTTTTGTAATCTTGTTAATAAATAAAATCGCCGTAAATCGAAGTAAATGATTTTTATTAAAACCATCCTTGTTTTACAGATCAGAAGTGGAATAACTAACGGAAGTTACATCATCGAAATCTATATAAAATTATAATAATACATATAAAAATAAAAATGGAGAATTCATCGTCTAGCACAAATAGCAAAACTTCATCTCGTCGTTGTAAGAAAAGTTTTTCGCCGAAAAAGAATAAAGAACACTACCAACAATATAATCAACCACAACAGTATCAACAACGATACGCAGCGTCATCGTTTCAACAACATACAGCACCACATGCACTACAGTTTCAACAACAATATATATAGAGTTTCCAAAATACCGGCAAATTCTAATACCGGTTTTCGGTATTCAAAAATTTTCAATACCGGTTTATACCGGTATTGCGCGGTATTTGTATCAAACATCTTAAAAATTTGGCTAAAACAATAGAAAACTCAATGTAAACATTTTACAATCGTATATTGCATATTTAAAGCGGAAAGTGAATCTTTTGAGGAAGTGAATCATTCGATCGTTGTGTGTTGCGGGGAACACACGACTTTGAATACACAAAAAAAATAATAATTATAAATGAAATTACATTTAGTGTTGAATATAATAAAAAATAAAAACAATATAAAATTAAATTATTCTTCAAAAAATATTTAAAATTTTATTATAAATTTTATTTATTATTAACTAAATCTAAAAGTTATTAAAGTGAGTTTGATTTTTCAAACTGTTTGTGATTCAGATTTTGATTCATTAAATTAAGAACAAAAACAAGTTCACCTTGATAAGGTCTAACTGTTCAATTGTTATTGGAATGTCACTGTTTTAAACAAAAATGAATTCATTCATCTTGTGCAACAAGTGAAAAAATCTAACATAATCTGAAAATTTATCTATAAATCATTCCTTAAAGTATTTAATTGTGTAAATTTGTTATCAAACTAAAATTAAAAACAAAATAAATTCATAATGACTAATTGCTCGATTTGCATGAATAAAGTAGACAGAAATTCAAATACGTTAAACTTGTGTTGTGTTGTATGCAAATCCGTTTATCATGCCACTTGTTTAAAGTTAAAACCGGATGATACCGATCATATTGCAAAACTTAAGTTAACCTGGAAATGCGAACAGTGTTTAAAATCAAATAAAGTTGAGAAATCAAATGTAGGCAATCATTTACATGTCGCTTCTAAAAGTCAATCACCTTCTACGTCATCATTTCACAGTAACAACACAAATCAAGTTTCATCAATACTTTCAACTAGTCAAATAAATAACACATCACCACCTGAGTTAAGTTTAATTTTTCAAGAGATAAAGGATATGAAGGCTTCTAATGAAAAACATTTTGCGTCTATATTAGACAGACTTCAAATCTTAGAAAATTCGATTAAGCGTATTCAAATATTAGAAGATGAAAATAAACAGTTGAGAAGCCTAATCAGCAATCAGGATATCAGATTGGAAGAACAAGAAAAGATATCTCGTCAAAATTGTTTAGAAATCTCTGGTTTACCAGCCACTGCCAACGAAAATTTAATAGAGACGGTTGTTGATGTGATTAATCGTGGAATTGGATTGAAAGTTTCACCTAATGATCTTGATTACTGCTTTCGTAAAGCCTCAAGAACAGCAAAGTTAAACAAAGTGCAAACAAATGATGTTATTTTTGTGAAATTTGTTTCTCGTCGAGTGAAGGACAACATCATGAGAACCAAGTATTCATCTAAAATAAAAGTCAAGGCAAAGACTTTTTGTGATTCAGCTACTGAAGATGCATTAATTTATTTTAATGACAGCTTAACATTCAATCAACGGAAACTTCTACAGGCAGCCAAAACTATTAAACTAAATAAACATTTTAAATATTTGTGGATCCGTAATGCTGTTATTATGATGCGAAAAGAGGATAAAAGTGTCTTACATATTATAAGAAGTCTAGATGACCTTGCTCGTCTGTAAATATTTTTTTTATTTTACTTATTTTTATTTAAAAAAAGTTTTTAGTTATAAATATTAAATAATGAGTCAGGACTCATCTAACTTAAATTACTATACTTCCTCTTTTAGCAATTCAGTAAAATCACAACATCAGTATGATAACAAACTTGTTTTCTGCCTAAAAAACATTCGGAGTTTGAGACAAAATTTCAACAATTTCATAGTTCAATTACACACTTTAAACAATCTTCCAGATCTAATCTTTTTAACTGAGACATGGATATATAGCAATGAATCTTCAAATTATTCTATTAAGGGATACAAATCTTACAGTAACTGTAATGAGTCATATAGATCAGGTGGAGTATTGGTTTTTGTTAAGGATTCATTAAAATGTAGTTGTTCTAAAATCGAGGCGAAGGGAGGTGATTTATTGAGAGTGGATGTAACAATTTGTGGTGACTTGTTTACTTTTCTACTTGCTTACCGGTTGCAAAACCTTGTAAGTATGGATAATTTTCTTAGTGAGTTAAATTCAATACTCAGAAAAATCAAATCTAAAAACATGTTTCTGTTAGGTGATATGAATTTAAACCTTCTAAAACAATGCTCTGATTTGGAGAAATACACTTTTGCTATGGCCTCGTTTGGTTTGTCATCAGTGATCAATGAACCAACTCGCTTTGATGCATGTCTGGATCATATCTTTTTTAGACTTAATCTCAATTTCAGGTATTTAGTCTCTACGTCGGTAGCACGCATAAATATTACAGACCACGATCTTATCTTTGGTGAAATAAAATTCAGTCATAATTCTCATTCAAAAAAAAAAACAAGGTGTAAACCTAGTTTACTCAACCAGGATGCTGTGTTTACTGATTTTGCAAAACTTAGAAATTTACTACTGTATGAGTTTTGGGTAAATATTTATAAAGAAAATGATCCAGAAATTGCATTTGATTTATTTCTGTCAACTTTAAAACAACATATTAATGCCTGCAGTGCTATAATTCCAAATAAGCGGAAAACTAACAAAATCAAACCTTGGATTACAAATTCGCTCGTTCGTTGTATCCATAAAGCTAATTTTTATTCTTTAAAGTCAAGAAAACATCCACATAACAACAAATTAAAAAACTACTCAAAGGATCTCTCTAAAAAGTTAAAAAAAAATATAAAAAGTGTTAGAGAGGAGTACTACTTAAATAAATTTGACAGATTTAAGAGGAATCCAAAAAAAGAGTGGCAAATAGTCAATGAAATTTTAAATAAAGACAGCAACTCTACACCTATCGAAGAAATTATAACTCAGGATAACAGAGTTTTCACAAGTGATAAAGAAATTGCGAATTGTTTTATAAATTACTATGGTAATATTGCACAAGCTCTTCAGAATACTCTATCACCCGATAATTTATCATGTTCAGAGAAAAAAATTCTGAAAGGCTGCGATTTGAATTCGAACAGCTTTGTGTTTCTTCCAATCACTTCCTCTGAGTTATATAAAATGATCAACTCTCTTGACAACAAAAATTCTAGCGGGATTGACGAAATTACAAACAAACTTATAAAAGAGATATCACCTCTTTTAGTGGATGTATTAGCCTACATCTTTAACTTAAGCATTGAAACAGGTATTTTTCCTAAAGCATTAAAGCGTGCTGTAATTATTCCTCTATATAAAAAAAATGACAAAACAAAGGTCGAAAACTATAGACCAATCTCTATGCTCTCAGTTTTTGCAAAAATATTTGAGAAATGCATCAAGAATAGGGTTTTATCTTTCTTAGATAAAATTAATTTCTTCAGCCCCTCACAATTTGGTTTTCGAGTTGGTCTTAGTACAGAAGACGCTTTACTTCACTTCTTAAATTCTGTATATGTTGGCTTGAATAATAAAGAAACTGTATCAGGATTATTTATAGACATCACTAAGGCATTTGACATGGTCGTACACTGCCTTCTGTTGGAAAAACTGCATGCAGCTGGTTTTAGAGGATTTATTCTGAAATGGTTTAGTTCATATCTATCTCAGAGACCAGTATCAGTAAAAATTAATAAAGAAACGAGTTCTGAAAGATCATATAATATTGGCGTGCCACAAGGTTCGGTTTTAGGGCCGATTTTATTCTTAATCTACATAAATTCTTTATTTAAGCTAAATTTCCATGGAAAAATTTCAGCTTTTGCAGATGATATGGCCTTATGTTGCAGATGACCTTAGGAAATATTTTTTGATGGTAAATACAAAATTTTACTTCTTAAAGTCTGCATGCCCTGTTAGGGTTTTAAAATCCATCTATTATGCCTTATTCCAGTCAAAACTTCAATATGGAATAACTTGTTGGGGTGGCGCTTATAAAAGCTCTCTAAAACCCCTAGTTACCGCACAGAAACACGCAATCAGAATTATTTATGGTAAGAAACAAACTGATAGCTCCTGGCCAGTGTTTTGCAATAACTTTATATTGCCATTAAGACATCTTTATATTTACAAGATATTAAAAATATTTTATAGTAGAAGCGGAAATCGTTTGTTTCGATTATTGGACCCCTCAGGTAGGCTACGCTCACACAATATTTGCATTGCTTCAATTCCTCGTTTTAGAACAACACATTTTAAACAATATTTTCTTGTAAACGCTCCTGCTCTATTTAATAAACTACCAATTAATCTGCGCTCTGATCTACTTCCATTGATGGTATTCCTGAAACAGTTGAGATCTTGGTTGTTTACTGTATCAAATGTTGAAAGTCTGTTTGAAGTTTTGGTCTAAGTAGCAGATATTAATATTCTTTCCTGTTCTTTATTTGATCATTGATTATATTTACATAAGTGAAATGTAAACTTTATTTGGCACACTTTTTCAGATTTTTGTATTTTATTGATATTTTCTTTATATTTTTGGATTTTAATCAAATTTAGATGATTTTTAAATTATATTCTTTAACCCCGCGTCACATTAACATTTTTTCATGCAATTTCTTGGTCTGTAGATTTTAACCAAGAGTTGGTTAATTTTTTGAAGGAACAAATAACTCTAACCATTTACTTGGTTAAAATTTGTTCCTAATATTCTGTTACCAGCCCGGTATAAGTTGTGAATTAATACATATATAAATTCGGATTTCTGATTTTAGAATTGATTTTACTCGTTAAAGAGAAATATTATTTTAGAAAAATAGAGTAAAATTAGTTATCCTTTTAAAGAGAAAATGAAAAGTATTAATAATTTTTAGCTTTCTTTATTTTTTATTTTCCTTTATATTTTATTAGCATAAATTTGATTTATTTAGTAATTTGTATTTAGTTTTAAGATTCACATATTGTTAAAACATTCCTTAGATTTAATTGTATTGTATATTATATGGGCTTGAAACACGAATAAATAAATTAAATAAATATAAATAAAATTTTGTGTTCGGAGGCGAAATTTACAGCGCGAGCCGTAGGCTTTAAAAAGATATTTAAATATTTATTTCCTTATTATAGTTTGAAAGCAAACATAGGTATTAATAAAAGATTTAACGTTTGAATATAACCTTTGTTTCTTAGGAACATCGTGTTGTGTTAATCCAAAATTTATTTTTTAGTTTTTAGTTCGGTTTCATGAAAAGTGTGTTTTAAAAAAAAAATTTTATTTTTTCTATTTCATTTACAAACTTCGAACACAAAAAGAAGAGTGTTGCTATTGGTATATTGCTATTTCAGAAAACTAAATTTTTTTTGTTTTAATCGCCAAAAGTTATGCAACTCTCTGGTTTTTTGTTCTAGAATGTGTAAGATTTGCATATTGCCATCTTTATTAACTTCTGAAAATTAAAATTTTGAAAATCGTACAAAACCGGTATTGTGATACGGTTTCGGTATTGTAAAAATTTACTTCAGTACCGGTTTTCAATACCGATATTGAAAACCGTGGACACCCTAAATATATACCACCGAATCAGAGTCAAAATTATACTTATCAAAACCAATTTACATCATCACAGCAACACCATCATGCACAACCATTGGGTTATTTTGAACCGCCGTATCAGACACAAAACTCAGTGAATCAACAAGCTCCAGCTTGGCAGGGGACCCATGGCTTTGTGACTGCTGATCCAGGTAACCAAAAAGGTAATAATAATTTTAATCTTTCTCCGCGTGACGTTGTCGAAATGCTGTCGGATTATAATCCAGCAAATCGTGAAGATGTGTCAGTGAAGTGTTGGGTGAATGCGATCGAGCAGTTAAGAGATATTTATTTGTTAAGTGACCAAATTATTTTATATGCCGCCGTAAGAAAATTGCAAGGAATTGCAATGTTGTGGTATGAGTCAGTGTTAGGTATGATTAGGAATTGGGAGGATTTTCGAAGTGCCATAATTTCAGAATTCGGCAAAAACCGCGATGTTGCGGACGTTCATTTCACATTAGCACAACGAAAAAAAAAATCAAACGAATCGTATACAGAGTATGCCTATACAATTCGTAAACTGTCGAGCGAAATTGATCTAGATGATCAAACAATAATAAAATATATTATTTCAGGGCTAGGAAATAGTGACGAAAGAATTAAGTGTTCTTTGGCAATGCAATCGTTTACAACCGTAACAGAGTTCATTGAAAGAATTAATCGGTTCGAAAATATGTTAAGTATTAATGATAAAAATTGCGGAAAGTTCGTGAATAATAATAATAGAAACTATACAAATAAATTTCATGAAAATAATTTTCATCCGACAAATCAAAATCGTCATCGTGTTTGTTTTCGCTGCAATTCAGAAAATCACATCGCTCGTGATTGTCCAAAAAAAGTGTTTTGTAGTTTCTGCCGTAGAGAAGGTCACCACTATGAGATTGCGTGCCCTTCAAAAAAACCAAAAGATATTAAGCGTATCGAAATCACAGAAAACGAATACATTAAAACTGTGAAAGTTAATGGTGCTTCAGTAAAAGCGTTTGTCGATTTGGGTTCAGATTGCGTCACGATGACAGAATCTTTAGCTCGTTGTTTGAATTTAAAATGGAGTCCTGACAACCAAAAATTAAGAGGTTTTGGAAAAGGTTTGACAACTAGCTTAGGCAAAGTAGATGTCAAGATCGAAATAGACAACGTTCATATTTCTGTGTCTGCTTTAATTGTTAATGACTCTGATCAACGCGAATCACTAATGATAGGACGTAGTGCTCTCGATCAAAGAGGGATAATAGTTATTAAAGCATTCGACACATTAAAAATACTGAAAATTCAAAAAAATTCCAAATTGGAATTTGTTAACGCCGATGGGGAGTTTAATGTAAATATTAGCTTAAAAAACAATAATAATATTTCCGATTGTAATATCCTTCTTGATACGAATCAAAATAAATTAGTTTCTGACGTTCTTGAAGAACTAAATAAAAATAATACTGAGCATAATAATATTTTTGTTAGTAATTTTGAAACAAATAGTTTAAATAAAGACGGTAAGGTAATTGTAAATTACCAAGAAAATCAAAACAGTAGTGACTTTTGCCCAATTGAAATAAATTCAAGTGGTAGGAAAATTATCGACAAGACAGTTGTTTTTGATGACTCCGATAATAGATATTTTTGTAACTTTAGCGAGGAATTGTTTGAAAACTTAGAAAACAACGACAGCGTATATTCCTAAAAATTTAGAGATTTTGAAAATTATGATGTAGATGTAAATAATTTTAATGAAGATATAAGTATCAAACAAGTTTTAAATGTCAATGCTGTAGATAAGTTTTGTAACATCGATTGTAATATTTTAGAGAATTGCATAAATACAGAAATCGACGTAGAAGATAAAACCAAAATCAGAGACTTAATTTTGAAATATCGTAACTGTTTCGCTTTAAATATGGAAGAAATTGGGAAAACAAATCAAGTTAGTATTAAGATAAGTTTGTTAGACAGCGAACCTGTTTCGTACCATCCATACAGGCTTTGTTATAGTCAACGAGAGGTTGTGAAGAAACACATAACTGAGCTGCTGGAACTGGGCATTATTAAACATTCGTCTTCAGAATATGCCTCGCCGATTGTTATTGTAAAAAAGAAAAATGGGGATGAAAGAATATGCGTAGATTTTCGTCGCTTGAATAAAAAGACGATTAAGGATAGATTTCCGATCCCCAACATCGATGACTGTTTGCAGAGATTGGCAAACAACAACTTTTTCATAGTATTGGATTTAGCGTCTGGATATTATCAAGTTCCGGTAGACCCAGATTCTAAAAGGTTTACTTCGTTCGTCACGCCAGATGGGCAATATGAATTCGAACGTATGCCTTTTGGGTTGACCAACGCTCCAGCGGTTTTTCAGCGGTTAATGAACCAAATCGCAGTCGAAATGAATTACGAAATTATAGTATATCTTGATGATATAATCATACCTAGCAAAACTATCGTAGAGGCACTAGAAAAGTTTGGAAATTTATTGACTATACTTCAGAAGTATGGATTAACTATAAAACTAGTCAAATGCAAATTTTTGGTGCGAAGTGTAGAGTTTTTAGGGCATGAAATCGACGAGTCAGGAGTAAGGCCTGGAAAAGGGAAAATTTTAAGCGTAGACAAGTTTCCACCTCCTACAAGTGTTCACCAAATTCGTCAGTTTGTTGGTTTAGCGTCTTATTTCAGAAAATTTGTGCCTAAATTTTCACATTTAGTGGAACCATTAACCCGATTAACTCGGAAAAATGTAACTTTTAAATGGAGCCAAGAACAAGAGTGTTCATTTCAACAGATTAAGAAAACTCTTTGCCAGCGCGACGTTCTAGCACTTTTTGAACATGCTAAATCTCACGAAGTTCAGTCGCTGGTGTACTATTACAAAGAGAAAGTAACGGCGAGCTTCATCCCGTGTCATATTTCAGTAGGCAAACAACCGATTTAGAGAAAAAGTTCCACAGTTTCGAGCTTGAAACATTAGCGGTGGTTGAGTCGTTAGACCGTTTTCGTTGTTTTGTGCTCGGAAAACATTTTTGTGTAGTTACTGATTGTGGTTCGTTGAGAACGGCTTCGACAAAACGTGATATAGATGGTGGCTCAGATTACTAGAGTACGACTTCGATGTTTGCCATAGACATGGAAAACAGATGATGCATGTAGATGCATTAAGTAGAAATCCGGTAGAACCACCGTGTGAAATAGAGCCTGCGACGTTAGATATCCTCCGTGTTGAAATAGATAGTGATTGGATACAAACATTGCAAGAACAGGACTCCGATGTAAATAATATAAAAGAAAATATAAAACATCCAGAAAATAAAGATTATATAATCGAAAATGATCGACTTTACCGGAAAGTCAACGATTCTTTACTATTTTATGTACCGAAAGGTGTGCGAACTAGAATAGTTACCATGTTTCATGATAATTTAGGACATTTCGGATTAGAAAAGTCCTTATGTGCTATACGGAAAGTCTATTGGTGGCCCAAAATGCGCCAGTTTGTAAAATCATATATTGACACTTGCTGCGAATGTTTGTATCACCGTGAAAATCGCGACGCGAATAAAATTGAATTGCACCCTATTGAAAAGATCCCCGTTCCGAATCATACCTGGCATTTAGACCATTTGGGTCCTTTTATAAAAAGTAAGAAAGGAAATTCTTATGTGTTGGTGATCATCGATGCATTTACCAAGTACGTTCACTTAAAACCAGTTCGAGATACGTCGTCACGATTTGTGGAAATGCGTTAAGAAATTATGCTATGCATTTTGGTATGCCGAGTCGAGTTATCACAGATCGTGGATCAGCCTTCACATCCAAAAGCTTTGGGAACCTTTGCAGGCAGAACAATATCCGTCATGTTTTGAATGCTACCGCAACGCCTAGGGGTAATGGTCAGGTGGAACGTTGTAACCGTACAATTATGCATTCGTTAAGAACCATGGCAGATACGCAACATGAAAAATGGGAAGAACAGTTGGTAAACATCCAGTGGGCCATGAATAGTCTGCCCCATTCGATAACGAAAATGTCACCACAAGAATTGCTTTTCGGATTTTCGCCGAAACCGTTTGTTGGAGACAAACTCACACTTACGCTACTAACCGAAGCTGTAAATAATAAAGGGTTTGACCCAGCCGTACGAGAAATGTCGAGGAAAGAAGTATCAGCGCGTATCAAAAAAAATCAGCAACAGCAGAAAGAAAGATTTGATTTGAAATTCCGTTCTCCAAAAACATACAAAGTTGGAGATAAAGTTGTTGTTTTCCGCGAGCCGCCAGCTACGGGAGACAGTAGAAAATTGCAACGACGATATAGAGGGCCATATACTGTGGTAGATGTACTGTATGGTGACAGGTACAGAGTAGAAGGTTCAGTCAACACTGAAGGAAAACGTCGTTATCAAGGTTTAGTACCTGCTGACCATATGCGTCTTGTTGTTACGCCAGAAGAAGACCTTAACACCGTAGAATCAGAAATGGAGGATTGAGGACAATCCTAAATTTGTCAGGAGAGCCGAGTGTAACGAACGCAGCAGCAACTCCATCTGTCAAATAACATTATAATAAACTAATTACGTTCAGTGGATTTTTATTTATATGTCAAAATGGATTGATGACGTTTTTTTGTTAATGCAGTAACTTCCGGCATCTTCGTAGTGGAATGAGAACATTTTTTGTAATCTTGTTAATAAATAAAATCGCCGTAAATCGAAGTAAATGATTTTTATTAAAACTATCCTTGTTTTACATATATTTATTTATCCTGACTAAACAATGCGTCGACAACCCACTCTAAAATCTCAATAAAACTATTCATATTCAATAAGATTCTCGACAACGAGTATATGAGCAATTTCACGAAGATTCAACATCGTTTTGACTTGACCCCTTTTAATTTTGATTATTTTTTGTTTATGGATAGTCTTGGATAAATAAAAAATACAAGTTCTCTTAGAATTTTTTTTTTTCGACCAGGGGTCTTCACATGGTGCCCCTCAATTTTTTGTTATTTTGTGATGTGAGTGCATTTTGACGAGCGATTGTAGAAAAACTACTTCGTCGATTTTCATAAATGATATGTCGTTGAATAGGTATCAAAACAAAGTTTTTAAAAATGTACACTGTTAATTTTTTGAAATAATTTTTAACGGTGTAACATAAGAAAAAAACGGTGTAATTGAAAAAAAGATGGCATAGCCTTTTTTTTTTTTTTTTTTAAACTAAATTGAAGCTTATTTTATATCTAACAACTTGTGAAAGTTTAGGACTAGCGATATTTTTTGTTTTAAAGATAAAATTCGTTGTGCATATGACTGTCGGGAATCAGTTTTTTTTGTTCTGAAGGAAAATTATAAAAATGGCGATTTTTAGATTCAGATTTTTTTTTTATGTTAAATATCAAATATTTTATTATTAGATGAACTTTTTAAAATATTATAAAAATTATATATGTAGTACAATAAATAAAATAAATACAATTGTTAAAAATGATTTACTTATTTTACAAACAGAAGATTCTTTTGAATAGGAAAGCACTTCTGCAATTATTTTCTTTGTATTAGATGGCATAAAAAATGAAATGTTTATTTGCCACTTTTAGTAATCACTTGTCACTCTTATAAAAATAACTTCACAGTCTTGACTGCAAACAAAAAAGCCGTATAAACAACTGAATCTATTTAGGAACTTTTGACTGGAGAAGTATTATGTTCGTATTATGTTATTATGGAATCATAAAGTAAAGGATTGTTTTTCAACATTAAATTACAAATATTTTATTATTGAATAAACTTTTTAAAATATCATACAAATTATATATGTGAAAATAAATATAGTTATTAAAAATTATTTACTTATTTTACATTCAAAAGTTTCTTTTGAGTTGGAAAACATTTTTGCATTTATTTAAATTAAATTTTTGAGTTCTACTTATAGTAATCGCATTTTTATATCGATTTTGTAATTTTTCTTTTGTTAATTGATATTCATTTTTATCGGCGTATCCAAAGTTCATGGTAGATTCCCATTTTAAAGCCCATTCGAAAAGTTTTTTTGGTGTATCAATAATATTATCTTCGCTCGCCATACTATAACGGTGTGCAGCACGCTTCAGTGTACCACCAATTCCATCACAAGGTCCCTATCGGACCCCTAAAGGACCCCGCCTATATTCACTTAAAATTAAAAGTAGGATTTTCAAATTTTTCAATCATGCATATCTAAAAAAACAGCCTCCTTTTAAAAGATTAAGGGATTAACAGGTAAATGCACAGGTAAATAAAAACAAAATTCAATTTTATTTAAAAAAAAAAATAAAAAAGTGGGATTAGATGCTAGCTTCATCTTTTAAACTTGTTTTCTTATGTAACACCATTCTACGACATATCATTTATATTGTTATTATAATTATATTATTATATTTAAAAATATAATACAGTAAAACTCGTTTTTAAAGTACGGTCAAGGGACCGACGTAAGCGTACGTTATACACCACGTTATACACCAAAAAAGCATAAGCAAATTTGACTGTTATTCTCATTATACCATTGTATTTCATATTAAATTATTTACTACATGTTAATTGATATAAAACCGATCACAAAAAATAGGAACATATAGTTTAAAAACAATTCATTATCATAAAATAGTTATGTTAAAACTAATCAAACCAACGCTACATAAACATATGAATGTATGTTAATATTTTCGGATGAGAATGTCTGAATATTGGCCTACTCAGATTAATCTGCGATGGACAATTTTTTTACTGAAAAATAATCAGTAATTTTCTGTTGTTTAAAGCAAAGTTGAATAATATTTTCCACTTTAATTACAATTTGGTCGTCAATTTGCATTTGATTAAATCCGGGCTGCAAACCTGATCAGCAAGCGCGTAGCGTACGGATTTAACCCCGCAGTTGTGTAGTTTATTCAAAACTTTCTCACCGACCAATACATTTCGGTATCCATTGATGGCTTTTCTTCTGCGTCTAAATTAACTAACGCTGATGTACCACAAGGTTTAGTTTTGTCACCACTTTATTTTTAATTTTTTACTTTTAAATTAAAATCACCAGCAACCCAATAAATAATTTTTCAGATGATAGTACACTGTACAAGTCATTTGTTTTCCTATCTTTAAAAGGGAAAAGGCATGAACGAATAAAGCCCGCCCGGAGAGACTCTGTCATAAATGTAAATGATAGCCTGAAAGTTTTCAATTGGGGTGACTGAAATATGTTCAATTTTAACTCAACCAAAAAACATGACTATTGATTGTTGCCAGATCAACAACCGAGTTTGACTGAAATTGCTTTTTAAAAAGTTCATTTAATAATAAAATATTTGATATTTAACATAAAAAAAAAATCTGAATCTAAAAATCGCCATTTTTATAATTTTCCTTCAGAACAAAAAAAACTGATTCCCGACAGTCATATGCACAACGAATTTTATTTCTAAAACAAAAAATATCGCTAGTCCTAAACTTTCACAAGTTGTTAGATATAAAATAAGCTTCAATTTTGTTTACAAAAAAAAAAAAAAAAGAGGCTATGCTATCTTTTTTTCAATTACACCGTTTTTTTCTTATGTTACACCGTTAAAAATTATTTCAAAAAATTAACAGTGTTCATTTTTAAAAACTTTGTTTTAATACCTATTCAACGACATATCATTTATGAAAATCGATTCAGTAGTTTTTCTACAATCGCTCGTCAAAATGCAGTCACATCACAAAATAACAAAAAATTGAAAATTGAACAAAAAATAATCAAAATTAGAAGGGCTCAAGTCAAAATTTACCAAAAATTTGCTGAACTTGCGGGAAATTGCTCATATACTTACAATGATCTCTTGTGTAGCAACTGATTAGAAAATTTTAAAAATGGTAACAAGATTGATTATTTACATTTTTGTTTGGAAAATTGTATGAAATTACTTCGGTCTGAAAGACCTAAGTATTACATACATAAGCCAAATGTGAAATTCTTACCCCCACTTTTTTGACATTTCTCGACGTTTTAGGACCTACTGATTCTAAAAAAGCCAAAAAAATGTATGTCTGTTTGCCGGCCGTCCGTCATTACCTACGAAATCTAGAAAACCGCTGAAGGGATTTCAAAAATTATGTTTTCTAAAAATTGGTATACTGAAGGGACAGGTCCGAAAGGACGCTGTGTTCGATAACTGTACCGGAAGTGTGTCAAAAAATCATTATGTGTGTCAAAAATAGCAAATTTTCATATATTTGGCTTAAAAACAAAAATCTCCTCAGTTGATGGAGCAATTGCTCGAATAGGATGAACTTCATTCGTCCTATTCAATAGGTCTTGAAAGTGGGATCGCCACACTGCCAGCACATCACGTTCACTTGTTGTAAGTTCATTATTTTCATTTTTGATGGCTGTAGATCTTGGGTGGAAATCTTTTGTCAGATTCCGTGCATTGGCAAAGCACTCTTTTGAATTTCCGCTGGCCGCATGTTGGTTGATATCTTCAATGCAGCTCTTCATGTGTTCGCGTTTCTTTATACGTAGAAGTTTTGCTGAGACTTTCGTGGCGCATAGATAATCAGCTTGGGAGCTTCGGGTGTTCTTTGTTAACCATTTTTCTCGCAGTTTTTGTTTATGTTCAACGGATTGGCGGCACTCGTCGTCGAACCATTCGTTGTGTGATTTCGGTGGCCGCTTTCCGATTGTAGTTTGTGCTGCGGCTATAATGGTTGATTGAAGCGTTTGCCATTCTTCTTGTATGTTAAATAGCATCTCAGAAGAGATGTCATGCTCTTCTATGCTTTGCGTTACAATTTCCTGATATCTGTTCAGCGTTTCCGGATGTTTAAATGCATCGACGTTCCAGCGCACGGTCTTTTTTGCTTGTCTATTAAATGTAGATGATAATTTGCACTTGTACTTAAAGATGACAAGCATATGATCAGTGTCCATATCAGCACCTCTGTATGATCGAACGTCAGTTACACTTGTGGAGTGTCTCTTAGAAATCATGACGTGATCGATTTGATTTTCCGTTCTTCCGTCATTTGATTTCCACGTTGCCTTGTGGATTCTCTTGTGAGGGAAGAAAGTGCTGGAAATTACTAGATCATACATCATAGCCAGCTCGGCTGCGCGAAAACCGTTATTGTTGCTGGTATGATGCAAGCTGTTAGGGCCGATATGTGTTTTAAGTTCTGCAATCCTACCGATTTGACCATTAAAGTCACCTACCACGATTTTTATATCGTGCCGCGGGATTTTATTGATGACTTCTTCGAGTTCTAGGAAGAACAGGTCTTTAATATCATCTGCTTTATCTTCAGTAGGTGCATGAACATTGACGATCATTACATTGAATTTTTGCGTGCGGATTCTCAGTGTGTGTAACGTACAGTCAGTGCAACCTGTGCCCACAAAAAGGAGTAAAGATTGCCCTGGCCAACGTTAAAGAATTGTCACTCTGACTGAACTCCGAAATCGCTCAATCGACTTCGCTCAGTCATTTGGGGCCGTGGGGTTGTTTGGCAGTCAGAGTGTCCTAGATGGTGAGCGATATAGACAAAAACGTAATGAGGAGATAGACCACCAGCCCTACTTACCCGCCTGATAAATCAGGTTTTAAGCCGGACATTCCATTGTGGAATGCATTGCGCTCACGACGAATTTACATTTAAAATAATTTCAAACTAATAAAAGTCACTCAAACACGGGTGTCACTACCAAGAAAAGAAAGAAGGACTTGCAATAGGTTCACCATTAAGTGGATTGTTAGCCAATATATACCTTAACCATTTTGAAAATAAATTTGTTTTTTTTCCAATTTAAATAAATATCAAAATTTGATTATTTCATATTCAAGATATGTTGATAACATATTTTTATTATTTAATGGAACTTCACAGCAAATTGAAATTTTCAAAAATTATTTGAATAAAATTAACAAAAAGATACAATTTACTCTTGAAATTGAAAAAGACAACATGTTAAACTTTTTGGATTTAACCATATCACAGAATAATAACAATTTTGAGTTTAAAATTTATAGAAAACCTACTACAACTGATATCACAATCAACTCTAGCTCACACCATCCATATTCTCAAAAAAAAAATGTCAGCTCATAATCCATTTATAAATAGATTACTTACTATTCCAATGAATCATTTAAATTTCCAGAATTAATTAAACACAATTAAATTTATTGCTATTAATAACGGATACAACCCAAATAGTATTGATAAAATATTAAGTCGAAATTCAAAAAAAAATAAATAACCATAGTTCTATAAACAGATTGAATACTAATACAGATGTAAAATATATTTCTATAAATTACACTAATTTACTACCCAACATAATAGTTAATCAATTTAAAAAAAATACAAATTTAAAATTTCTTTCAAAACAATAAACAGTCTATATAAAAACTTCAAATTCAAAGAAAAACCTAAACTAGAAGAATGCACTGGCATTTATCAAATAAATTGTGATTTCTGTGATAAATTTTATATTGCCAAACAGGTAGAAAATTCATCACCAGATTTTCAGAACATTTACTTAAGCGAAAAAACATTCAAAATATAAAATCTATTTTTGCTCAACATCTAGTCGATGAAAATCATTCATATACAAGTTTTGAAAATAATTTTGAAGTTTTACATTTTTGTAACAAAGGTCCTCTCATGGATTCAATCGAAGAGTTTGAAAAATATAAAGCTACTAAGAAGTCACCATTTTTAATTTTGAATGAACAACTATCATTTTGTTTTAATATTTTGTACAATTTAATTATAAATTAATATTTTTTTTTATTGTTTTTGTTCTTATCATATTTTACAATTTTAATCTTTTCAATTTCTGTTTTAAAATTTTTTATGTTTAATTTAGTATGCATATTTTTAGAAACAACCAAATTTTCAAATAATATTGTCATAAATATAAAAAATTTTCCCTGATGATAGATATATCTGAAACCGGTCTGATTTTTATATTTTTATAAAAAGTTATTAGAAAAAAAAAACAAGAACAACAAAAATAATAAAAAAAATTGGCTTGTGCCTCAACCACAAAAACAATTATTAGTACAGTAAACTGTAACAAAATGTAAATAAATTTAACAATGAAAATATATACTCATCTATTCTTCCCAGTGTTTGGCTGACAAATGGTGTTGGTCCAATTTTAAAAATTTTATTTACCTCCTCATGTGAGTGTCTTTTATCCAACATCAGTGAAATTAAACAACTCATCACCGAAGTGCCGAATGCCAGCTGACATCACTTTGAACATTCTTTTTTTCTCCATACAAAACACCAGCACTTCTGTATGGATTTTGTCACATAATGTAAAACACATAAAAAAATAGTGCGGTTTTTTTTTCTAAATTTTGTATTAAAACCATTATAAAGAAAATAATATTATAATTTTTTATCGGATAGCTTAAAAAAAACCTTAACTTTCGCAAATACTATTTTTCTTTCCACAATTGAATTTTTCTCTTTTAATTTTTAGGTAGATTTCATATAAAAATCTACCTATTGCAATGGGCTTCATCTCGGAATTTCGGCAAAATTTTTGTGCCAAACGACTATATATGATAAGCGGAGACGAAAAAACAAAAAAAAAAAAATTTATATATATATATATATATATATATATATATATATATATATATATATATATATATATATATATATATATATATATATATATATATATATATATATATGTATATATATATATAAAATTCTCGTGTCACAGTGTTTGTAACAAAACTCCTCCGAAACGGCTTGACTGATTTCCATGAAATTTTATGTGTATATACGGTAGGTCTGAGAATCGGTCGTAAACTATTTTTTATACCCTTGAGGGATAAGGGGGGCCCTACCCCCCAAATTTTTTTTTATTTTATCGACAAAATTTTTTGTTTTTATTTTTTTATGATTTGACATTAAAAAATACATACAATCCTTAATTTTCTTCCTTCTACCACCAACCTCCCTCTTTGATTGAGATATTAGTACTGGAATACTCTTCAATACTCTTCAACGGATTGACCGATTTCCATGAAATTTTATGTGTATATACGGTATGTCTGAGAATAGGTCGTTAACTATTTTTCATACCCTTAAGTGATAAGGGGTGAGTCTCCCCCCCCCCCCCAATTTTTTTTTTCATTTTTCAGACCACGTTTTTTATTTTTATTTTTTATGATTTGAAATTAAAGAATACATGTAACCTTTAATTTTCCCCCTTCTACCACCAACCCCCATTTTTTAGTTGTGATATTAGTACTGGAATACTCTTCAATTCTCAGTAGTCGATAACTGATTAATCTATTAATCTATCTATCGATCTTCTATCTACATATCTATATATATTTATATATATATATATATATATATATATATATATATATATATATATATATATATATATATATATATATATATATATATATATATATATATATATACATATGTAAAATTGAAAGTATGTGTGTTTGTCGTTTATGCATTAATAAACCATTCATCCGATCATCATGAAACTTTGGGAAGTTGTTGTGTACACTTGCGCATAGGTAACAGGCTAATTTTTTTTTTAAATGGAACCCCAGGGCCATTATAATTATCTTAAGGGGTTCTGCCTAAATGTTGATAATAATTTAATTTGGACTTTCTTTAAATATCGTTTTATATGGTTAGATTCCTTTGATCAATATTTTTTTGTTGAACATAATTTAATAAAAGTATCATCTGAAACAATTACATTTGTATATCAAAACTATATGTATTTGAGTTGAATACATCATGATCTTACAAATTTTATAAAGCTCAAAATTACGTAATGGAATTCGCACAAATACTATACAAAGAAGCATAGCTTATGTATAATCAAACACGGATAGCAATTATGATAAACAAACTAATTAAAAATGTGGTCCTTAGCTAGCATCACATTTGCAATAGTGATTTGCAAACAGTTACAATGCATTAATACCAATGAATATATAATATCTTCCCGCCTGCAGGAACATATGTAGAATTTAAAACTTTGGATCTATGGATGTGACAAAGCCGCGTACTTTAGTGCCTGCTATTGGCAAATCATTTAACGTGAGATATCGTATACCACTGACAATGGCAGTACGATATCACTTACATTAAGGGGATAAGTGATATTTTAGGGGTGCTGACGGATGTACTTTTTTCAATCAACGATAGCACCGTTAGGCTTAGTTATGGAAAATTCTTTGACGATAACGCTCTATTTTTTTTTTAAATAAAATGTGTTGGGTAGTAGGAATTACAATGTGTGTCACAAAACACATAAGAACCTTTTAAGAAAAAGGTCCCATAACAATTAACATTGAAGCAACAGTTTTAAATGGAAAATTCGAAGATTAAGATGATCCCAACAGATTCAAACGTTTAGTTTCCAGTGTCACTCGCTATTACTATTACCATCCGTTCTTCTCATATGGACATCTGTATGTGGCTGGCGCGTTAAGAAAACCTTCTGATTTATTCGTGTACGCACCAGACGGAAAAACAAAAAATATAGTGTACCCACAAGTAGTCGAATAAATAAATATAGACAAAGAGCCCGCGACGGCCAGACCTTCGTTATTTTATAAAAGCTGAAAGTTTCTCTGCGTATACCCCCTACTCAGGTAGGAACGATTAGCGACATATGAAGTTTGGATCATAGTGGCTTTAGCAGGGAGTAGGATCCAAAGGGGCCTCCAAAGTTTCGTGAAAGTATAAAAGCTAATTTTTTTATATATTCTTCGGGATAGTACTAGAAGTCACGTCACCCATTGCCAGACACTTACTATCGTGGAAATCCCCTGTTAGACACCCTTAAACTTTAAATTTTAAGGGTGTCTGGCAGGGGACGAATATATAAAAAAATTAGCTTTTATACTTTCACGAAACTTTGGAGGCCCCTTTGGAACCTGCTCCCTGCCAAAGCCACTATGATCCAAACTTCATATGTCGCTAATCGTTCCTACCTCAGTAGGGGGTATGCGCAGAGAAACTTTCAGCTTTTATAAAATAACGAAGGTCTGGTCGTCGCGGGCTCTTACTCTAATAGAATTAAAATGACATTTTGAAATTCGTTCCATATTAAAATAAATAAGTTGCAATAAAAATGACACAATATAAATTGAATGTTATCTTTACGAGTTTTCTCGAATTTTCTTTCTTATGAGATAGCGGCAATACGCGACGGGCATAATGTTAAATAAACAAAATTTTACACTATTTGGTGTAAAAAATAAAATTTTGAGAGGTTCTGTGAGTGATTAAGATCAAAGCAATTATTGTAATTCACTTGAATTTTGCAATTTGAGAGCATTTTTTCTCAGAAAAACTTCTTTAGAACAGTTTTTGTGTGTTTCGTGACGGGTACAAATACAATGCATGAGCACTGTGAACATTTGTGACTCTATTTTTGTTCTGTTTAATGTTCTATATAGAGATGACACACCTCCACTAATTCAACAAGACATTTAAATTGTTTTATTGCTTACTTGAAAACTTATGTAATCACTAATTTTTTATGTATCCGAACAGATCAGCTACAGTGCTGATTATTTTCCATTCATATTTTTAAAAAGTAAAATTAAAAATTATGCTGCCATTTCTCATTACCACCTTTTGAAATCATTGCTACTACGTCAACAAAATGTCTGCACAAAAACTTTATTTGTAAGCGTAGCGAAGCACGCCGGGTCCTGCTAGTATATATATATATATATATATATATATATATATATATATATATATATATATATATATATATATATATATATATATATATATATATATATATATATATATATATATATATATATATATATATATATATATATATATATATATATATATATATATATATATATATATATATATAAACGATATGAGATATAACGAAAACGACCGGCACTCTCACGGTCGCATTTGTTGAGCTAGATCAAAACAATTTTCTGTACTTGTGTGTTCTAATAATATCTTGGACAAGTTCGTGAATCAGCAAAATCCGACACGTGGTTAAGAAACGAAACTAGAGGCTTTTTTCTGAAAAAAATTGATTTTTTAAAATCGTTATAACGGCCATTTGGATACTAATATTTCAAAAAATTTAACAAATTTAGAATTTTTGGAATCTTTTTTATCAATTTGTTTTAAAAGTAGACCTCTGCAGTTAGAGGTTCCTGATTGGGCGGCTCCAACAAAAAAGTTTGCAAAAAAATTTTTTTTTTTTAAACAACCGGCACTCTCACGGTCACATTTATAAGGCCAGATCAAAAAATCTTTTCTAAAAATGTGCGTTTTATTAATATCTTGGACAAGTTTGTAAATCAGCCCAATCCAACACATGGTTAAGAAACTAGAAGCTTTATACTAGAAAAAAACTCTGTTTTTTAGATCCGTTATAACGGCCGTTTGGATTCTAATATTTTTAAAAACTTCATAAATTTAGAATTTTTGAAACCTTTTTAATCAGTTTCTTTCAATAAAAAGACCTCTGCAGTTGGAGGTTTCTGAGTGAGCGGCTCCAAGAACAAAGCTTATAAAAAACAAAATGCGTTTGAATCAACCGGCGCTCTCACTGTTGCATTTGTCGATCCAGATCAAAAAACCTTTCTTAAAAATGTGTGTTTTATTAATATCTTGGACAAGTTTGTAAATCAGAAAAATCTGACACATGGTTAAATAACTATAGGCTTTATACTAGAAAAAAAAGTAGTTTTTTTAATCCGCTATAACGGCCGTTTGGATACTAATATTTTTACAATCTTCATAAATTTAGAATCTGTGGAGACATTTTAATCCGTTTCTTATAAATATAAACCTCTGCAGTTACAGGTTTTTGACTTGTTGGCTTCAACAAAAAAATTTGCAACAATCCCTAACTACAATTTCCAAAAACCTTATAACAGTCAATGTCAACCTTATAACAGTCAAAAAAATAAAAGATTTGAATAGAAGAAATTAATTTTTTTTTCTTAGAAATAAACTATTTTGATATTTTGCAGTAATTGCACGACGTATGATATAGAGTAGGTTTGTGTCATAAATTGTCACACACATGTTCTGTGGTAGATTTTATATTTGTTTGTTGCAAAATTGGATAGATATAATTTTGCTTGTAGGTAGCTAATTTTCTTTTTAAAATTTGTTCGATATCTGTTTGAAATTAGTTTGTTTTGTTTAAACTAATCTGATACATCAGATTCTACTGGCACACAAAACTGTCTGATCTCGAAATCTACCTATTTCTAGCGGATATACGTGCCGCTTGGACTTTTTTTTTATTAAAACTTCAAAAAAAAAAACACAATAAATTCCAATAAATTCAAATTCACAATAAATTCCATTTTTTTTATTTTGCAGTAATTAAAAAAAAACCACACGAGACGTGAGTCTTTAAACAAAAAACCTCCTGACCATACTGGTCAGGAGTTCTAATCCGAGTCCCCGATCTTCGTTTGTTTTTTTTCAAACGTTGATCTCAAATAAGAAAAGAAAAACAAAATCCCACGGTTTAAAAGCCATTCGTCTACAAAAACGTTGAATTCCAAGATTTACATAAAAAATATATCTAATTTCAGATGACTGAATCTTAGACAGAGAAAAGTTAATGGAAAAACAAAAGAAAACCGTAATTTGATTAAAATTTATTTTAATCCAGAATGTTATGTTATGTTTTTGCAATATTTACAAAAACGTAACATGGGAACCGTTTAAATTTAAATTTAGGTAAATTTGCAATATTTGCACAATTAAACATGGAAAAGATTCTGAGAGTGGATATAATGTCACAATGCATCAAAATAAATGTTTCAGTAAATCTGGAGTTCGGAATCTTGGGAGGAAGGAAAATAAAAATAAATGTTTGACACAAAAGTAGTGTGTCCCAAAATATCCTTCGTCACATGTGCATAACCGCATATTAATTGGGCAGAAGTCGATAACATGCTGATTCACGCGACGGTGTATAAGAAAGCCAACTCCAAATTCTCCTCCGTTTTGATGACCGCAATAATACAGAGTGTATCCTTTCGCTGTTTCATGGATTCCACTGCCTGGCCATCTTAGTTCTTGTAATGCCACTATATCTAGTGTGTAGCTCTCGACTTGTTGTGTGAGTTTTAGGAGATCTCCTGGTCTTCTAAGGCTTAGCACGTTCCAGGTTCCCATTTTTAAATTGTAGTCCGGGTACGGTTTCCGAGGTCGTTCCAATAATGATTCCGAGATATTCCGAGGCCTGTGTACAGAGTTCATGACAATAATTTTTTTACGGAAATGGGGTGTTAGCCCTTCGCCCAACCCAAATTTTCGTGAATGGGTTCGTTCTGCATCTTAAGGTCACCAGAAACAACCTTTTTACCCGTTTATATAGCGAGACGCTTGATCCAAGTCAGACGCCCGCTGCAAGCCGCCCCTAACATGGAGAACAGACGCTTGAGTTGCATTGGTTTTATGGCGCCAATGACTCGCCATGGTGCAGAATCATTGAGTATAAGCAGTATTTACTCTGCCCCTCTCAGCTACACCAACCTAATTCTGTTAGCGTTACCCAGGTAGCACGGCGTGGACGTAGAATTTCGGATGTTCGCTACCCCATATCACCAGTAGTAAAGAAAACGACGGATGATAAGCTAGAATGTTTGTAGGCGCTGGGTGTAATCGAAGAAAATACTAGTCCTTGGAGTTCAAAAGTGATCCTTTTATACAAAACTGGCAAAGTTCGCTTGTGTTTCAACTCACGTAAAGTCACCATACCAAGGTCAATACCACCAAGAAAGATACATGTCTATTTCCCCAAAAGGACGGAATTCTAAGTCGTTTACTTCAAACCAACTTCATTTCCGGCTTAATTTTGAAAGATGCTTTCTGGCAGATCTCCTAAGATTGACTAGAGAAAAAACTACGAGTTAACGTGAGATATCACATACCACTAAAAAGCGGTGAGACATCATTATATATAAGCAAGGTAAAGCTGCCCAACTATATTTTGAGACAAGTCCAGCGAAAAAAAATTTCCAATAATTATAAAAAGAAAAACAAAAACCGCTTTGTTTTACTTTTCGAAGGAAATATTTTATTTTTATTTTATTTTATTTTTATTTTTTATTTTATTTATTTATTTCATCAGCAATACATTGTATCATAGATTACATATTTTGAACTTTGACTTAAAACACTAAAAAGTAAAACTACTAAATTTTGAGCTAGTACAAACAAATAAGAGATCAAAAAATTAAAATGAAAATAAAAACAAGAATTGCTAGAATAAAATTATTAACTATTATTCAAAAACGTGACGACAACAAAATAAAAAAAAAAAAAAAAATTAAAAAAAAAATTAAACCTAAACAGAAACAAAACGAGGCAAAGTTATCCTAGAAATACAATTGATAATACATTTAGAACAGTTTAATACAAATTCAAGATAGACATATGTATATATAATTAAGAGTTTAAAAAAAAAAAAAAAATTAGTTTAAATTGAATGTTCATAACTTTAGTCTGATTCTGTTCTTAAACACCTTTCTGGATATGTTAAAGTCGAAGATATCCGAAAAATAGTTGAAATGCCTTGCAGCGGTGAGCAATGGATCACTTGTTCCGTAGTTTGTTCTGCGGTAAGGTAGCTTTAAAAAGTTTGATATTGTTCGTAGCTGTCGTATGTAGGGCATGGTCGATTAATCGATTGGGACTAAATATCGATTACCGATTAATATGAAAATTTTAACATCGATTAATCGATTAATCGATTAAATAAAATTTTTACTAATTCTAATATTTTTATTAATTTTTTTAAACAAATACGCGCGTTATATCATATTTAAAAGTTCAACTTTTACAATGACATAAGAATAAACAAAAATTTAATAGCTATCTATGTATTAAGGGCGTAAAGTAGGTCTATGTTGCATAAGAGTGAAATCGTTGCTCTAGGCGTTAGCCTAGGATTTGTATCTCCCTCTCTGTCATTGAAGTTTTCAGACCTTACAAAATTATGTGTTTGAAAATATACTGTACTAATTGAAAATGATAAGAAAGAAGCTGTTTCCTTCAGAATGGAAAGTAATGGAGTTCAATATACTCCTAACCATAGTTTACTGGTTGGATTAATAATAAAAATATTACTTAAGGCATAGTAAAGATTTTTGTATTGGGATCAAATTTTGTTATTAATGTACTTTGTGTTATACCCATAACAACTAAAAAAGTAATTCGTAAGGAAAAGAGAATACATCTTCAGACAATAAATCTTTTCACAATTTAATACAAAATTCGTTAAATTAAATTGTAAATTTTAAACATTTTCGTAAATTTAGATTAATCGATTAATAATTTTTTTGTTCGATTAATCGAACAATTTGCGAAATGATCAATTAATCGAACAATCGATTAATCTAACCATGCCCTAGTCGTATGGGAGCATATATATTTATTTTCTGTAATAATAACGGGCAGTCAATTTTATTAATCAGAATGTCATAGACAAAGATTGCGGAAGAGATTTGTCGTCTGTTCTCGAGCGTTTCCAGATTTAAAAGTTGGCACCGCCCTTTATATTGTGGTTGTACATACGCGGGCAAGTTAGTATCCCTAGGAAGACGACGAAGCGCGTAACGAATAAACTTTTTTTGAACGCTTTCTAATCTATTTGAATGAATGTTATAAAAAGGAGACCATATTATTGACGCATATTCTAATATGGATCTAACAAAACAGCAGTATAAATTGCGAACAGTGTAAGGGTCTTGAAAATCGGATGAATTTCTAATTATAAAACCTAACATACTATTTGCCCTGAGAATAATTTTATTTATGTGATCATCAAAAGTTAGATTAAATTTGAAGTAGACTCCGAGGTCTTGGACAAAAAATACACGCTGTATTAAAATATTATTTAAGCAGTAATTGTTATAGGTAACTGATCTAGTTCGGTGAAAGGTTATGGTTTTACATTTAGACACGTTCAAAAGCAGTTGATTATCGTTACACCAGGAACAAAATCCATTTAATTCCTCTTGCATTATTTTTGCGTCTGTTTCGTTGCGTATCACTTTGAAGATTTTAATATCGTCAGCATAAATGAGAACTTTGCATTGAGTAAAGCAAGATATAACATCATTTATGAATAAAATAAACAATAACGGACCCAAATGGCTGCCTTGAGGTACGCCAGAGGTGACCAGAAATTCAAAAGATTTTGTGGCGCCTATTTTTACAAACTGTTTTCGTTGGTTAAGATAAGACGCTATCCAACGGATTGGTATTTCAGCACATTCAAAGTTATTTAGTTTGTTAAACAAAATTAAGTGAATTATTTTGTCGAAAGCTTTCCCGAAATCCGTATAAATTACGTCAATATGCAATCCACGTTCTAAAGCTTAAGCTTAAGCTTAAGTTTAAAAAAAAATTAAAAACGCTCCAAAATCTAGTAAATTTGTACTCATTTATTTGTAATGAAAATCAATTGTTTATTATTTCACACTACAATTATTGAAGTAATCGTCGATTTCAATCCTGAAGCATTATTATTACTGAGACAATCGTAGTAAAATTAAAAAAAATATGCAATAATACTTCTTCACTATTAAATTTACTACAGTTGTTGAATAAAAATAATATTTGTGGAAAAAATTCAATGAAGTAGGGTATTTTAGCTCATTACAATCTATGTTAAACAGGAATATATTATTGCAAAAAAATTATTTAAAAAAATCGAGTAGCCAAAATTTCGTTTTCATTTATTTATTATTTGTCATTTTTCTGTTTCGTTTAGTTTTATAAAGTTAGAATAGTTTTTATTTTAGTGGAATCAATTTGCAAGATGCAGGTAAGCAATTCTGTAATTTCCAAACATACAGGTAAGCAAGTTATAGCATTATTAAACTGCGTTAATCTGTTCATGCTTTTCAAATTTTAGGGATGAATAGAAAATCGATAATCTTCTGTAAAATATGCAACCGAGGGCAAGTATAATAGAAATTTATATGTGAAACACAAATTTGTTATAAATGGCTTGATTCTGTGCTACACAAACGAATGTAAACAAAAATTTTCTTGCTATAAAAGTTATATCTCACATTAACACCGAACTCATTTTCAATCAACTAAATCAATTCCCATAACTACGTTATTTGTGTGCAGTATTTGTTCGTTGTGCTTTCAAACTGATAGGCATATAACACTACATTTGCAACGCCATATAAAGCTAGGAGAAAAAATTAGATGTACTTTCAATTGTTTGAAAACATATACAAATGTTAACTTTTCGCTCACATACATACAGAAATTATAAAAATCAAAACGATTTAGATATTATTCAAGATCAAAGTATTCTGTCGTGCTAAGCACAAAGGGCGTATCTTGAATTTTTGACATTTCGAGATATTAACACTTTTTAATTTTCAAGTTTCACAGTCAAACTAATCGAAACTATATTTTTAGTCAAAAAAATGTCAATAATGGCAAACCTAAGAAAAGGTTGCCCCAATTTTGAATCAACCGATGACCAAGAGGAAGCACAACGAGATCAAAACTGGCTAAAAGAAAATGCGATGTTTGTGCTTTCGTTAAATCAAAGCATGAAAAAAATTACAACTGAGAAATTTTGTAAAACATTGTTCATTCAGCGTGCTTTTTTGAATAATACTGTTCATCCACCTACAATATTTGAAATTGAAAATGAGTGGCCTCATCTTTAGATAGGCATTTCTTAATACAACATTTCCATGTTTTAATAAATAATAATGCCGTCGCATCTTGTATTAAAAAATGTTTCATAAACACGAGAAGAATCCGAATCCGATGATTGCAAACCAAGGTTGGCATGATATATATCAAAGATATATATCCGATATATATCATTGATATATATCACGATATTTATTCCCTGATATATATCATGATATTTATAAAAAAAATAAATAATTAATTATTTCTACCTTAAAGTTGAAAAAACTGTTAACAGTCGCAGCACTGCTTGCAAAACGCATGCCAAATCGAGATAACCTGGTTCGGCTATGCCAAGACCATAAAGCTGACATAGATTCTGACAAAACTAATCTTATGGCAAACATTGTAATGAATGCTAAACATATGCTTTGTTATCTAAAGACAGTAGCAGTCGACAGTAGACAGAACTCAAAGAGATAAAACGACTATTGCCGTTTTAGTTGAAATTAGGCATAACTGGAAGTCGATCTTAAACTAGAGCAACCTGTAGAAGTTAAGAAACTTTATCGAAGAAGAGACATGCCTTTAAATGCACCTCATCAGTCATCACCTAGCTAATTTATGCTTGACCATCGATTTTTAGGTAAGTAAACGATACAACAACCCCCAAAGAGAAGAAGCATATATTTCCATGTTTAAATTTAATTATTTCAGTCTTCAAGCTTTTAACAGAATCTACACCTTTTTCAAAATATGTATTTCATTCTTAGTTCAGAAATACACAACAAATGGTGTGGTGGAATGAAATTACTACCCAAGCAGGGTATTCCAGAACTTGAAATACGACCAAGCCCTAGTTCATTAATTAATAGTTAACAGGACTTGACTTATGTTTATTTAATCGTATGATTTAAAGAAACAAAAATAAAATGTTTACAAAATCACAAGTCCACAACCAAATTTCTCAAATAATTAACGCCTTCTACAGGAACCTCATTTATCTTGTTTATACCACCATTGAATTTGAATAAGGGGCATTCATTCACTATGTGGTTCGTTGTTTGAATAACTCCACACATACATAAAGGTGAGGGATATAAGTCCCACTTGTTCATCAGGTAATTACATCGGCCATGTGTTGTTCTGAAACGATTCAGTCTGGTCCACTCTTTACGACTAAGATCGAAGCCGGAAACACAACAAGTAGAATCGATCACCAAACTGGCATTTGGAACAGGTGAAGAGTTCCACACACATTTCCATCTTTTCTTCATATCGAACTTAACTTCGGAACTTAAATTCGGAACAAATAACCATGATGGTTTTCTTGATGGCAAACGAGATTCAGGTAAGTCTTGCAAAATGTCATAAAGAATTGAGTTTTGATGTAGATAACACTTTTCAAATTCTTTAATGCAAGGTGCTTCACGTCTTAATGACCCAGGTTCAATGTTGGCTAAGACAGAAAGCCATGGTAAAGGTGTTGATTTTAAAGTTCCAGTTATAATTCTCAAAGCATTGTTAAGTTGGACATCAATTTTATGTGTATGAGAAGAGTTAAGCCAAACAGGAGCACAATATTCAGCGCAAGAATATACTAGTGCAAGAACTGAAGATCTTAAAGTACATACATCAGCCCCCCAATTAGTTCCGGCAATTTTTCTAATGATATTAACTCTGGAACATAATTTTTTAGCAGTTTTTCTAAATGCGTCTTAAAAGACAATGTTCTGTCAAGTGTGACTCCTAAATATTGAGGAGTAGAATTAAAACGAACTGAAATCCCATCAAACTTGACTTTTAATTTTTAATGAGCTTCTTTGTTGTTCAAATGAAACGCAAATACTTCCGATTTAGAAGGATTAAGTGTTAGCCTCCAGTTACGAAAGTAATTAGCCAATACTGATAAATCACTCTCCAAAACTATTTCACAATCTTTTAAAGTAGTTGTTCAATAGCTATAGCAATATCATCGGCAAATTGGAACAGCTTTGAATTAGTTGATGGTAAATCAGCCACATATAAACTGAACAAAATTGGAGAAAAGAACGCTTCCTTGAACGAGACCATTGTTAAGACGACGACTGCTACTTGTTTTTCCATTTAATGAGACCTGAATAAACCGGTTACTTAACATCGAATCGATGAGATTTACCATACAGGAACAGCGTAAGGTAGTTGCTAGTTTTAAAACCAATCCATGTCTCCAAACAGTGTCATATGCAGCAGACATATCTACAAACGCTACTCCAGTTTTCAATTTCTTCTGAAACCCAGCTTCAATAAAACAAGACAAAGCCAAAACATGATCAGTACAACTTCTGTTTTTCCTAAAACCAGCTTGGGTTTTAGGAATTTTTTCATATATGATTGGTTCAGTACGATGTAAAATCATCCTTTCAAATATTTTAAACAATGTACTCAACAAGGAGATAGGTCTAAAGTGAGCAACATCAGACCCATTCTTTCTAGGTTGTAATACAGCTAAGACTTTTGCTTTTTTAAATAAAGATGATAGTTGAGCTGAATTCAAGATTTTGTTAAAGAGTTCCAGAATCCAATTCTTAGTTCTTGGGCCGAAATGTGATATAAATTCTGGATAAATACCATCTAGTCCTGCAGCCTTACCCATTTTAATGCATTTAATTGCTTCCTCAAGCTCAGATAATATAAAAGTTGAGAAAAGAGAAGGAGCTGCAGTTATAATCGTTGTTTTTCAATTTTAAGATTTCTTCGTACTTCTTTATATTTATCAGATGGAACTTGCACTTTAGTAACATTAACCAAACGAAAAGCAATATTATTTGCAGTAATATTACTATTTGATGAGGAAGTTGGAGATGAAGCTTCATTACCTAGTTTACGAAGTAAATTCCATGCCTTACGACTAGACTTCTTGAAACTCGTCCTACCTACTGTATCACGCCAAGTTTTACGTCTATGAAAATCACGTTCATCAAGAAGTTCAGTAGCTACATGCAAATCGTTAGTTCTATTGTATTGTTTATACAGTTTGTTACATGTTTTATTCCAAATTGGAACATACTGTTTTCTAAAACCTCTTGGAATATTCTTTTTGGCAGAACTATTGATAGCACCAACAAACCGCTGATAATCACATTGATTGCATGGAATAAATTGTACAATATTTTCTAAATCTTTAGAAAACTGTTCCCAATTTGATAATCCAAAATTCCATCTGGGATTTTCTATAGATAGTGAAATTGGAATCATTAACTTATGTAATTCGGCCTGTACTAGAACCATTCATCGGCTGATCTATGGTTAACAGAAAATAGCCAGTATTTAGTTACCTTTGAATTAAGCACTAGCCCATGAATGGTAAACAATACATGGCTATTATTATTCCGCCATTGCTGGAACCATGAATCACCCGATCTACGGTTTATAGAAAATAACAAGTTCAGTTTACTTTAAACAGCTAAATAATGGCACGTTAATGGTTAACATCAATTGGCTATTGTTATTAGGCCAGTACTGAACCATAAATTGGCCGATCTTTGTCATTTGGTTAAAATACACTAGAGTGTTATCCATTTTAGAAATATATAATTTGAAAAGTTTCACCTATACATAGTTTAATTATCGCATCTCCGCTGAAAGACTGATAATATGAAATGTTAAAACTGGTATAAGTTTTAAATTTTTTTCTCTGAACACTTACTTTATTTTAAATATTTTGTATTTAATTTATTTAAATTTACATATGATATTTTATTTTTTTTTTATGACCCTGTCATGGTAGCCAGTTTTCGGTCATTGCTGCAATATTGGTCATCTATATTGGTTTGTTACAAGGCCAGTTGAACAACCTTGTATAGGTCATTGCTGTTTTTCTCTCTGGCAAATAAATGGCAGCCATTTATTATCCGAAGTTATCAACAAGTAAAATTATTAAAATTTAGTCAACGTGTGTTGACTGTGATATTTGTATTTGCCGGAACTATATAAATATTGAAAGACACACGTAGTGTGTTTGTTGTCTTGCCTCCTTAGTTCACTAATAAAAATTTAAATAATTTCACTATTTATACTCAATATATTTCGGATTCTTAGAATCCATCTTCAGGATCTAAAAAGTGAATCCAATTAGAATTACATTTTGTTAAAAAAAAAAAATATTATTAAATTAATAAAAAATTGAAAATATTTTACCACGTTCAATGATAAACCACATGAACTGTCAACAAATGACATAGACTACTCTATAGAAAAAATTTAACAACATGAAAAAACCTTATTTACAATCATTCTGTTTACATGAATTAAATAGTGAAATTATTTAAATTTTTATTCGTGAACTAAGGAGGCAAGACAACAAACACACTACGTGTGTCTTTCAAAGTAAAAGTATGTTAATGATCGAGTCATAGTTGCCAGTACTATGAGTCATTGTTGCCAGTACCCGGCCATTATTGAATTCCATTACTAGACCAGTTGTATAACCTTGTATGGGCCATTGCATGGCAGTCATTTATTGTTCGAAGTTATCATACAGTTACATGATGTTTATGGTCCAGCTATGGTTGACAAAACTCTAACATTGCTGCATTGCTGGTTGCCAGCAATGGACCATTACTGGACCAGTTGTTCAATATTTTATAGGTATTGATGATGCAATTTGACCACATAAACAAGACAAAGCAAAGCAAGTAAGCGTATTCGTTATTTGGACTTGTGCAATTGAATATATAAACGAATAGGCTTGATAAATTACCGATAAACTAAATTGTAGTTGCCATATTTGAATTTAGTTTATATGCAAAGAGGTAAGAAACGAGGGAGTGATTCGCTGCACTGCATACAACTGTAGAAAGGGCCATATTTTGAATAATATTTAAGATAAACAACTTATTCAAAAATAAATATCAGAACATGATATATATCGGATATATATCTGATATATATCGGATATTTTGATATTTATATAAATATCATGATATTTGCCAACCTTGTTGCAAACCATTTTAAAGAAAACGTGGCCATAATCTATAAAAAATTTGGCGTACGTGTTTCTTAAAAAAGAATTTAGTACAACCAGATATTTTTAAATGTACTATTCTTATTTATATTTATAGATTGGTACATCATTTTGTGCCACAAAACCAAGTTCAGTTACACCTACTATAGCTGCAGTAGAATTAGATCCAGAAAACTCTCTTTACTATGTCTACGACGAATATAAACTAATTGAAGGATCGTGTTCTTCGACTGAAGAAGCACTTGAACTACTTTGGCAGCATTTTTTGTTTTTAATATGGAGTATTCCAAAGAAATATCGTTAGTTTTAGAAACGATACAACAATGTGCAAAATACACACAGAATTTTCAACATCAAAAAAAAAATATTCATAATAAATCTCGGGTTACAAATTTAAAAAAAAAAAAAGTATGCAATTTTAAAAAAACTTAAGTGTTTAAGAAAATGCTTTAAAAAAAAGATTTGATTTACTAATTTATAATATCTTCTTCTTATATATATATATATATTAATACGCTAGATTAAAACTTTGTGGAGCATTAGGCTTTTTTATTCGAATTTTGATTCATTTGAAATTTTCACTGCTAACTGATATTAGTGTAACTTAGATTTTAAAGATTTTTGGGATTTTTCGGATCATAAATAAAAAAGTTATTATATACGGAAAACTTTTTCTATACATATGCATTATAAGTTTACATACATGCAAAAACAATTTTCTTTTTGCTTTAAAACAATGCTTTAAAATTTTTCTTTTTTATATATTAGCTATCGAACCGAACAACGAATAACAAAAACGAAAATTTTTATATTTATTTTATATTCATTTCAGTCGTCGTATTTATTTTATATTTTAGTCGTCTTTTATCTTTCAAGAAGGACGGTTTTCGATATTTTTCGATTATTTTGTTTTTTATTGATATAAAGATTTTTGAGATATTTTGATATTTGAGTTATTTCATATTTTTGATATATTGATATATTTATTTATTTCGATGCCAAGACTACGTCGTAAACGTTTGGATGTGAGTGGTACATCGAGTCGTCGGAATAAAAGAGATTATATGCGTAATATGCGTAATAATGTTGATTTTATGAATGATGAAATGAATGGTAATAATGATGGAATGAATGCTGAAGCTGATGTTGTTGTGAATGATGAAGTGAATGTTGATGATATGAATGGTGTCATGAACGGTGTCATGAATGGTGTCATGAATGTTGCGAATGATTTAGAATTGAATGTGGTGAATGATGAAATTCCCTTTGTAATTTTGAGAGATTCGTTCAAGTGTGCTTTGAATGTGATTCCAGGTAACTTTGATTCGTATGTTTGTGGTGCTTTGGATATGAGTTGTCATTTTTGTCATGCCAAACATTTTGCAAGAGAAGTTACTTCAAATAATAATGAAGCGTTTTCTTTGTGTTGCCATAAAGGCAAAGTCAATTTACCTCCTCTTTCTGAAAATGCATTTTTCTCTAATATTTTCGAAGGATTGAATTCAAATGATAATGCTATAAAAAAACGTTCTAAAAGTTTTCTTTCAAATATTCGTTCCTATAATTCGGCATTTGCAATGATCAGATCTGAATGTAATATAGCGGATTCTACTGCACGTGGTATTTATCATTTTAAAATTCATAATATTTTTTATCATCGTACTGGTGCTTTAATTCCTGCTTATGGTCGACCTCCAAAGTATGCACAATTATATTTTTATGATGTTGATACTGCTGCTAATATGAGAATGAATAGAAATACCAATGTATGTGAAATTTTTCTTATGCGTGAGATAGGTTTTGAGTTAGATCGTGTGAATCCTTTTGTTCGTTCTTTCAAATCAATGCATGAATTTTGTGAAAGACCTGAGAATGTTACTGCTGATGTGTCAATGGTTATAAAAGTTAACAGAGAATGTGATATTCGTCGTTTTAATGATGCTGTTCAAACTGATGTGGCTGCTATTTTTAAAAATAATGATGGTGAACCACCTTTTGAAAGAAATATGATTGTTTTTTCAAAAAATGCAAATGAAATTCGTTCTGTTTCTGTCCTTGATTCTTCTTTGGATCCTTTAGCTTATCCTTTGTTGTTTCCAAATGGTGATACTGGGTGGCACGTTAATATTCCACATAATTTAGTTTCAACTTCACGTGCTAATGTGTCACGTACAAAAGTTACAATGTTGCAATATGCATCTTATCGCCTTGCTATACGTGATGGTTTTAGTCTTTTGCATCGTTCTCAAAAATTATTTCTTCAATGGATTGTTGATATGTATGTTCGTATCGAAGGTACACGGCTTCATTACATTCGTTCAAATCAATCTGCTCTTCGTGCTGATTTGTACAATAATTTAACAGATTTCTTGCATCAAAATCGCAATGGCGATGATAATATGCAAGTAGTTGGTCGTAAAGTAATTTTGCCACCTTCTTTCACCGGTTCACCACGTAACATGTATCAAAATTACTTGGATGCAATGTCTATTGTACAACATTTCGGTAAACCTTCTTTATTTATAACAATGACATGTAATCCTCAATGGCCAGAAATTGTTGATAATTTGAGTAATTATGAGTCTTCGAATTTTCGTCCTGATATTGTTGTGCGTGTGTTTAAAGTGAAACTTAAAGAGCTCATAGATTGTTTAATGAAAAAAAAGATTTTCGGTTCTGTCGAAGCACTTATATATACCATTGAATTTAAAAAACGTGGTCTTCCGCATGCCCATATTTTGTTAAATTTATCAGATGAAGATAGAATTGATGGAAATGAAATGATTAATAAATTTGTATGTACTGAAATCCCTGATCCCATTCTTTTTCCTAAATTACATGAATATGTGAAACGTCATATGATGCATGGACCATGTGGTGCTCTAAATCCCAATTCTGTTTGTATGAGAGATGGTAAATGTAGTAAGAATTTTCCAAAACCTTTTTCTGAAAATACTAAAGAATCTGTGAATGGTTATCCTTTGTATCGTCGACGTGATAATGGTATGAGTGTTGATGTACGTGGTGCATCTCTTGATAATAGATATGTTGTTCCATATAATCCTTATCTTCTTGCAAAATTCAATTGTCATATTAACGTTGAAATATGTACGACTGTTAAAAGTGTGAAATATGTTTACAAGTATGTATATAAAGGGTATGATTCTGCCAATGTTGAATTGAGAGTGAATGGAGAGAATGCAGTGAATAATGATGATGCGATTGTGGGAAATGAAATTCAAGATTTTTTGAATGGACGGTATGTTGGTTCGACTGAAGCTGCTTGGCGCATATTTGAATTTCCAATGCATTTTCAATCTCATACAATTATTCGACTTGATTGTCATTTGCCTAATAGACAAAATGTTTATATCAGGAATGGTAATGTGGCTGGTGCAGTCGCAAATGTATCAAGAACAAAATTGTTAGCATTTTTCCATTTGAATTCCATTGATAATTTAGCTAATGAGTTTTTGTATACAGAATTACCATTACATTATGTTTGGCATGATCAAAGTAAGTCGTGGAAAAGAAGACAACGTGGGGCTGATAAAGTTGTTGCTCGATTATATATGGTTTCTCCAAAAGATATAGAATTGTTTCATATGCGTTTACTTCTGTTGCATGTTCGTGGTCCAAAATCTTTTTCTGATCTACGTATGTATGAAGGTGTTGAGTACCCTACTTTTGTTGCAGCATGTGAAGCTCGAGGTATTGCAACAAATGATAATGAATGGCGTGAATGTTTACTTGAAGCTTCAGAAATTCAATCACCAAAACAGTTTCGTCAATTATTTGCATTTATCTGTGGTTTGAATGTTCCTCCGAATGCTTTAGCTTTATGGATTGAATTTAGAAATAGTATGATTGAAGACTTTTTACGAAATTACGATGAAGATGTGTCAATTAATCGAGCCTTGATTGAAATTAATGAAATTCTTCTTACACATAATACTTCATGTGGTGATCTTGGTCTTCCGATTCCACAATATAACTTACAGATTGGCGATGTAGGTCATTTTGATATTGAAGAAGAAGCTATAGTTTTCGATAGAATGTATGAAAATGCAAATAATGAGCAACGTAGTGTGATTGATATTGTTTTGCGTGAAGCTCAATTCCATGATACTGGAAGTAATGTTTTTTTCTTGACAGCTCATGCAGGTTGTGGCAAAACTTTTGTTCAAACGGCAATCATTCATAAATTTAATTCATTAAATCTTTCGTGTATTGTAACTGCCTTCAGTGGTATTGCATCAACTCTTTTGATTGGGGGGCGAACTTTGCATAATGTTTTCAAATTACCAATTCCATTATTAGAGAATTCAATACCAAATATAACTCCAAACAGTGTACATGGCACATATATTAATAATGCATCAATCATTATTATAGATGAAATTTCAATGTGTTCTATTCATGCTTTAAAATTAATTGATCGTTTGTTAAGAGATTTGACTCCAAACGAAGAAAATAAAAATAAACTGTTTGCAGGTAAAACTCTTTTACTGAGCGGTGACTTTCGCCAAATTCTTCCAGTTATACCGCATGGCTCACGTTCTATTTTAATTGAAAATTGTATTACATCTTGGCAAGAATTTATTAACTTTAAAATTTTGAAATTAAATCAAAACATGAGAGCTCTCCCTCATGAAATTGAATTTGTAGAATTTCTTAGAAGACTCGGTAATGGTGATATGCAAAGTTTTCCACAGTTTGGTTCAGATATCATTGAAATTCCTCATAATTTGATTGGCAATCCAGACAAAATTATTGAGGAGATTTTTGGAAATATTTCTGATACAATATTATCTGATGACATTTTGAGTTCCGTCATTTTAGCCCCCAAAAACAATGATTGCAATGAAATCAATTCTAAAATCTTGAGTATTATGCCAGGAGAGGAGAAAGCATATTTTAGTTTTGATAAAGTTGTTTGTGATGACATTCGTGAGCAGAACAATTTTCCAATAGAATTTTTAAATAAATTGAGTGTAGGAGGTTTGCCACCTCATAAATTAAATTTGAAAGTGAATTGCATTGTTCTCCTCATACGTAATTTAAATACAGGTCAAGCATTAGTAAATGGAACAAGAATGCGTGTAAAAGTTATGCACCGAAATTCAATAGATTGTGAAGTTTTGACTGGTGTCATGCGAGGTGTACGCATTCTAATTCCACGCATTCATTTGACTTATTCTGGAACTCTTCTTCCATTTAAATTTCAAAGAACTCAATTCCCTATTATTCCTGCTTTTGCTATGACTATTAATAAATCTCAAGGTCAGACATTCAACAGAGTTGCCATTTTACTTAAAGAACCTGTATTCACACATGGTCAATTGTATGTTGCTGCAAGTAGAGTGCGTGCGTTTGAATGTTTGAAATTTTATATTTATGATACATCTGACCAAGGTCATTTGTTCAAAGATGATAGAGTTTTCACAAAAAATATCGTCTTCGACTATATAGCTGACCAAAACTAAAAACAATGTCCTCATAAAAGTTTTTTGTCGAAAACTTTATCAAAATCCTTAACCCATACCGAAGTCTAGATATTTCAGAGCTGAGATTTCAGCTCCTCCATATTTTTTTTATTAGAAACTACTAAAAATTACTGAAAACTACTGAATTTTTTGTTTCAAAATTACGTCTTCGTCGAGGCTAAACGTATCAGAACTGCCTTCTTCAGCTGTTACATCCACCTTCGTATAACGAGACTCGAACAAATCATCAGGCTTCCCATGGTATTTATCCACCTGAGGCATTTCGTAAAAAACTTTTATCATTCTTGATTTTGATGAGAAATTCAGAGAATTTTGCTGGCCAGTTGGACTTGATCATAATTCGAGAGCGAATGTTTTCAATTTTTAGGGTGCATTACTTACTGAAATTGTCAAAACGAGTTCTATTATTGTCGTTAAGCCAAATGATGATACACAAATATATCTATTGATTCTTGAAGCTCGATCGAAAGTAAAAGTGAGTGTCAGCCTTTCCATTGGATTCTCCTTTTCCTTGGTTTAATTTGCACAGATGCTTCAAACTAGTCGAAAAAATTTTTCAACGCATCAAAATTTGCAATAATTTAATGCAAACAGTTCTTTAGCGCTAGAAATCGCGTTTTGCTGTTTCCTTGCAAATTTAACCTGTTTCAGCATAATTTGGGTATTAGGAACATGTCCTAGTATCTATGGAGATGCGATTAGGACTAGTTCCACACGCTTTGCAGATTGAGAGCGGAGTCAGGGAAACTGAACTAAGATTAAGCATACAGTGTACAGAAAAGGGAAAGATCATAGAATCTAAATATTTGGACAAAAAACCAAATACTGCCCATCGGCTGAGATATTTAAACTTCAGCTTAGGAAGGAAATATAAGAACAAGAGAATTGTTATCTTGTCGGACAACCAAGCAGCAATCACATCCAAAATTGTTGGGGACTGTGTGAGGAAGCTCAACATATGTTCAACAACCTTTGGCATTTATTGATTAAAGGATCAGATGATCCCATTTAAGGTTTTGTGTTTTCGTATATATGGGTGTCATTCTGAAGTTACACTTTTGCATCGCATATCGCTGAAAGAAGTCGCCAGATGTCTAAGATATACAAACCTTACAATCACTGTTAGCATACGTAGTAGGTAGAGGTGTGTTAAAAATCGATGATGTTAAAACCACTGCAATTTCTGAGTTTTCCGTGCCGACCATGTTAAAACAGATTAGAAGATGTGGGATTTTTGTTAGCAATTAAACTCAAATAATTAAAACTCAAACGAACTCAAACTCTAGGTATCAAGAAGTTTCGTGCATACGTGGAGGTCATCCTTTCAAAATCATTACTTAAATGTTTGATGCAGCAAAAAGAACTGTCGGCTATTGCTTTTATACAGTTATACTTATAGCTTTACTACCGTTACTAATGTTATTTGGCTCCACTTACATATATACGATATACCTTTTATTGGACAAAGAACAGAGTTTTGTGGAACAGATCACAATTTTATCCATCAGGGACTATAACTGCGGGATGCACAATACATATGCGCACCAACTTTTCAGTCTTGGACAGCCGTGTAGTTCCTTTTCACCGCTGAACTGTTTATCATCGATTGGTTTTTAATTGTTTTCATTTTATTTTGATATGATCTCCTAACCTCAATATAATATTGATATTTCTTTGAATATATTCGTGCTGAAATTTATATAAATTTTAATGTCACTCTGTAAATACATATTTCGCTATAGTGTTATATGTTTATTTATAAGTCATACAGGGAATTAAAAATCAATAAAATATTAAAATTATGTTAACACTATGGATATAAATTAACAATCTTTAAAAGAACAAAAACAAATATATGTAAGATTGTGTATCATCGATATTCTTGGAACCTTAATGAAAGGATGTTGATTGAATCTTACGATTTTAAAATTTTCAATTATAATTATCGCATTAAGATGTCATTTCGGATTTGATGATGAGTTATATTCATATAAAATGTCTGATCACTAAAAATGTAATAAAAACATTTCAATCACATTTACCTTGAAGTTTGTCCTCAAATTGAATTGATAGTCATGAGAAAATTCAAGTTTTTATGGATTTTTGTTTTACTAATTAGTTGAGTCGATCGTGAAACTTAAATTTTTTTTTCTTATATTCTAAGATTCATCATTTTTCAAATAAAATAAAAACTTTTTTTTTTTTTAATTATAATTGATTATCGATCGATAGATTTATTGGAATTATTTGATTGGTTGGATGAACGAATGGCAAAAGAATATTTTTGTTTGTTTGTAATAAATCGGCAATAGCAAGTAAATTAATTTGTTGATTTAATCTTTTAATATATTATGATATATCCTCTGTTGGAAAGATTAATTTTGGATAAAAGTTAAATTTATTGAAAATAATATTTTTGTGTGATGGTTAAAGGTAACGAACATTTTTTTCATCAAAAACAAGATTTAAATTGAAATCCTGGTTTTAATGAAACGGGTGCATGTTTAAGAAATATCAATCAAGAAATGGTAAAATTAACTGATTAGGATATATTGAAAGTGATAAGCTTTAATAATTTGTTGTCTTAATCTTATAATAATAAAAAAATTTAACCATTTTTTATGTCAATACCCTAAGATGGATCCAAGATATCTCAAATTTTATGTTGGTAACAGTACACCAACAATCTCTTTTTTTTTTTAGTTTTGATATGACCGTATATCAAAAATAAAAAAAAAATTAGTTATCATCTAAATCCATTTTTTCGTTTTCCCAAGCTCAATTTCTGTTATAAACTTTTTACTTCATCTATTTTCTATAACGGAAACCAGTTATACAAATATAAATTTTTTTTTCTAATGTGATTTAATCATGCAAATTATTTTTTATTTCTACCAAATCTTTTCGAATATAGTTAAAGTAATAAATCAAATGTCTCCAGAAACAAGCACAAAGAATCAATGTCAATAAATTCTCATCAACCAGTAATCAATAATCAAAACTATGCTGACGTCATATTTTTATAGTTAATTTAAACAACAACAACAAATAATCAAGCAACCAACAAAGATCAATAATTATTGTCAACAGAAAAAAAGTCATTCTCATCGTCGTCAACAGATGATAATTTATTGATCGAAAATGATCGTCTTCGACTTTTGTTTCACTGTTAAGATTTGAAATTTTTTTATTGTTGTTGCTATTTTATTTTTACAATTTTATTTATTTCTTTTAATTAACTTTTGTGTAATATAATTAAATAAATCAGAAACGAAACAAATTTTGTTTTTTTTTTTGTAATAAAATAAAAATTTTAATTAATTTATTTTTAATATATAAGAAATATTTTTGAGTTAATTTGTAATCGGTAACTATGCGTTGGATATAGGCGGCTGAATGTTGATTTCAAATTCAAACATGCAAATGACCGTTGAATTGATGAACGTTTTTTGTTGAATGAATTAATTTTTATGAGGGAAGATTTAAGGTCGTTAACACGTGTTAAATGGTTACCAATCAATATCATTATTATACCAGGGTTATGATAAAGTAAAAAGTAAAAGAAACCGAACAATATTGAAAATTTTAATTAGAACATCCAGTTAGATCCAAAGAACCAAAAGCTGAACTACAAAACTAACCTTAGTGTTTAATATAAAAGATTTATGAACGAATATGAAAGAAGATGCTTATGCTAACTGCATAAATAGTTCTTTAAGGAGTAGTGGCATGTACTATTTATTATTTTATGTAGTTTCTGCAAGTTATTCGAATCAACTATGAAATTCGATGAAAAACTAGGTTGGTTATGCTGCCAGAAATTATTTGTATCACAACGACTTTCATAAAAAATTTAATTTATCAACTAATCATTTAAATAATATATGTATTATGAAAATTGTGGTGCAATCTAATAACAAATAGAGTTACTACAATTTCATAATCAAATTCAACGAATTTTCTAGAATTTTGCTATAATGCTGGAATGTTAGAAACTAAATTCGGTGAGCAATAATTAAATAAAAATTTGAACGAACAATAAATAATAAACAAATTTTATGTTTTATTGAAAGCGACTTAAAAATAATCAAAATTCTATAAACAAATGTTACATAATTATTACAAAAAACTTATTTATTATTTAATTATTTGCAGTTGAAAATTATAGAAAAATGCAATAAAGCCCCCCCAAAAAATCTGATCTTGAAGTTAGTTTGGTTTAAATTCTATTGAAAATCTTAATTCTAGGATCAAAGAACAGATTTCGTTAAGTCTTTTCAGTCACTACTACATCAGTCCTTCCTTTTGAAAAAAAAAAATTTTGATCGATAAAATATTGTGTTTTGAAATTTAGGTAAAATTAATTGCAAAAATCACAAAAAAAAGATTCATCGCACAAAAAATAAAGTCACAATATACGTATTATAATGGATGGAGGTCGAACTCGGATTCTCCAAGTGCGGGTCCTACTACATGTATCAACTGTAAAATATCAAATGACAGTAAAATTAATTAGAAAACAGTAGAATATTTTAAACTATGTCGAATTATTTAATTATTATAGGATTAAATAATGAGCAAGCACCAAGGATGACTTCGATTTTTTGGTTGATTGTACGATTTCTTGTGGGAAAGTTCTGAAAAAAAAATCGGAATATTTATTAATTCAGGGTGGTTTACTCTCTAGCCAAGCATAAGAGACATTACAAGCAATTTGGAATGAATTACAAAAACCAATGGTGGAACCAAACTATGCTAACAAGAGGAAATTGATTACTCAAATATATCAAATCTTGGCGCAGCTAAGTAATCACTGAACGGAGGGGCAGATAAGATATCAGATAATAAGTTTTTCAAAGACAATAAGTTTGTCGAAGACTGAGGGTAACTTGTATAACTTACTGAGATCCATACACACGTGCATAATACGAGATTTTAAAAGCTCAAATTAATTTGTACATAGAGGTTGGAAATAGAAATCGAAAAATAGTTTCAAATGAAACCTATTGGCATACCAATATTTTTTTAGGGTTCCAAACTGTAAGAACGCAAGCCTATGTGTGAGAATTTGATGTCTGTCCCACCTTCGTAATCAATTTTCTTGAAAACTATAAGTTCTATCGACCTAAAGTCTTGGATCGCTAGTTAACTTTACTTGATTGTAGCTTTCAAGAGAATTCTTTATTATTTTTTAAGCAGCTGAAAGTCGTATGGGACCCAGAGAGCTGAAAATTGTTTGGAGCCCTTTACAAAACTTTTAGCTCTTTATTTTAAAGGACTAGGAGTGAAAATCGAGTTTCTTTTGCTTCATCCTCTGGCTTCAAAGTATGTTTCTTAAATGGAATCGATGTAATTTTGACAGAGACCAGTGACCGGTTGTGACAATATGATGTATAACGTTATCTTTGATTGTTTAATTATAGTTCGACTCTGTTGTTAGGTTATAAGTATCAGGGCTTAGTCACTGTCGATCGTATAACGTATGAATCTTGGCGTATCAACGCTACCAATTTTGGCACGGATTACCAGCTGATTAACTGAATTAAAAGTTCAGCTAAACTAGCTGTTTTCATTTGAGATCAACTGAAAAGTCAAATTTGCTTAGTAAGAAAGCATGTGTGAATTTTAGTCCGTCTTTTAAGTCTAATGTCTAACTGAAGAAGTTTCATTCCGTAAATATTTTGTATTGTTCTGTATGCGGCTAATAAGATTAGATCTGCTGATTTAGAGCTATTTGCAGGTCTCCTAAGTCCTAGGAATGTTAGCGATTTGCGACCATTTTGAATATGTAATATTAGTAGCACATTTTTTTCGTCCTCTTTGCTTCAATATTGCTAGTTGATTTCCGATCTTCTAATGTCCTCTACTTTGATGGATGTGCTCTGACCGAGTGTGATGACAAGACTTCATTTACGTGATGTATGTGGCAAGGGGAATTCACCTCATACATTTTGTCGGCTGCTAATATCCCGAGCAGAAATTAGTTAGGGAAAGCCTGAATACAGTCAGGGCCTGATCAGGGTCAGATAGGGCCAGCCCTATTAGGGCAATCTGATGTGGGCCTGTTCCGGACCTGAATTAGATTACCCTTTTAGGGCAAACCTTATTTGGATACATCCGGCCCTGATTTGGTTTTTCGTATCTGACCCCTAGTTGGGCAATCTGATCAGGGCCTGATACAAAATGCCTTACTAGGGTTTGCCTTATTTAATTTTATATGGAAAACTTGGTCGGTGCCTGATCCGTTTATCCCAATCAGGGCCCGATTAGGCAAAAGCGTTACACTCGTGATCAGGGCCCTATCAAAATAGGGCTAGTCTGATCAGGGCCGTATTTGAGCCCTAATTAATTTCTGCTCGGGATATTGACTGTGGTCATTCCTTCGGACTGCACGGCAAATGATATACAGATAATTTTGGACATATTCTTTATACATAGCGAACTTAGAATTTTCTCTCAAAAATCATTGCCAACTATCTGCCGGGTATCAAAATTACTCGACCTTGCAAGTACCCGGGTAGTCGAGTATTTAGTTTCTGAAATACCCGGATTGTCTGGGTACCCAGGTTTTTGAAAAACCAATATAATACATCTTGAAAAATTAAGGTATGGTGGGAGTGCAGTTGTGTAGGGTTAATATATTTGAGTTTTTTTTTGTTAATTAGCTTTTACGAAGCTAACCAAACAAATAAATTGAAGCTTGTTCAATACAAAAATTAGTTTTGGGAAATTTGTTTTATAAATAATAAATAATGAATTTCAGCCAGAACAGAGAATAGAGCTAATACCAATGTTTTTTACACTAGCAACATCGACAATACTGCCCGACTAGAATTTGTAGTTCGGCAGACCTAAAAATATTTTCGGACCGAATGAGGAATACCTAGATTCGGAAAACCTAACAATTACGGAGTTACCTCGTCATTAGGACGACTAATAATATGCCCAACTTCGGAAGGCCTGTTAACTGCGGCACTATCTCGTCATTATGCAGGTCAAGAAAATACTCAAATGCAGCTTACGTTCGGAACCGTCATAAGGCTTCCATAAGGATAAATAGTAGGACACTCAAGTTCATTATGAACTTGAAATCACGAATGTCAACCGTATAATGCAATTGACAGATTAGCCGAAGTAAGGCAGGAATCATTTTTGTGTTATTTTAAAAAAAAATAATAAAAATGTAATAAGAAATAAGTAGTGGTCAGTCTGGTAATCGAAGCCTCGGCCGTCCTAAACTTAAGCATCAACGTAATATTCATAAATAAATTGATGTAAATAATTATTTAGATAGACGAATGTGGAATGGTTAATGTTGCTGCCCTTCTTAGCCGCTGTTATTGTTCAAAATGATAAACAAATTAATAAAACAAAAAACCTGTATAACATAAGAAAAAAAATTGATTGGAAATAAAAATCTTTTTTGATATCATTATAATATCATTACAAATGTAAACGTTGCGATGAAAAGAAGTGTTTTTTAATAAAATATAAAATAAAAATTTAAATAGTGTTTTTTCTAATTTTACAAGTTTTCACTCAAAGTTTTTTTAAAATTGGTGTTAACAAAGTTAAAACTAGCATCATTTTCTGGTCCTTCGATGTCGGATTACTGAATGAAACAACAATCAACAATTCAAATCAACAATCAATATTATCAATACAGATAAGTATCGAAAATTCTTATTTTTATTACTGATTTAATTTAATAACATAGCAGAATTATAAATCTTGTTTTAAAAAACTGTTAATTATTTAAAGACAATATAAGTAATACAGTGAATATACATACGGTTTTTACTTTTAGTAGTTATAAAGAAACGTTTTGTTAATTTTTTGTGAATTTGTGCATTTAAAAAGCGTGTAAAATGGCAGAAAAATTAGGTAAACATCGTGAGCAAATATTTGAAACGGTTACATCGTTGAAGAAATTTGCCGATGGTATAACCGCAAAAACTACTTTAGAAGATTTAGAGGTAAGAATTCAAAAACTTGATGAAGCGTGGGGAGACTTTAAAGAAATTGAAAAAAAATTAATAGTTTTACCTGAGCAAAAATCATTTCAAGGTGCCTTTGAAGATTTGTTCTATTCCGTTCATGCAACTTTTAACAAAGCATGTAAGACTCGCCAACCAAAACCTGAACACGAGTCTTCTGTAATTGACTTGAATCAAACTTTAAATCAATTTGTTTCTCAACAGAGATCGTTTTATGAAGGGAATTATACAAAAGGTGTAAAACTACCAAAAATAAATATTGAACAATTTGGTGGAGATTATAACATGTGGCCATCATTTCATGATTTATACACAACAAGTGTCCATGAAAATGAATCGATGCCTAATGTTCATAAATTTCAGTTGCTCAAAGGTTTATTGAAAGATGAAGCTGCAGCATTAGTCCGTCACATATCGGTTACTGATGCAAATTATATGGAGGCATGGGAGAAACTCATCGAGCGGTACAATAAGAAAAAAATCATTACGACTTCTCTTATTAAAACATTTATGGAGCAAAAACCAGCTACTGGGCCAAATGTTAAAGAAATAAGAAAAATAAGTGATGTTTCAGATGAAGTTTTAAGGGGTCTGCGTGCAATTGGAACTGAGGCAGAGAATAGAGATCCGTGGTTGATTTACATTCTGTTAAACAAAATAGACGCTGAATCAAGACAACTATGGTCAAACACAATCGTAAATAAAGATTATCCTACGCTTAAAGAATTTTTTCAGTTTTTGAATAGTCGATGTGATGCATTAGAGAGTTGTGACTCAGCAAGCAAAAGGATTCAAGTACCAACCAAAACTTTAACGAGAATTCATCTATCTACAAAAGAGTTTTCTGAAAATACTCATTGCCCTACTTGTGGCCAAGGTCATCATTTATTCAGGTGTCCAACTTTAAAAAATTATGATGTTACCACACGAAGAAACATGGTTACTCAATACGGAGTTTGTTACAATTGTTTACGTCACAACCATAACAGCACAAACTGCATGTTCAAGTCATCATGACTAATATGTCAGAAAAAGCATCATACATTATTGCATCTTTCTGTAAATCCTAATATGCCTCAACCAAATACTATACGTCCGTCAACACAGCTGCACACACAATCAACGCCATATAATCGTCCATCAACATCTCATTATAATACAACAAATTCAACAAATACACTTCAATCTACCGCAACTACCAATGCACATTTACTAGCAATGGAACCTACACTCAACATACCACATAGTTCTGTAAATCAATCAACACAAAATACTGAAATTAACGTTGAAGAAACTAACAATTTCTTTACCCAAGATCATCAGCAATCAACATATCAGTCAATACTTCCAACAGCATTGATATATGCACGTGATTCATTGGGAAACCTTCAACACGTTCGAGCTCTCTTAGATTCAGGTTCTCAGTCCTCTTTCATTACTGAGTCTTGTGTTCAGCGACTTGGCCTGAAACGCACACATGCCTGTGTGAAAATATGCGGCCTTGGATCAACACAAGCTGGGTACACCAGAGGACTAGTCAATGTTCATATACTTTCACGTCTATCAAAAACATACACAATTAATATAGAAGCATTAGTTGTTAAGCAGCTGTCTTCATATTTGCCGGCAGTTCAAATCAATATTTCCAATTGGAGTCACATTAATGGTCTACAGTTGGCTGACCCAACATTTAATGTACCCAACTGCATCGATATTCTAATTGGAGCAGATTTCTTTTTCGACATTTTATGCTCGGAAAAAATTCAGACTGATGGCTTTCCAACGGTGCAAAACACCAAATTCGGATGGATAGTGTCAGGAAAAGATAAACGAAGTCAATCAACTAGCACCAACAGTTTACAATCGTATCATACTTTTACGCAACCATCATCTTTCGCTGAAATGTATGATATGATGAAACAATTCTGGGAAATAGAAGAAATATCAGCAGTATCAAAGCAAACAATGGAAGAATCATACTGTGAACAATTGTATAGTGATACTTATAAAAGAAACAATAACGGAAAATATATTGTAAAGCTCCCATTTAAGTCGACAGAAGATAAGCTCGGTAGTTCGCTCATACAAGCGAAAAACCGACTGTTTGCTATGGAGCGAAAATTTCTAAAAAACGAAAAACTAAAAGAAGATTACAAACATTTCATGGCAGAATACATTCAACTACGCCATATGGAACTTGTACCTGAACATGAAATTAGACATCTTGATCAAAATATATATTATTTACCACATCATGCAGTTTTCAAAAACGATAGCACTACTACGAAGCTACGTGTGGTGTTCGACGGTTCTTGTAAAACAAGTTCAGGCAATTCATTAAATGATTTACTTCTTACAGGTCCCAAAATTCAAAATGACCTGATTACGATCGTGAATCGATTTAGAATGCATAAGATTGCCTTTACAGCTGACATTGAGAAAATGTATCGTCAAATTCTAATTGATGAACCAGATACAAATTTTCAACGTATTTTATGGAGAAATGATACAACAAAATCGATTAACCACTATAAACTAAACACGGTTACATATGGTATATCAAGTGCTCCATATTTAGCGATTAGAACGATCAAACAACTAGCGCAGGACTATGAAAAAGAATATCCAGGTGTTTCTGAGCGCATAAATTCAGATTTTTATGTAGATGATATTCTTTCGGGAGCTGATTCCGAAGAACAAGCCAAAGCTATTCGTGATGATCTAATAAGAGTAATGCAAAATGGAGGGTTTAATTTAAGAAAATGGCAATCCAACTCAAGTGAATTTCTGAAAACGCTTTCTACTAACTGTGAAGAAAATCAAGACGTTCAAAAAATTATCCAAGAAACTGAAGCAATAAAAACACTTGGTTTGTATTGGCATCCTGTAAAAGATATTTTTTCATTTAGGGTTTCAATAATGCAAATATCCCTGCAACAAAAAGGAATATATTGTCGCAAACATCTAAAATATTCGACCCTCTTGGATGGATATCTCCAGTAATAATTAAATTAAAAATCATTTTGCAATCACTTTGGATGATGAAATTAGATTGGGATGAAGTACTTCCAAACAATATTGCACAAAAATGGTTTTCACATTATCAAGAACTTCACCATCTAGAAGGTATAAAAATTCCTAGATATCTTTCACCCGGCAAAACAGTAGCTGACACACAAATACATGCGTTCTGTGATGCTTCTGAACTAGCATTTGGAGCAGTAGTATACATGCGATCAAGTTTGGAAGATAGAAAAACCACTACAACGTTATTAGCTTCAAAAACAAAAGTGGCTCCAATAAAACAAGTATCTTTGCCACGTTTAGAACTCTGTTCTGCAGTAATACTATGTCGTTTAATAACATTTTTAAAACAATCCTTATCATTTGATAACATACAAATTTTCGCCTGGACAGATTCAGAGATCGTGCTACATTGGCTCTCTAGCAATCCTAGAAAGTGGAAGTCCTTTATCGGAAATCGGACATCAGAGATTTTAGATATTTTACCCAGACATAATTGGTCACACGTAAAATCTATCGAAAACCCAGCCGATCATTTAACAAGAGGAACAAATCCACAAGACATTTTAAACTTAAAAGGCTAGTGGGAAGGTCAAATTGGCTTCGATTGGACAAAATAAACTGGCCATCCCCAAAAATTGAAATAAAAATTGATGATACTACAATTTTAGAAGAAAGAAATAATACACTTACACTAAATACCGAAATTAAAGAGAACATAATTATTAATCTCCTTAACAAGTATTCAAAACTACTAAAAATTATAAAAATTCTATCTATAATGTTAAGATTTATAAATAACATAAAATTAAAAAAAAAGGAAGATCGTTCAACAGGAGAACTCACGGTTGATGAAATTATACTGGGAGAACAATTTATAATTAAATCTATTCAAATTGAGGCATTTTCAGTAGAGCAAAAAATTCTAAAAAATAATGGAAAACTTCCTACAAATAATAAGATTACATGTCTGGCACCGTTTATTGATTCAAACGGTTTACTTCGCGTGGGAGGTCGACTTGAAAATATGTCGTCAGCATTTGAAAACAAAAATCCAGTGATTCTACCTAAAAATCATATTTTTAACCATTTGCTCATTCGGCAAGAGCATGAAAATCACCTTCATGCTGGTCCCTCACTGTTAACCAACATCATAAGGCAAAAATATTGGATTCTGGGACTTAAAAACGCTGTGAAAAAAGTAACCCAGAAGTGTGTTGTTTGTGTTAAACAAAAAGCAGCAACATCGAAACAACTAATGGGGAATTTACCAGGAACAAGAGTTACCAAGAGCAAGCCATTTAACAAAATTGGTATTGATTACGCAGGGCCAATTTACATCCGCACCAGCAATCGCAGAAATTCTCCAACGACAAAAGGCTACATAGCTATATTTGTATGCTTGGCAGTTAAAGCTGTTCACATTGAACTAGTCAGTGACATGACAACAGACACATTCATAGCCGCATTACGTCGTTTTGTGTCACGTCGAGGAATTCCAGAAGAGATTTGGTGTGATAATGGCAGCAACTTCATTGGCGCACATAATGAATTAAATAAATTGCATAAGCAATTACTTTTGCAATTAACTAATTCTAATGCAACTAATTTTTATTTACAGAACAAAATCAAATTCAAATTAAATCCTGCCTGCGCTCCGCACTTTGGTGGGCTTTGGGAGGCGTCAGTCAAGTCAGTGAAGTACCACTTGAAAAGAGTCGTCAATGAATCAAAACTGACATTCGAAGAAATGGGAACTCTACTATCACAAATAGAATCAATATTAAATTCAAGGCCATTATTTACAACATCAGATGACAGCTCAAATATTGATGTCCTAACTCCTGGTCATTTTTTAATTGGCCAACAATTAGTTCAAGTTCCTGAACCATCGCTAGAATCTATAAAGGAATCCCGTCTTTCAAAATGGCAAAATATTCAGAAGCGTCTTCAAGGATTTTGGATATCTTGGTCACGTGATTATTTGAATACTCTTCAAACAAGAAACAAATGGAAAACATCATCTGAAAATTTAAAAACCGGGGATATCGTATGCGTTAAGGAAGATAACATGCCACCCAATCAATGGTCACTAGGAAGAATAATTAAGGTGCATCCTGGTAAAGATGGGATGGTTCGTGTAGTAACTATAAAAACGTCCACTTCAGAGCTTAAAAGACCCATAGTTAAATTATGTAAAATTCCAATAGAAATTTAGTGGCGGAGGATGTTCAAAATGATAAACAAATTAATAAAACAAAAAACCTGTATAACATAAGAAAAAAAATTGATTGGAAATAAAAATCTTTTTTGATATCATTATAATATCATTACAAATGTAAACGTTGCGATGAAAAGAAGTGTTTTTTAATAAAATATAAAATAAAAATTTAAATAGTGTTTTTTCTAATTTTACAAGTTTTCACTCAAAGTTTTTTTAAAATTGGTGTTAACAAAGTTAAAACTAGCATCAGTTATCATTACCGTGTATAAATCTCCCTGAATTGATAAAACGATTAATAATTGCAAAAAAAATTAAATTTTTTTCTGAGTGTATACATAGTTTGCTGCATTCAGAAAATATTCTTCGGCAGCACAAATTTAGATGCAGTCCGCATTAGCTAGTCCAAATGGAAAACGAATGTGGACATGCGTTACTTTCAGCATGAGGTCGTCATTTGGAATGCTCATTAGGGCCAAATGCTCAGTTTGGTTGGCCACACATCATCCTTACTCGAACCGAAATAAGAGTTCTAGTCGGGTGGTATTGCGATTGTTAAAAACGCTAGTGGATGTCATAAGTCTTATAACACAACAAAAAGAAAATACTATAATTTTTTTTAAATCTGTTTTTGTTTCATGTATATAAGCTATTAAAAAATTTCACCATTCATCAATAGAAATAATCATCGCCAATCATCAATAGAAATAATTCCAATTTCTTAATATCGGTAAATTAAAGAAATATCACCATTAGTGATTCCATTATTCAATTTATCACACAAACTTTAGCTACCATTATCAGGTGTCTGGTAGGGAAGATAATTCCATTAGGATTTTGCCTACCAGCATTTTCTGTATGATCATTTTTATAACTCCGTCCAATATCCTAAATAACAGATTATGTATGTCCAATTACAATATCAGACACACAGGTACAAGATTTTGTTTGCATAGAATAAAATTTAGCTTATTTCCCAAATGCTGTTCAATCGAACAGAATTGCATTTTTTTAAATAAAATGTGTTGTGTAATACGACTTACGATATGAGTCACAAATAGAATCTTCTAAGACCTAGGTCCCATGAAGTATTAAAAGGTCCTAGTTGCTACGTTCCAATCAATATTAGTTCTAGCTTCGGGATCTTTTGATTGCTTGCTGAAAATCAAAATTTTATAGTCGAACAAATTATCCGGGTAGTTAATCGAAATATCCGGATAGTCGAGTATGTTAAATGAGCTAAAAATACCCGGGTACTCGGGTACTCGATAATCGACATTGAATACCATACTATCTGCTTAATCTGTCTAAACATTTACAAAAAAAGTTGATCACAGATTGTCTTGGCCGCTGAAAGGCGTTTCGATAACACATGATGGCGGAAAAAGACATGATAGCGGATCAATATGGCGGCCACATGCTTACGACCTCACGCTGAAAGCATATAGAAATCTTCATTAGTTTTCTACAAAAATCTTGAAAATTGGACTTTACGGTAAATATAAGCTGAACTTTTTTCCAAAAATTTCTATAATTTTCACTAAAAATCGTCCAAACCCAATTATTTGGTATTATGTAAAAAAATAATTTTATTATAAAATCATAAGGAAAAACATATAAATAAACGGGGATATCAGCCTTCCAACCCCTATTATTTGTTTATTGTTTTAATTTTATAATTACGAACCGCCATTTTGAAAAAGGATTGAATGCCATTCGGCATTTGCAATTACTTATAATTGCAAACATTTAAAGCCCAAGAACGCATCTCTTTAGATCTTTAGTTTGTATTGGCAGCCAAATTGCTATACCCTCAGGATAAGGATTGCAGTCCCGGGATCCCGACCCATTTTTACAATCCCGCAATCCCGGGACTAATGAAAGAAAATCCCGGAATTACGGGATTGTCCTATTTGCTGGGCTTAATCAATGAAAACACGGAATCCTGTTGTCCTGTTTTGTTGATTTGTATTTTTTTTATTTTTGGTCAGATGCAATGAGATCATATACCACTGGCAATAGCAATAAGAAAATACTTGTTAAGGTTTATATCCTATAGGGGTGATAGTCGATAAACTCTATTCAGTCAACGCTAGCACCTTCAATCCTGTTCCACTCTATCATGAAATTTTGGCCAGAATGCAACAACATAAAATATTAAACTGATCATCGCAATTGGTACACCCAAAAAATTATCGTGGTAGATCCGACAAAATTGCAGGCAAATTCGAATAAAATGACATTGTTTTGGCTCCGACGTTTTATTTAGTTAAATCGATTGTATCGCTACTTTTACTACATATGCACAAAACTTTAACTGTCAAATGAATAAACTTAATGTTATTTCGACAATCAATGCTGTTGTTATAAACATCTAGAATATCAAGCATACTACTCTTTTGTAGAATTAACTGCTGTACTTTTGATATGATTATTAAAGTCAACAAAAATGTATTCAATTCAAGTATTTTTTATATTGATTTAAAATCAAAAGTAGCTTTCGAATGCAGAATTTTCTTATTATTGTTAATTTAAGGGCAATTTTCTCAATTTTATATGCAATTTTTTAATTTGTTAAATCGATGTACCTCTGTCGATTTAAAATATTGATTTTTTTTGGGTATATAGAGAAATGAGAATAAGTAAGCAAAACCGTCATAGAGGACCACATTTGAAGTGAATTTATAATAATTTATTGACCATTCCACCAAGAAGTGTGGAATCGGAACAGGTTTTTTCAACTTTCGGAAATATTATTTCCAAGTTAACGAACAGCTTTGACGATAAATCAGTTTGACGATTTATGTTTTCTAAAATCTATTTCTTAAATCATTCAAAAGTGTATGGTGCTGATCTTTCTTTATGTAATATTATTAAAGTTTTATTTTGGCTCTTCAATTTTTATTTTTTTAAGAAGTTGAATTACTAGTGTTTTACTAATGTTTTATATGTTTATTCTTTTCGATACTAAAAAATGAATAATGTGTTTTTTATTTGAAAATTGTGTTTTTTCTACTTATTTATGGTTTTTCATACAAATTTTAAATCCCGGGATCCTGGGAATCCCAGGATTTAATATTTATGAATCCCATAGTTCCGGGATTCATAAAACACCACTGGATTGCAATACCTGCCTCAGGGTGAGGTCGAAAGTCTGTAGCCGCCATATTGGTCCGCCATTATGTCTTTTCATAAAAGGCCAGACGACATTTAAAACTAAAGATTTTAAGCTTAAACGCCCAAACTAATTGTTAAATACTTTAAAACATTTCAGGTCATTCAGGTATCCCGTTGACAGGGAATACCCCATATATAAAACGAATAGAAAAGCAAACGCAAATATCGTTATGTATGCATTATTCGTGACACACTTAGAGCAATGATATACTCCTTGATAGCTTTCAATGTTACAGAGAAAAAAATTCGAACACATCATGTCGGGGTCACCAATTGATGTATATTTCTTTGTACAATTATGAACACTTCAGATATTTTGTAGGTTTACAATTTATTTGCTGATTATCTTCATAATATTTGTTAATTATATCAATTATAATTGTAAATCTATTAGTTATAAGGTTTTTGGATTAATGGGAAACTTTCAGGCCATCGATGTTACTCCGAAAATAATTTGATAAAATTCATTTATTTTTTTGACTTTTTCTTTACCGTCAAACAAAACAAATGGAACAAATCCATTGAGCATAAATTAATTAATATTTAATTAATCAATTTATCATGCGAGTACGTGAATATGATTGAGTTTTAGAAAGGATCGCAAAACGGTTGAGAAAAGTGTCCTTTATTTTCGACATTTTAATGTATATATTCTATTATTATCAGTCCCCTTTAACACCGAGCGTTATTTTTAAAAAATTAAATACAGTTTACACTTGTAGTAAACTCGGTAGATAATAGATTAAAAGACCGCTGTTCTGAAATCTGTTACTCTATTTTTTAAGGTGGTCGGAGTAGCAAAAGGCAAATAAATTTGTTTGATTCGGTTCAATCTATCAAAAACTGCAACTTTACCATCGAAATATGTAGTTCTTCAGTCCGGTTGAATCAAAATATTAAATTCATGCAAATAGATATGTTTTTGGCCCAAATTTTTTTCATCTTTCTTGATGTTTTATGGTTACTAGCCCGAACAACAATTTTGAAAAAAAAATTGAAAAATGTGCATCAATTGTGCATGTTACAAAATCTCCGTGGAATTGTGCACCATGCACATTCAACAATTTATAAAATAATCTTCTCATAATATTAAAAATAAAAATTGTACGCGAAAGAAATTTTTTATAATGAAAACAATAACAAAAACAAACCGGCACTTTGAAAAATTAATTTTAGTGGTTTAATTTAAAATATTTTTTGTTTGCTTTGTTTTGTGTCGGTTTACTGATATCTGAATTTATTTTTTTAAATATTAACAAAATTATGGAAAATTAATAAAAAATTTTTTTTATATGTAAGTCAAATAATAAAAATTTTTAATTTCTGATTTTTTTTAAATTTTTTGTTTACAACTTAAGAATACGACCGCTATCTTCATTTGTCGTAATGACGTGTTAAAAAATATTCATAATGTATTAGAAGATCCTAGTCACAAAATTTATGAAATTTTATGTATTTATGCCCGAAAGTTCTTTGCGCATTTGAAAATAAAATACATACATATTTGCATGATTTAAAGTTAAATTAAATAAATAATAAATATATATGACGTTACCACTCGAATAATTTTAAACTTCAACCAAATAATATGCAATAGAACAGTGTTTTTCAATTGGTTGTCCGCGGACCATTAGCGGTCAACAGAAAAAGATATGGTATTTTCTTGTAATTTTATAAAGTTTTTAAATAAAAGCAACCATGAATAAATAGAATATGAATTTCATATCGTTCTTACTCGAAATTTTAAAATTTCTATTTATTCACTCATTTGGAGTTGATTTTATTATTTTCTCACATTCCATATGTAGAAAAAGAAAATTAAAACTTCATAACATGGACAAATTATTCAGAAAAATCATCTATTTTTAATTTTTATTTTTAATACGAAGAAAAGCATCAAATTTGAAGCAGAACTTAAATGTGTGAGTATAAGAAAAAAAAATTATTTTTCCTTCAAATATAGATTTGTTTTTTTAACAACCTGTTTGTACCATTAATTCTAAACAATTAAATAAATTATATATAATTTCGATACCTATATTTAATTGTTTGGTATTTTGAAAAGGAAATGAACTACAATGAAAGACATCAAATTTAATACTAATGAGAACCATTTTATATCAAAAACCAATGATTAAAAAAATGGAATTTTTTTACAATAGAAATTCAATTCAATTTATTCGTAGTAGCCTTGCCTTTTTCAATGTTAGAATGAGTGACATGTGCATTAGTTTGAATTTATGGTTTTTTATATAATCAACACGAACATGTTTTTGTAGATTTTCTTAAAAAATCAAATGATTGATAGAATACAATTCAAAAAAATTATTCCAAAGTTCAACACAAGCATATAAATTGTTTTATTGTATTGCGCAGAATTCACGCAACAGAATAAAATTAGCAGCTGTTTATTTATTCTACTAAGACTAATACCGAACACAATTATGGTTCTAAAAATACAAAAATAAACCTATGTTGCAGGAAAGATAAAACAATTCAACAATTAAGTCAATTTAAATTAATACATGTTGCTCTATCGGAAGGATAAAACGTTGTGGTGGGTTTGTGTTTAATAAATTTTGCTCTCTAGCAAATTTGTAAACTTTTGCTCAAAAAATAAAATATATCATTAAACTGACGCAATAAAAACTAATATTGTGTTCCGAAGCAATCGCGCAGCAGAAAAATGATAACAGCTGTTTATTTTATTCTATTAAGACTAATAATCCATACAATTATGGTTGCAAAAAACAAAACTAAACCTATGTTTGCAGTTGCCGAAAGGATACATATTTTTTTTTTTCAAATACTCACACCTTTGATTTTTGATTCAAATTTGATGTTTTTCTTCGTATTAAAAATAAAAATTAAAAAAAGATAATTTTTCTGAATGGTTTTTCCAATTATACAAGTATTGTTATATAAGAAAATAATAAAATCAACTCAAAAAAAGTTAAATAAAAAAATTAAAGTTTTCTCTTGGCTTCGTGTTTAATATATTTTGTCCAAGATACGGTCGCGAAAGTAACATATTCTATACAATCAAGTACTCACAAAAATTGACAATATCATTTAACTGTACGTTATTATAACAAACGTGTTTCTTATAAATTTAAAACTTTTGTTTCACTTTTTAGTAGGCTAGTGCTTACTTTTTGACATATTACAAGTTTTATTTTTCTCGTCAATAATTAAAAAGTTACATTAAATGCCGAAAAAAATGAATAACAACGAGGTTGAAAGAGATTCATCGATGGAGTGCACCCCTTCTAGTGTTACCAAAGCGGCTCAAAACACTTTCCTTAATTTACTACCAGAAAAATCCCGAAAGAGGTACAACATTACCTACTACCAGTTCATGGATTGGAGAAAAGCGAAAGATATCAAATCGTCTTTTTGAAAATGTGCTCCTAGATTATTTTGTAGAATTTTCCGAAAAGGTAGAGCCAAATTCTTTATAGGTGCATTATTCCATGGTGCGGAGCACGCTTGCTGTCTACCATAATGTGAACATAAGCGAATATATGAAATTAAGAGCATTATTAAAGAGAAAATCAGTTACAAATCAAAAAAATCTAAAACTCTCACATCGAAGGAAATTCATCAGTTCTGAAATAAAGCTCCAGACGATAAGTATTTGTTCACAAAGGTTAATGTATTATCAAATCATTGGTTTCAATGCTCTTTCAGGTTGCGTTAATTGTTAGCATTACCGGAGCATATAGAAAACAGGACTTAGCTCAACTAAAGATAGACGATGTGAAAGATTTAAAATCAGCCTCCTAAATTCACATACGAGATACCAAAACGAAAAATCATTTACCATCATTTAGCATTACTGACAAGTTCTATGAATATTTTAAGAAATACGCAATGCTGAGATCATCTGATGCAAACGAAAAGCGGTTCTTTTTATATTACTAGAAGAAAAAGTGCACCAAGCAGCCAATGGGCGTCAATAAATTTGGTTTCGTCCCAAGAGAAATAGCCACCTACTTGCAACTGGAAAACCCAAAACTCTATACTGGACATTGTTTTCGTCGGTCATCGGCAACGATATTGGTAGACCCAGGTGGGGACATTACCAAGCTTAAACGCTCGGTAGGTGGAAATCCAATACCGTGGCAGAAATCTACATCGATGAATCCCTAACAAACAAAATGCAGGCTGCAAATACCATTTTACAGGCAGCAAATTAGTCACAATCTCGCAAAACCCACTACTGGATACAACAACTCTACTGGAAGAACCCTGAAATAATACGGAAACTAATATTATCGAACCAACTAACACACCATCTAATCTGAATCAAACAATTGCACGCCCTATAACATTTACTAATTGTCAAAATAATAATGTTACGATAAATTTTGTAAATGATGTTAAAAAATAAATTATTAATGATAATGTTTAATAATTCTTATGATCGTGGGAAAAGTAGTGTATAAAACTCGCTGGAAAGTGTCTATCGTTTGCTCGTGAGATTTCCGAACTCGGCTGGCGCCTCGTGCGTCAAGATTCTCACGCGCACGATATTACTCACTTTCCAAGCTCGTTATGTAATATGCTATTATTCTCTAGCAAATTAATTGCTCGTTCGTGCCTCGTTCGTTTACACAATAAATTACTTTTATTTCGAATTAGGAGTAAGAACTAAGAACGATATTTTATTATTCTTACTCCTGTATTTGGGAATGTTATATTTATCTTATTCGCTCTGAAGAACAAAGAAAATTAGTATTATAAAAAGCGTTTAAAACTCATTACGTAATTAACTCATTTTAAACTCGTAAGCGTTTTAAAGCAAAAAGAAGATATAACCGGCATTTTCACGCATATCTAACATAAAATATTTCGAAAGTTTCTATTATCCGAATGAAACCACTTGAAAATACATAGAAATCTAGCACTGTTGTTCTGTAGGGTTTTGCAAATAACTGTAATAAAAATCCGTATGGCACTGTTGAATACGTAACATCATCAGCAAAACATCGGCATCTGTAAGAAGCAACGTTTGCTATGATCGTTATCTGTAACTTGTAAGGAAATAGTTTGAGCTTAAAAGTCACTAGAAATGAAAAACTTTTGCCTTGTTGTCTTTCTAGTCCTAAATAACCGACGGAACACATATTAATAACAACAGCACAAATGACAAAATGTCACACAGGTGACACCAGAGTCTGAACAAAACGAAATTAATTTTCGGCATTCTTTCCAATTCATTTCCAAAACTTTTAACTTCTAACAGCAGAACCTCTCGAAGAATTGTCACCCCACTTCACATCTTATTTTATCTTATTTCTTTTTGAAAAATATTATTAACACAATCCCACCCTGTTACCAGCGATTAAATTTGGGTATTTCCTTACGATTTACACACAGGTTTTTGTTTTAAATAAATAAAATTATTTATACTTATCCGCGCAGATTTTTTTTATATAAAAAATGTATCGCTCACGTTATTTTTTGCACACATTGAAAAAGTCATAGAGGTAACAGTGATCGCATGTAACATGTTATAATTTTAAATGAAAATATAAAATTTTACTAAAAATAAGAAAAACATTAGTGCGACCTGCTAGCCCTTTAAAAGTGAGCTCTTGGATGAGCTAAAGCAAAACATCCATGTTACATAAACAATTTCTTTTGAAATATGCTTTTCAAGAGATAACCATCAAGTATTGAAAAAAAAAATGTAAAAAAATTTTGAGTGCAATAAAAATAACAGGGCTTTATTGCACTCAAAAAAGTTTATGTCTAAAATCAAAGAACAATCTGCAGTTCTTACAAAATAAATTTTGGTTTTTCAAATAATTTGTTTTTTAATTTATTAATATTTACAGCTTTTACAAAAATTGTCACGTGTTGTATATTGACAAAAAATTTGTAAAATTTGATAAGTAATGAGTTGTTTTGACCCAAATCTAATAAAACGATAAACATTTTTATTGAGACCGATGTGGGGATTTAGTAATTTTGTTATAGCGGTACAAACTAAAAACCATTAATCAAAACCCAGAAATATTTCTCGTGAGCAATGGACGAATAATTTTAGCACAATTTTTTAATTTATTTGCAATATGTTTGGCATCGAGAAGATACAAAAGAGTGCAAGCTAAAGCGTTCTAATCTTTATTAGAAGTTTTTGAAGTAAGCAGAAAAACAACTTGCATATTATCGTTCAAACAAGTTATTTTGTAAGTTGTCACATTTAAAACGGATGTCACAGTCCCCAGACTTAAGTAAAATTATAAAAAGTATAGTGTGAAAATTGTATTCGGTTTTGTTCTGATTGTATTGATATGCTAATATTTTTTGAACTTTGACAAAATATTCTAGTGTCAATTATGGATTTAGGTGTCAAGCATCGTAGATTTAGGAGTTCAATTTTAGGGTTGAAATTACCAAACAATAACAAATTTTAAAATACGTTTACCATACCAAAAGCTTAAACATCATTTTTGCGTGTTAAGAGCTAGCCAAACCATTCATAAAAGAGGAATTTAATTTCCTCTGCACGTAATTTTACTGAGCTTATATACCTATGATCACATTAACGAGACGGTCCAAAGAGCCACATTCCAAACAATTCAGTACAATTTTTTTTTATTCAAAGCTAGGCTTGTTTAGTGTTAGTTCTAATAAATTATGAATTAACGTCTCTGAATATCTAAAGATACCATGCCAACTAGGAATTAGGATTATATTTAAATAAAATAAGTTTCTTTAAGAAACTTATTAACGTTAACTTTAAAATTTTGAAAAATATAGCTATCGGGAAAAACCCAAGCGGGCAAGTCATTCCAAAGGTGAGAGACTCTATTGAAAAAATCACGTTGAAAAGCGGCAGTTCTACACTTTTTTATTTGAACCATAAATGGATGGGCCACAACGTAATGGATGGGCCACGATAGGTTTGCCGGTTCAGGTAAAATTGATTTTATCTCTGCGGAAGCTCGTTCATCCGTAATGTACTTGTAAAAAATTTTCAGAACAGCAAAATTTCGTCTGTGCTGCAAAAAATTAAGCTCATTAGTTAGATTTAAGTTGCCAATCAGTTTAAATGCTCTGCACTGAACAGAATCTAGGCACTTCAAACTACTATAATAAGCTCCACCTCAATGATTTGTATATTAAAAGAAGGTGTTCGCTATTAAAAAACTTACGACATCGTCCCAAAACGCCTAATTTTTGAACAGCGTTCTTGACTAAGCTAAAAATATGAGAATTTGAGATTATTTTCAACTTCTACTCCTAAAAGTCTTACAGATTCTTTCTCAACAAGATCTTTGGAGTCAAACTTTAATGGAAACGGATTAAGTGTGGACACTGAACAAATTAAATCATCTTTTGTAATATCACCGTCAAAAGGATTAATTTAACGCATCATAAGAAAAGAATGAAATAACAGACCATTTAACTATCTTACCTCACAAAAACATGATATGCTGATGATCATTAAAAAGATAATTAGTTTAATTCGATTATGTGGATCAACTAATGGCCTAAGCAGGGCTTATCTGCACTAGAAATAAAACCATACATCGGTCGATCAAAGGCTTACAATAGCAATTAAGTAGCTTTCATCAAACAGCCAATGTCTGGAAAAGGATATGGCTGCGAATAATTTTTTTCTAATTAAAGCATTTGTTGGCAGCAGATAGATGGTGAATTTAAGGCTTTAAGTACTGCTGGTTTAATAATAAATTATAATTGTTATTATAAAATTATTAGTTTAACAAGACATTATAATGCTTATTATTTTTTACTAAACTATTTTAAATTAATTTATTTATTAATTGTCATTACTGCATCAGCATGTCTTTCTATTATTGTGCAGTAGTGGTTATCATCCAGAGTTAATTTTTTAATGACACAGTCATTTCTTACATTGTTCACCCACTGCTGTCAGAAGGACATCCAGTTAGTACTCGATTCACCATGACAAATTTTTCTATTAATCGTTTTTTAATTTTACATTCACTCTAGGACAACAAGTTTTACTGATTTCTAAACCACAGATTGTTAATGTTGGCCCAACAATTCCAGTAAAAGCCGATCATCAAAGTCAATTACAGTTAAACATAATAATTAAAGTATCAAACTTTGTTTGTCATATACACTTATATTAAAGTGAGAGACATATGAAACCAACAAACTATAGAAACGCATAAAGATTTTCAACTAACCAGAGCCACAGTAGGTTTACTGTCTAGCAAAACAACCCACATTTGCTTTTAACGTTACATTGCAGAATCGACTAAAAGTCTTTAAAAGAACATTTCCAAGTATAGGTAAACATTTAAAAGGTAGGGGAATCAATAGAATAAATACTTTTTATCACAATTTATATTTTTAACCTTATATGAGCGTTCCATAGCGCAATCAAACCAATGGACATGGTCATCCTAGTTTTAATATGTATATTTGTTGACATTTTTTGGATTTTTTACTAAATCAAAATCAAATAAGAAATGTATCTCCTTCAGAAATATTTCTACCAACGCAACGACTTAGTGTTTCGCATTACTACTAAAGGAACTGAAATGTAACAAAAAAAAACTAAGTTCATCAGAAGCCAAATACTCTACAATTATTTTAAATATGTTAAGAATAATCGGCCATCGCGGAACGACAAAAACCATAAACCTTCCAAAACCGTTTGGAACGATATATTGTGAAAAGTGAAACGGCTAGAATCATTAATTCCTTACTTATGGTCTTTTCAAAAAAATTAATATTATCTAGGTGCTTTGGTCAAGTGTATTACTAAATAAGGGTATTTCTTGTCCCATAACTATTACTAAGACATTTGTTTAACAATATGTCTTCAGTCAAAACAAATATCTAGGCACTTAAAAATACGATGCTCAGCCATTTTCTAACGACGAGTTATAACCCAAGGGTTGATCTTAAGTTATCCACAGCTACTATGGACGTGAACGAAGTTTTAGTTAAACTTCTAAATTGTCGGTTCAAAAAGTGAGCCGAAAAATTAAATAACATTTTACACTCTGAATAGCAAAAGTTCCATTTATTGCACATACATAGTGAAAATAAATTTTCTACAATTGCTTTTCATTAAAATTGTTTTCCACTAAAAATGTTACCCAGTGAAACTAAATTTTTTACTGAATTTTTATATAAGTTATTTTTTAGATTTACTTTAAAATACATTAAAATTTAAATCAGCAGAAAATATTAGATCAGAAGAAAATCTTGTTAAGATAATTGAGAAATCAATTGTTTAATTCCCGTCGGCATAACTGTTCAACAAATAATCTATATTGTCTTCTCTCTGATTTATTGATAGTTGTGAAATATGAACTCATAACCATAAATTTTTAGAATCTAACATTTAAATTTATTCCAAAAAACCAAAAAAATATATATATTTGCATACTTTTATATGCTTATAACGATTCATCACCCACCGTAACTCCACATCTCTATATCACTTCACAAAAAAAAACATATTTCGTCAAAAATCAATACATTATACATAAATTTTATAAACTATATTAAATAAATAAAAAATAAATGTAAACCAACTATTTTTAATCGTGTAGTTTTATTACCTTGTCTTCTTGTATAATAAATAATTTGATGATAAAAAACACAAACACATTTATCAATGTTCGATATTTCTATAAATAACATCAATAAAAATATCATCATCATAAATAAAACAACAACAACATAATAAATTTAATGAAAATCCAAAATTTTTCAAAATTTTCATTCTAAAATGAAAAACAAAACCAATTTTTTTTTTTTAAATTTTATTCACTTAAAATATTTTTCACTTTTCTTATTTCACAACCAAAAATTTTAAATTATTTTACATAGGTGAAAAAATTCACTTAACTAATTTCACTTTAACAGAAAAAAAAAAAACAAAATCATTTAACAAAATATTATTAATAGAACAATTGAATCAAAACAATAAAAATCTAATTAGATTCCAAAAACAAAAAATCACTTTAATAAAACCACGTGACTTTAACACCCGCGATTTTTTTTTCTTTTCTTTTTTTTGATTATATTGTTTTTGTTTTGTCTTCGCGAATTAATAATAACAGAACACACATAAAATAGAAGAAAACACACAACAAAAAAAAAAAAGAAAATCCAAATGCAAATGTGTGAGAGTTGCGTGAAAATGGGAAAATTTATTTAGTTTAGATTTTTTTTTTTATTTTAGGGGAAAATGTGAAAAAACACACACGAAATTAATCAAAAAAGAAAACTCAGTTAAATTTATGGTTTAAATGGAAACACACTTTATTTTTTTTTCTTTCGATCAAAAAAATTTTTTTTTATCACGAAAATTATCACAATATCTCAGTTTCACAAATTAAAAATAATAAAAAAAAAATTGACACTTTAGAATTTTCGGTCACTTGTTTCTGTTTGTTTCATAAACCGAAAAAATAAAATAGAAATAACGAAATAAAAATAACAACAACAAAAAGGTATAACAAACATCAAACAAACAAAAAACAAGCAAATAAATTTTTTTTTGTGTTTATTTTTTCGTCTAATTAGAATTATTCCCGAAAATACCGAGTTTTTTTTTTTCGACAACTACATCAATAGAAAATCGAAAAATAATGAAATAAAAAAAATTCGTTTTCTTTTTCTATTTCGATACGACGAAAAACAATTTATATTCGATCTCTAATAAAACCATCGACGAAACTTGTTCGACGGAGAATGCAAACTGCTTTTCATTTTGACAGACATCAAGCCGCATTTTGTTTTTGTTTTTTTTTTTCGGTTTCTTCTTCGAAAACCATGATAAACAACAACAACAAAAACATTTTTTTTTAGAACATATTAAAAAATAAAAATGAACATTTAATCATGAGAAACAAATACATAGTTAAACAGAATGATGAAGAAAAACCCCTACAATGATGTTGTCTTTGTTTGTCGTCTACGTTTCTTACAGATTGTCTCAAAATTTGTTACACAAAACGAAAGAGTGATATGAAAATTCTCTCAATTTTTTAAGGAGAAATTGAGATTTTGCATTCAAACGCATGGGGAAATATTTTCTGTTCTTCCAGATATTGAATAATCATGATGATGTTGATTATGATTATATGTGATGATGATCGATGTATTGTAAAACAAATACAAACATTTTTATATATAAAATTGAATAGGGGGCTGGGCATGCGCACACCTTTTATTTAAATTGAAATATGGTTTGAAAGGTTTTGATATACCTGTTTCGTTTTGTTGGTGAACTTATTAAACAAAAACAAAAAAACAAAACCGAATAATTTATTGTGATGTTGTTTTAGTGAAGTAGTTTTTTTTTTAAATTACGGACAATTAAATTGCATTGATTTTGCAAAAGTTTTGCAGTTTTTCAATTACAGTAAAACTTATGGATCATAAATTTGAGACTGGAAAGAATTTTGTTTTTGTAATGTCGGGGTCACCATTTACAACAAAAAAGGGTTAATTTTAAGTTTTTAGGAGGAGAATCATGGTCTGTCTGAGATACAATTTTAGTGATTTCACCTAAGAAGCATATACTTGACAATTAGAGGTTCTTACACAATTTCTAATATTTGGAAGTCTAAATTCCTTCGAATAAAAACATTCTCATAAATAGAAACTTCCACTCCGTCGATAATTAAATGAAACTTCAATAGTTTGAATGAAACATTGGTCTTTCGAGCCCGATTAACATCAAATTATGAAAGTTTGGAAGAAGTTTATTTTTATTTTAGATTGTTAAATTTTTTTAGACGTTATTTGTTTTGAAATTTGTTTATAAATTTTGAAAGGCGCTGATTTTTTTTTTTCTTATTTCTTATTCTTTTCGAATTTTTAATTTTTCTTTGAACGCATAAATTTTTTTGAGTATTTATTGAAATATTTTATTGATTTTTTTAGATTTCATTGGTTCAATTCTACCCCTGGTTTTTATTGTTGCCTACCCCCTCCTGGTCCATTTTGTTGTGCCACCCTCTTAGTTTTTTTATTTCAATTTCTTTTCATTCGGTTTCCTTTAAGTCACTATGGCTTCCACTCCCCAAATCACCTTGGCAGCGTGGTCTGCAATCTATGAGGGCAGAAGGTGGAAAGCCCGATTCATGCACTAATTCTGCCCTGTCATCATTTCTTCCATAGGAGTTTTTTTTTTTTTGTGAATTTGAGAATGTTGTTTTCCTTTCTTAAATTTTTTGTATTTTGTTTTTAATTTTTTGTTAGAATTATTTTATTTTAAGATTTTGATTTTTGTAATTGTTCGTTGTTCTGTGGGCGGAAGGCAAGAGTAAGTCTTGTAAGTCCTAACGCGCAGACAACATTTGTGTATTGATGTGTGAATTTGGTTTTGTCTGAGGTTGTGCTGTGGGCGGAGGACAAGATATCCTGTAAGCCCTGACGCGCAGAAAACATTTGTGTTTTTGAGGTTTTTTCTGTTATTCAGGTTTGTTCTGTGGGCGAAAGGCAATATTCTTGTAAGTCCTAATGCGTAGACAATTCTGTTAGGTTTAGTTTTTTGTTGTTCAGTTTTGTTCTGTGGGCAAAAGGCAATATCCTTGTAAGTCCTGACGCGCAGACAATTCTGTTAGTTTTATTTAGATCTATTTGTTTTTATTAAGTTTTGTTCTGTGGGCGAAAGGCAAGATTCTTGTAAGTTTTAAAGTTTTAGTTTCAGACGTATTCCTAACGGGATTGACAATCCCGCGTACCTAAGTTGGGTGGGAATTGGCTGCTGCGAGAGGTTTGTGAGTTGTGAACAGATATGGCCCGGTGTTACGCTCATTAAGTCTAACCGCCATTGTCTTCGAGAATTCTTTTTGTTAGAGCGTAACCTCTTGGAGGGTAGGAAGAGCGCAGACCAGTGGACAACTTCTTCATTCTCAACACAGGGTGTTCCGGTGGTTTTATTGGCTTGCCAGGGAACAAGGAGAAGGAAATTTCTAAGCCGTGGCCTTGGGAGTCATAGTTAGACCACCTCTGTTTTTTGGTCGTCCATCGATATTGCCGAAACATTCTTCCAAACTCCTTTTTTTGTTAATTATGTGTTTAGGTTACTTTTTTGTTTACTTTCGATTTTGAGTTTTGTTTTTAATCATCAGCCTGATTATTCTGCTGCCACCTATCCCAATAGTTTTTTTTGTTTCCTCCGCTAGTTTTCGTAAATTTGTGTTTGGTTATACTTACAGATGTAAATTTACCGGTAAAATATTTTTGTGGTAATTTTACCGTAAAATTACCGGTAAGATTGGTAAAATTGGTAAAATAGGTAAAATATAAAACTGTATCAAAAAATTAAAATATAGTTGCATTTTTAATTAATTCAAAATGTACGACTCTATCAGAATCATTTCTCTAGTTTATAAAAACATTAGATGCAAATCAAATATATTTTTATGGAGTTAAATATGCTTACTCGCAGAGTATTTATAAACAGGAATATACATAATCAGCATTGAAAAATTCTTTTATGTATATCTAAAAAATGAACGATAATCGGCTGTTGTTTATACTTAGCAGTACATCTTGAAAACGGACAACACGTTGTTTGCACATCTGTAAAAATGAAACAAATCCTGGACCAACTGGTTAAAACGACTGCTTTCTTCATTGTTATGTCAAAGTTATGCGTTTGTGAGGACAATACTATATTCGAAAATGTTTACGTATTAGTATTACACATGGAATGGAAATATAAAAACAATTGAACCGCACAAATTCAAAAAGTGAGTCTACACAAGACCAAGCATATTCATTGAAACTTAATATATGTCCAAACTATATGCAATGCATCCCAATCTAGATAAATGCTACATTCATCGCATGTGGTTGGAAAATGAGCACGGTTCAACGTTTTTTCAGCATTGATAATTATCAACGGCATTAAACGTGTGACGTGTCACTCCGCATATGCCACAACCGACAATGGGATAGATACATTAATTACGTCTAAAATCTAATTTGTGCATTGTTTCATTGTTTCATTCATGGGAAAAATATAAAAGACAAATGGCTAAAAAATGTGTTTTCTCAAACTCGAAACAAAAATTTACAATGAAGGGCTGTTAAAGTTTCGTTGCGTTGTGTGTTCTTCACCGTTTGAGAATTCCATCGATCTGCTGCTGTTGCTGCTTCGTTTAAAGTAAAATTGCAACGCGAACCAAATTACTTTCAAATTATTTCCAAATATTCTAACTTACTATATAAGAATCACGATTTGTGAGAAAACGAACTATGCTTGCAGCCAACAATAAAGACATCTACGAACTTCACAAAATTATTCAATCTAACATTCAAAGCGAAGAAATAATATAGAAATCCATCTATACCGCAACTGCTATAGAGCCAAATGAAGCATTTTTCCAACAGAATGTTTTCAATTCACTCGATTTGTCACACAACGTACTGCAATTGAAAAACAGCTCACCGCAGTGTACTGATGAAATGCATAAGTTTTACTCTTTTATTCGTATCAATTGCTCACCGGTGGGTACTGTACAAAGACAAACTGCTGAACCGAACTGCATATCATCTGCAATTGTGACCGGATGTTTGTCTCAGATATGGATTGAGTTGGAAATCCTTAACTTGGTATACATACACCTTTATAGCGACCTTCTAGATCTACAATTTTGTATGGTACATTACCGACTGCTTCGCTTATCTTCGCTTTTTCAAATTTAGGAGCCAATTTAGCAGAAAACTTATCTCCTTTATTGCTCTTTACAAAATTTTGGACGTAGACAATCTGCCCAAGTAGGTTTTGCCAGACATTGACATACGGCCAAGCACTGGTCCATTAATGGTTAACAGTACTTGCACAGAGAGAAAAAAAATTCTAGATTTGAGAATTGTGTATGATTGAAAACAGAAAACTGAGTTTCTTCCTAATTTGAGAAAATTTAAATCATTTTAATACTCCGAAATTTAAAACTGAGATAAAAACTCGAATTGATGATCACACAAAAAAGTGAATAAAATACTATTATTGAGAATTATATATGATTAAAAACAGAAGATACATTTATTCTCATTTCGAGTAAATTTATATCATTTTAATACAACAAAACTTTAAAAGTTAGAAAAAACTATCAATTCGTTCATCCTACAGAAGAATGAAATACTGAAGTTGAGAATTGTTTTTGTTCAACAATAGGAAATACATTTATTCTTGTTTTGAGTAAATAAAGATCGTTTTCATTTTTTCTGTATAAATATAAGAAATTTTTGAATCAGAATAAGATTTCCATTTCTCAAATTGAACAGAGAACATAGGCGTAACTAGGTAGGGGCCCAGAGGGCCCGGCCCCCCCTAGACGAATTTGGGCCCCCCCTAGAACACAAAGTTCATGAAGTATATATAACAGTTAGGAAAAATGAAAATGTATTTCTTTACTAAGGAATTTGCTGTTCAAAATTATTTCAAAACGTACAATTATATTATTCATGATATTATTCATATCACTTATCTTCATTTAAATTTAAAAAGGAAGTTTAATAAGCACTACCAATAATATTGCCACAAAAGTATCTATAAAATGATTGTTTATCTTATCGGTTCACCATAGTAGCGAAGTTTAAAAAATCAAACATTTTCTTTCCACGTGCCAGATATCAGAATGTCAAGTGTCGTAGTTTTAAGTTTGTTTGGCAAGATTACTTTTACTTAGGCGCCAGCCAATTTTTTTTTTTAGTGTACTTTTATAAGTAAATTACAAAATTTTTTTTGAAAATCAGTCCCGGGGACCAAGATATAGGCCTTTGAAACAAAAAATATCGTATAAAAATACACTTTTTTTTACCAAATGTTGCAATTTAAATGTTATTTTTGATATACAATTTTAAAGAATCAACATGAATAACTTAAAAAAAATAATTATAGCCTTAGGGGCCCACGTTATGACCATTTGAGGCAAGATTGGACTTGAACTTAGACGCAAGTGGATATTTTTTTGTTTATTTTATCGTAAATTAAGAAAATTTAGGAAAAGGGACAGTTTTGATCTGTTTATCTTATAAGCACATAGGACATAAAGCAAAAATTAAAAAAAAACAGAAAAAATTCTTTTCAGATCTGTAATTTTGAATGGATTTTGCTTTTTTCAAAGGCCTGTATTTTAGACCCCGGGGCTGATATACAACTCGTTTTGGTTTTATTCGCTTCAGTGAGTGATTCTATATCAAATAAAAAAAATCTTGGCGCCTAAGTAGAAGTAATATCCGCGTTTGTTTGTATGACCATTAGCGAATTGACGACGGAATTCGAAGTCTGATGGATTTATTTTTGCAATTATCTGAATTTTGTATGGCTGAAAATGAAGATCGTTGTGCACAGTGCTGCATTAAATGGTTGGAGGAGTGCATGTTTAGTGTAAACAATGAATTGTTATTTTTCAACTATTTTTTATTTTTATTTTTTCAATAGTTTTAGAGACTAGGAATGTAAAGTTTAATTTAGAAACTAGGAATGTTGATTTTGTATAATTTTTGTTTGTTTGAAAGTTACTAAGTGAGGATTTATAAAAATATCATACTGATATACCAATTTATAATTTTGTATGATTTTTTTCAATTTTAATTTGTCAAACATGTCGATTTTAACAAGAACAATTTTTTCTTTTAGTTTTATAATTTAAAGATTTATTATTTACACAAATATATATCTAAATATAAACATAAATAATTACAAACAACATAGCATAAATAACTGAATTCGAATCGGTAGATATAGTAGGAACGACTTCAAAAGTGACACTAAGCCACCAGCAATTTCACCGTTCATATTATATAGGTGCCGGGTCACAGTGGCGTTAAATGCAACTATACAGTGGACGGATTTTCTAGGAAAAGAACTGAACTCGATCTTCTACAAGAAATGGAAACTCTAAGCGAGTCGTTTGTTCCTCTCAAACAACTAACTTATGACAGGGTTAAATGCGTAATCTATAGGTCGGTGGTCAAACACCATTAGCTGCAAGTTAAGCAGGTAAATCTTTCCTAGACTAGACCAACAGCGTTCCAAAAAAATTATAACCTTGAGTAGGCAGAAAACTAGTTAATTGTTAAAGTCATCACTGGTTACTGGATCATTGGAAAGCACCCAAGTGTTGATTTGCAGGAGCTGTAAGGAGGAGGATCAGGTGGAACCAGCGTTTCATCTACTTTGCACATGTCCACCATTCGCCCATTATACGGCAAACTCATTTTGGAACGCACACATTTAAAACTCTCACCGACCTGGATAATTTAAAAATCACGCAAATACTTAACTTCATTAGAAGCTCCAAATGGTTCGAGTTGGGAACGAGATTCTTTGGTATCACAACCGACGTATTTTGGTCTAAGTATGTCGTCCTGATGTTGTGTTTTGGTGACAGTCACTGCAACCTAGCCAAACATAAATAATCTAGCAAAAAAATATAAATGACCGTAAATTTGAAAATTAACCTCAAATTGACACACCCGTTTTGTATTTAAAGAAAGAAATAAAAACGGAGACTTTATTATTTATTTTACTCAGCAATATTATTGGGGCCAGGCCCACCCTAGAACAATTTCCTAGTTACGCCAATGACAGAGAAGTACACATCACTTTGTTACTTCCCCATCATTTATTTGATTCACAAATGTCAAAATGAGAGTAAAACATTTTCATTTTAATCCTTTTTGTTTCTTTTTGAAACTTGAAGATCAAAATAATAATAAGTTATACGCGAGTATTCTCAATTTGATCCACGTAGATAAAATTAAGAAAAAAAATTATCGATTTTATACCTTTTCTCTCAAATTGAACCTATGAGATCGAAATGAAACTAACTAATACTCGATTATTCTCGGTTTGATCAACGTATATAAAAATGGAGAAAAAAAAATTCTCATATATAATATCACGAGTCGTCAAATAATAGTCGATTATTTTTCATAATCATTATTACGAATGCCATTTGAAGTCCCGAGTGCGCGTAGCGCACGAGAGAAATTTTTAACCTCAAATATCATGAGTGGTAATGTTGAAAAATAATCGACTATAAAATAATTTGGTGACGAGTTGTATTTAGCAGACAATTTAACGAACAGAAATAGTAACATTATTTCATACAACATAATCATACATAATAAAATATTATTTCATCTTAGTAGGCGCATAAATGTCTTACATTTGTAATTTATTTTTGACAAATAAACATAAACATGCACTCATTTATGAATGAAAACGAACATTTTTACTATTTGCAAATTGCATTTTCACATAATTTTGTATGTGAATTTTTGTTTTAAATTAGTATATTAAGTAGGCCGAAAATATTCGCTGTTCCTTCCCATCAGAGAAAAATAATCGATACAATTCGTTTTGATTTGTTAAAAAATAGTAAATGAAGCGTTTTTATTGGACCTTATCGAAACTTTATTTAGTGAGTTGAATTGTCAGTTTTATTATTTTTCTCTCAAATTGAACTTATTAGATCGAAATGAATATAATTAATATTCGATTACTCTCGATTTGATCTAACGTAGATAAAATTGAGAAAAACAATTTCTCGATTTTATGCTTTTTCTCTCAAATTGAACGTATAAAATCGAAATGATAATATTTTTTTTGATATAATACTTTCGAAGAAGAAACTACGATACGACATTATTCAGTGAGAGTTTTTCAGCAGATGAACGCGTCTTATAACTTGTGAAAAAAAAAGTTTGTGTCCGTGCGAGAATTGATCCTAGCTGTTCTTGTGCATAAAATCAGCAATAATAAGAGTTCAAAGGGTAAGTTGCATGTTTTTCTAAATTTCTGCGTTCATTAAAGTAAACTTGCGTGCACAGAACGAGGTTTTGCTCATTCTGTTTGCCGGGAGTCCTGGGTTCAGTTTATTTGATGCATGTACTTGCCATTATTGGTGCTTAAATTACTGAATTAAATTACACCACACACAAAATTTCAAGTCAATCGAAGGTGAAAATCGGATGTTTTAAACAATTGGCCTGAAGCAAAACGGGGACAAAAATTTTGTGTGCCCAAATACATATATTATGGTTTCTTGTCGAAATTTATTAAAATTCCGAAAGCAACCGATATTATCGATTTCTGAGCTCTAAAGTATAAAGTACTAAATACTTGCATGAAAAAATGTTAAAAATTGCATGAAAAGTTTTAAAAACATTTAAAATAAGTTTTAAATCTAACGGTTTTGTTTTGTTTTAAGAACTATTACTATTGTGATGGCGAAATTCCAAAAGGGAAATTATATAATTTGTATAAAAATTCTTCGACCAAATTAAGAGGTGCAGGTTGCTTGATTACACCGAAAAAAATTCGATTGGATACTCCAACAACTTCAGGATTACAATTGTTTGGTAAAACTTCTTACAATTGCAAACTTCTTACAATCGTTTTTATATTATTTTTAATATTAGGTTCTTCGACGGTTGATCTTACTGAATATGATGAAAAAGAATTTCAAGAGCTGAAGCTAACCTTACCTGTAATTCCAGAGCCGTGGCTGACTATAGAAAGTTATTGAATACGGAGTTGTGAGGGTCGTCTAAGGGAGTTTAAAGAAAGCAAAGGACAAATCTTTAAAACATTTTTTAATGACTGGCCACTTTATAGAAATTCTAATGCTAGCATTTTGGTAAGTTTGAAGTTTAAGGCATTTTAAGACTGTTTTGGAATTACAGATTCTTTTTTTTCTACAGATTGATTTAAATTTTAAAAGACTCTTTCCGAATAATCATAACAAACTTTTCGAGAAGACAACACATTTTTTGGAAGTTGTGGTACCAGTGCTACGCAAACCAATTAAAGATAAGCAAAGTCTAAAGGATTTGAACGATCTGCCAACTGACCCAGGTAAACAAGTTTTGATCACAATTAAGCTATAACGGCACATAATATATAGTTGAATGCATTAATTTGATTATGCATTAACTTAATCCTTTTATACTAGTTAAATAAAGTCCAAAATAAATAATTCAGTACACTCCATTTCAATTCATCTTTTGCAAGGCAGTCTTAGATCATGAAAAGTTTAGGTAGTTATGGTATGTTTATAAGTATACGGGTTTCTGGTGAAATGTTTCAAAAAAGATCTTTTTTGCCACTAATTTCACAACTTTCAAAACACACTTCGACTTTATGTACCATTAAGGAACTTAGCAGAGACAACAATAAGCCGCCAGCCCGTTCGGTTCTTGTCAAGCTCCTCCCAGCCTTAATCAAGTCCCAGAAATACAGGGACTTCTGCGATGCCTTTTTTTATACCCCGTTGTATTTTTAGATACTAGAAGAAGTTTTTACCGTCCAAAAAGTAAAAACTTCTTCGTTCTCTTTGAACTCCCAAAATTAATGGGGAAGCCATACAACTAAAGGAAAAACCTAACCCGAAATAATACAACTACTTCTAAATTGACGGCCAGAAGAGCAAAATAACGAGAATGAGGGTGACCACCCGCTGCAGTGTTAAAAATTACTCAGCACAGTTTCACACAACTGACGTCGTCGTTAGTAGTCGAACTAACGCAAACAGGGCATGGGCGGTATAAACCTACCTACTGTCCCACAGGCACACGAGGTAACCATTCCTTTCGGCAGTTGTTTTTAAGTCTACGCTGTTATCCTATTCCTCCTGTTTCCTTCCTACCCTTTTGATATCGTACAGGGTAACCATTCCCTTAAGCATTTTATTTCCCTTATCCCATATCCATTTGTTTTTTGTTGTTTTTTTCTTATACTTAATTTTTTTTTTAATTATTATTATTATTCTTCTTTATTTTCTAGTTATTGTTTTTTTCTCTTTTTAATTTTGTTCTTTGTTTTTTTTTAAAGAATTCAATTTTTATCATGGTTACATGACTCCTGCATGGGAGCTCATGGGGAACCGAGAGTGTTGTTAGTTTAAGCGAATAGCTGTCTCAATACCGAAACATTCATCGCATCCATAAAAAAAAATCTATCTGGTATTCTGTTGCCTGCCCAATTAGATTCTGGACGCTCCCGGATTGGAACAGTGTTCTCACGTTCCACGTTTGATTCAAACAGATTGTCCAGGTACAATAGCAAGGGAGGTCTAAACCAGAAAGACGTTCCATTCCGAGGTTTATGTTGTCTTTTATTAACAACTGTTTTTTACGGGACGAGAACAATCGCCTCTTACGACACGCATGAGTGCGGTGGGCTAATTTTTTCGAAGAAGGGGACCCCAACTCCACAGGTGGGCCTTTGATGAAATTAAGTTAGCCACGCTACAACTCCCCATTTCAGTCTTACGACACGCATGGGTGCAGTGGATTGATTTTTCCCTCAATAGAAGTCACTTATTTCAGCAAACTTTAATTTACTATAAAAGTCGATTCAATTAAATTTAAATCCATCAAAATACAGCTGCTAATGCTTTCTTGATCGAAGATCAAACACCCCGATATCCCAATTAATATGTGAGGTGTTATCAACCGATGCTATAAACTTACCTTATCGGGCAATATTATAGGTTATAGAAACAATTTAAAACTGGCAACCTATAATTCTCCATCTTTTTTTATAATTCATTTTCTTGCGCGCTGTGAATTGTTAGCTACATTAATTAGATTGTTAAAATTAATAAGATAAAAATATTTGATAATTGTAACAATTCAAAAACAAGATTGAAGGGTAAATTAAAACAATATTTGTAAGTTGCATTTCTATAATCATTATACACTTAACTGATAAGTACATTGTAATTGTAGGTTAAAATATATCTGTCAATAAAATAGAGAAATATTATAGCTCGTTGTTTGTACCCACTCAATCGGTAACAAATTTTTAACAAATATTGCAACGAATGCTCAATATATATGTCGTTGAACAAAGGTTCCAGTGATCACGTCATCAATGATGATCAAGACAAAGCACTTCCAGGGATACAACAAGAGAAAAATGTTGGCGTTGGTGATGTGCAGACAGGTCAGAATCAAAGTAGTGGTGGTGTAGTGAACCTGGTGCAAGAGAAAGACAGTTCGTCGGAACAGCAAGTATTGACAAGAGATACTAAAAAGAAAGAGAAACGTCCAACTAGGATGAAACCCCAGGGCAGTCAAACTGCAGAGAGACAGGTAATAGTAAGTTGTAGGTTAGAAGGATGCAAAACATCAGATAATAAATATATGGTGCAATGTGATAGCTGTGATGGTTGGTATCATTACAAATGTGTCGGTGTGGACAAATCTGTCGCGAATAGAGATTGGAGTTGTGATGGTTGTCTTAAAACTTTAAATAAATCAGATCATGGCAACAGATCTACAACGTCTAGCAAAAGATACCAAACGCAGATGAAGTCCCTTGAAGCAGAAAAAGAATTAAGAGACCGAAGAGCGGAAGAGGCAATGAGATTGAAAATGAAGAGAATAGAAGAAGAACAGCAGGCGAAAGAAAGGGTGGAAAAGGAGTATCTAGCCGAACTTGAGAAGAACGATCAAGAATTTTTAGATAAGGTCGAATCACTGTCGAACTCGTCGTCGAAATCAGTAATTTCATCCCGTGTCTCAAAGCAATCACGAGACAAAGTTCAGAATTGGATATGTGGAAGAGCTGATGATGATCCAAGATTACCACAGTTACGTAAATCAAATTTAGTCAGGCAAAACGAAGTGAAACCAGTACATGAGGGTGCTCATAGATTACATCCAGTCGCATCCACCCCAGCTGTTCAGCATATGTCAATACGTCCACCTGCAATTGCACAATCAAATTATCGAAATACACAACTCGAACCGAACTATCCAGCGAATGGCAACACATTCGCCATTCCAGATCTATCAAGCCATATTGTTGCACGTCAAGTGATAGGAAGAATTGATCTACCGAAGTTTAGTGGTGATCCACTGGACTGGCCCATGTTCTTCAGTACCTTCCAGCAGACTACAGAGCAGTGTCATTATACGGACACAGAAAACTTATTACGACTTCAGAAGAGCTTACAAGGAGATGCATTAGAATTAGTACGAGCAAGTTTAATTTATGGTGCATCAGTCCCAACTGTAATCCAGACTCTTAAGCAAATGTATGGACAACCTGAAACGATACTTTCAAGATTGATTCAAAGAATAAAGGTCATGCCAGCTATCAAACCAGATCGCCATGATATGCTGGTTCGATTTTCCATTGAAGCAAAGAACTTATATGCTACGATTGTAGCATCTGAATTAACCGAACACCTGTATAATCCATTACTGAGGCAAGAGCTGGTTGATAAATTGCCTCATGATCTAAAGTTAAGATGGGGATTTCACAGACAGCAACATATGGATGGTAGCCTATCCGAATTCAATACATGGCTTGCTTCAGTATCGGAAGCAGCAAGTCTTGCTACACCGGATATGAAATTGATGGGCCTAAAGATACCAGAAATAAAAGAGTATCAGTCGAAGCAGAAGAAAACCTATCAAAAAACCGAACGAATCGCAATTCACAACGCAGATACAACTACCAGGTCTGAAGATAAAGTAGAAGATGCGCCCAAATGTGTTGTTTGTAGAACAGAGTATCACCCTGTAGAAGAGTGTCCTAAGTTTCTAAAGTTAATACCAGGTCGAAGAATGGACATAGTTAAGGAGTTACGTATTTGTCGCACATGCTTAAAGCAACATGCCTCCTACTGCAATATAAGTGAGAGATGTGGTGTTGATGGTTGCAAACGTTTTCATCACGCACTGTTACACAAGTACAAGAAGCCGGCAGAATTGAAAGCCGCAAACCACGATAAAGGAACACTGGATCAGAACAGTCACCATGTTTTGGGTACAGTACTATATCGAATCGTTCCTGTATTTCTATATGGACCAAAGAAACGCATCAGTACCTTTGCAATGCTTGATGAGGGCTCAAGTTCAACATTCCTAGAAGAATCTGTCGCAAATGAACTCGGTCTAGATGGACCTATAAGCGACCTGAAAATTAAATGGACTGCTGATATCACACGAACCGAGAGATCGAAGATGGTTTCTCTTGAAATATCTGGTGTTGAAGATGGATGCCATAAGTACTATATCAACCAGGTGAACACTGTCAAACATCTGAAACTTCCAAATCAAACCATTAATTGTTCTGAAATTGGTAAATATACACATCTGCAAAATATCCCGGTTACACTATACAATGAGTGCATTCCAACGATTCTTATCGGAATCGATCAGTATAAGCTGACACTACCTCTCGAGGTTCGTGAAGGTGGCTGGGCAGACCCGATTGCTACAAAAACGAGATTGGGCTGGACAATTTGCGGAACAAATCGAAGTATTCCAGAAGAACAACAACTAAATGTTCATAAAATAGATGGTAACGATGATGATCAAGTCCTTCACTCCATCGTGAAAGAATTTATAACATTAGATAACTTTGGTGTAACTTCTGGCAAGCCTCTGGTTGGCAAGGATGTGGTCAGAGCCCAGAAGATTATGGAGAAAACAAGCAAGTATGAAAACAATCGATACCAAATCGGGTTACTGTGGTGCGACGACAACGAAAAGATGCCACCAAGTCGGGAAATGGCACTGGGTCGATTGAACAACTTTGAAAATAGACTCTTACGAAATCCTGAATTAAAAGAACTAGTAAATAAGAAAATAAGAGAATATTTACTAAAAGGGTACGCAGAAAAGATAAATATCCAGGAAAAGCCTCTTACAGGCAGAGTGTGGTACCTACCGATATTTGCGGTTCAAAGCACCAACAAGCCATCAAAGCTGCGCATTGTATGGGACGCTGCGGCTAAGTCACACGGCGTTTCTCTGAATGATTTTCTGCTGAAAGGACCCGATGAGCTGTCGCCAATGCAAGGAATTTTATTCAGATTCAGACAGAGAAGAATAGCCATAACTGGCGATATAAAGGAAATGTATCATCAAATTGTCGTAGATGAAAAAGATCGCCAGGTGCAACGCTTTCTCTGGAGAGATTGTAATAAAGGCAGAGAGCCAGAAGAATACCTCTTACGTGTTCTAACCTTTGGAGCCACATGTTCCCCGAGTCTTGCACAATACGTCAAAAATACACATGCTCAGAAATATTATGATCAGTACCCACTAGCAGTTAAAGCTATCCAGTGTAACCATTATGTAGACGATTGGCTTGATAGCTTTGATACACCAGGAGAGGCAATTAGAACCGCGAGGGAAGTTCGAATGATACATTCAACAGCAGGTTTTGAGATCCGTAACTGGCTGTGCAACGATAAGAACGTACTCAAAGCGTTACATGAAGGAAGTGATTGCAAATCGAGTTCAACACCGAGTAGCAAGGTCCTGAGTGGTCTGGAAGGGTCGGTAGACAAAGTTTTAGGAATGATGTGGTGCACCGAAGAAGACGTATTGATATTCCGTGTGAATCGCTCCCGGGTAAATATGGATTTTCTCAACGGTACAAAGAAGCCTACCAAACGCCAAACTTTAAGCATTGTGATGAGCACTTTTGATCCACTCGGGTTGGTCGCTTCATTCATAATTCATGGAAAAATTATTCTACAAGAAATCTGGAGACAAGGTATCGCATGGGATGAAGCCATCAGTGAGCAGACATACGTGAAGTGGCAGAGGTGGATCCAAAGATTAATGACCATTGAGCATCTAAAAATAGGAAGATCATATTTTCAAAGGTTATCTATTGGAGATAATACCGTCTTCGAATTGCATATTTTCGTCGATGCCAGTGAAGAGGCATACTCAGCAGTGGCTTACGTCCGTGGATATAGTTGTGACCAGCCCGAAAACGTTGAATGCTCGTTGGTATCTTCAAAGACGAAGGTAGCGCCACAGAAACCTGTGTCAATCCCTCGACTCGAACTACTTGCAGCCGTACTTGGTGTACGACTAATGAATACCATAATTAAGGCTCACACAATAAAATTTGAGAGTCGAGTCATATGGTCAGATTCTAGCACAGTGTTGAACTGGCTAAGATGTGACGCTCGTCGTTACAAAACATTTGTTGCACTGCGAATAAGTGAGTGCCTTGAGAGTACTGAAGTACGAGAGTGGCGCTACGTGCCTTCAAAACTTAATGTTGCCGACGAAGCTACCAAGTGGTACAATAAGTCAGATGGAATAACAACGAACAGATGGTTTGATGGACCGGAATTTCTACGGCAAAGCAGATCGATGTGGCCCACTGACTTCAAATCGTCACACAACGAAACCACCGAATTGAGAGCTCATCTACTCATCCACAAGAAGACGCAAACAAAATTTACGCCCTGCATCGTAACAGTCGATCTGGCTCATACTAACTCGTGGAACAAGTTAGTGAAATCACAAGCATACTTGGAGAGAGCAATCAGAAACTTTAAACTAAAGAAGTCTTCAAAAATCCGAGGCCCTTTGACGTTTACAGAGATTAGGCATGCTGAAACATCACTATTCAAACAAGCTCAATGGGATGCATTTAGGGATGAAGTTGCCGGACTAACACTGAATCCAGGGTCTTCTGTAGAGCCAAACAGTCCGCTATATGCTTATTCTCCATATGTCGATGCACATGGTTTGATTCGCATGAGGGGTCGAGTCGACAAAGCGAAGAGTATGAGGTTTGAAGCCAAAAGACCTCTTATATTACCGAAGGATCATGAAGTAACCATCAAACTGGTGCAACACTACCATCACATCTACCTGCATCAAAACCATGAAACTGTCGTAAATGAACTTCGACAACGATTTGTTATACCTAGGCTACGTGTCTTATACAGAACCGTCCGTAGCAGCTGTCAGCAGTGTAGAGTTAAGTTTTCTAAGCCCAGACAACCGGAAATGGCTGATCTACCCTCCGATCGGGTAGCTGTGAATGTAAGACCATTTACTAATGTCGGTATGGACTACTTTGGTCCAGTGGAAGTAACCGTGGGAAGGCATATCGAGAAGAGATGGGGTGTCATTTATACATGTATGTCTGTTCGCGCCATTCATTTGGAAGTGGTCAACAGTCTCTCTACAGACTCCTGCATCAAAAGTCTAGTCAGGTTCATTGCACGTCGAGGCACACCAAGAAGAATATATAGTGACAACGCTACAACATTTCGAGGTACCAACAATGCTTTGCATATGGAACAGAAAAAAGTAAGCACTGATATGCTGGCAGAAAGATTCACACAAATCGAATGGAGATTCATACCACCCAGTTCTCCGCACTTTGGTGGCGTATGGGAGCGCTTGGTCCGGATTGTAAAATCAAATCTATATGCTGCTCTACCGGAGAGGAAACCAAACGATGAAACGTTGATGACCTGTTTGGCTGAAGTTGAGATGATCGTAAACTCTCGACCGCTTACACATATTCCCATAGATGCAGAAGATGCAGAAGCCTTAACGCCCAATCATTTTCTAATGGGTGATTCTGGCGGAGCGAAGCCTTTATGTGATATCGAAGAATCAACCTTGCCAACAACCAAGAGCTGGAAAATATCTCAGATGTTCGCAGATAGATTCTGGAGACGCTTCCTACGTGAGTATCTACCCGATCTGGCAAAGAGAACTAAGTGGTATGCACCAGTGGAACCACTAAAGAAAGGAGATCTGGTATTTATCATAGATGAACGGAATAAGCGCGGCAGCTGGCCAAGAGGAAAGGTAATAGATGTCATACCAGGGAAAGACGGTCAAGTACGAAGTGCGGTGATAAGAACTACAGATGGTACGTATACTCGACCAACCGCGAAATTGGCGATTATTGATACAAAGGCTAATAGTCAAGCTGAATCAACAGTAGGTGAATCACCTGACCAGGGAGGAGAATGTTATCAACCGATGCTATAAACTTACCTTATCGGGCAATATTATAGGTTATAGAAACAATTTAAAACTGGCAACCTATAATTCTCCATCTTTTTTTATAATTCATTTTCTTGCGCGCTGTGAATTGTTAGCTACATTAATTAGATTGTTAAAATTAATAAGATAAAAATATTTGATAATTGTAACAATTCAAAAACAAGATTGAAGGGTAAATTAAAACAATATTTGTAAGTTGCATTTCTATAATCATTATACACTTAACTGATAAGTACATTGTAATTGTAGGTTAAAATATATCTGTCAATAAAATAGAGAAATATTATAGCTCGTTGTTTGTACCCACTCAATCGGTAACAGTGAGGTGATCAAGTGGTTAAATTCGAAGTCATTCGTTTATTGAGCATCACAATTTCAAAAGACTTACTTGAAAGGACTTTTTGATTCGAGTGAATACAAATTATATGCCGAAATCTTTGAATTGAATATTTATTTGTTGTTATGATACTTATTACAGCCTCTATTGAATATGTCATGCGCGATGCGATTTTTGTCTCTACAGCTTCACCAACTTAAACAATTGATTATCTCTGATTGATTAAAACTCGATTGTGAAAATAAAACTTTTCAATAATTATAATTTATAACCGTGCACGAAACAATTTAGTTCAGTTGCTCCTCTACATTTCTACTTTTCGCATTGATTGAACTCGGTACGTAAAAAGCAAACATTCTTGTTAATCGATTTATGTTTATAGATTTAAATTTTAATTTTTTTCATTTTTCTATTTTGATTAAAAAAAATTATTGGATCGAATAGAATAAAAAATTTCTCTCTGTGAAAAATATATTGTCCAGATTGACTTTATACCACACGTTTTCTTTTCTTTCTAATAAAATTAATTTTAATAATTTCTTATAATAATAAATTATTTTAAATTTGTCTAATTGCTTTTCTGCATGCTTATATTCGAGGAGTTGATTTTTTTTTTAAATTAGTGAAAGTATAATTATTAAGTATTACAGTACATGTAAAATTTCTTTGGTCTAGCTCATGAATTATCAACTACCTCTAATACATAAAAATATAAAATAATTTTAAATAAAATTAATCAAAATATTTATACGATTTAACGATCTTGAAATTTAATCAATTTGCAATTATTTAACGTTAATTCTTTGTTTTGATTTGTGCTGTTACTAATAAAAAATTGGAATTTGAATTATTTCGTGTGGAGTATTAACATACGTCTGTACGTACATATATGCCAAAGTCTATTTTAATTTCTATGATTCATTCTATGAACGAATTTCAATTAAAATCGTTGAAAGAATTTTCATTCTCATCAATCAAAGTTTATGATTATATTTTATTTTTTTTTTTTGAATTTAATTTTCACATTATTCTACCTCTCAAAATAAAAGAAAAATAATCTTGGCATTTCATAAAAGAATAACTTTCAATCAAAACGAAAAATAGTTTTCATATAATAAAATGCAAAATCCTTAAAATTTTATTTCATTTTCTTGAAATTGCAGTAAATGTTTTGTTGTTGTTGTGTTTGTTTGGGTTTTAGTGACTGACAACCTATCACTCTGTCTAAATCAATGTCTATCTATCCTGCTTGCCTGTCAGTTTTTCTAACTAGAATAACAACAACAGGGAAACAACAACAAGAACAAAAAAAAAAGATATTTCGAACGAATTGTGTTTATCTAACTGAATTGCATTTTAGTTCTTTTTGCGTTATAGTTTTGTTACAGTCGTGGTTGGTGGAGTTGCATCACTGGAGCTGGTTAGTATATAACGTTTTGATTCAAAAACGAATGTGATATATTTCGTTTCGTACATAAATTAACCTCATAATAATTCAGGGTGTTGTACTATTTGTAAATTTCTACATATAAGAAACTCACTAAGAACAGATATTTCTTTATCCAGCTCCAGGATATGACTTCTTATCCATTACAAAATCGAATGATGGTATTTACTTCTATACTGATCTCCAAAATTCGGTAAACGACCAGTTGAAGGAATGGAAGTATTTTAAAACATAATGACCCATCTTAGCAGTTTATATTTCTTGTTTGTCTAATAGAACAAGGTCATCTGAGTATCTGATCAAATATGTAGTTTTAATTTAAGACTCGAATGTAATTTCTTATTTGTTTGAAACAAAAACTCGTCGTCATGTGTATGATATTTTGCCTGAAAAATGTGTACAACTCGATGAAATTATCTTTCCTAATCTAGCGTTACACATTTGCTTTATCTGCGTTTCTCGATTTCGTTTTATCAGGAGTAACTGCTTGTCTCGGCTTTTCCTGTAGTGCAATATGAATTTTTTTGAAAAATTGCAATTATAGACATGCCAATAACAAAATTAACAAAAAAATCTAAAGTGTTTGACCTGGAATAGAGGTCAGTGTTTAAGATAACGAATATATTATACAACTTCTATGATATTCTGCTTCTAAAATCATGAGTCACTCATGATAATTTTTTTTTAAAGTTACATACTTAATTTGATCGCTCACTCATGGTTTTGAGAGCCAAATCATTCAAAAACGTTGTTTTCGTTATTTTTGCCGTATTATCCGACTTAATATCTTCTACAGCCTTAGTGACCTTCAACAATAACTATTGGATTATAGTTAAACTACCTATGATAGTACTTAGAAAAATTTAAAACAATATAGGTTACTCTTGGATTTAGTAGTCAAATGGTTGCAGAGTTTATAATTTTTCAAAACAAAATCAAAGTTCAAGGTCTATTAATCTAGAAGCCATGAGTCAATATATTTGAGACAATGTGTAATTACTCTCCATATTATACGGAAACGGACAAGAGAAGGACTGCCTTCTGTCCTGGAGTCTAGTTGAAGAAAACCAGTTGTAGAAGGATGTAGAAGTAAGAATACAACCACAACATTCTATATTCTAGAGCAGGGTTCGCAACTGAATTTTATTGGCGTGCCGAAACAATTTTTTTTTCTAATAATCGCTATTTTCGCGTGCCCATCCAATTATGAAATAGTGTCTTTTGCTACAAGGGATGAGAACGTTGCTTTATTGTGAGTGACTCCCCAAGTCGAGGGACACAATTTCACGAACGTAAAATGTGTAAATAAAAATTCGTTCTTGCAAAGTTTCTAGTTTTAGGAGTTTGTCGTATTTAATAATTTAATTTAATTTAACTTTAAATCTGTTTTCTCATCAACTGCCAATGCAAACACTTCAACCGCATGAAGATCAAATGTTAACTGTTTAGATATATTTTCACGTATTTTTTTTATAAACCATTTTTGAGCTATGCTTTTGTATAAAGTTAAATGACAAATTTACAGCAGTTTTTCCGGGAATAAATCTATTATTTGAGAACAAATTTCGGTAATAATATTACTGTTGTATTTGATAGTCTTGTAATTTTATTCGGAATCTGTTATAATAGTGCTCCGATTTTAGATCAAGAAAAGGAGGAGATTGACAGTCATTATAGTTCTCATGAGGATTCAATGTGCTAAATATTAATGAAAAAACATTTAAATTTAATGTAGTTAAATTAAAAAAAGTAAATAAATTTGTAGCCCGTAATAGCTTTTTTTAATGTAATCATAATAGCAGTGGCGGTTTTAAGCACAGACAAACCAGGCATTTGCCGGTGGCCTCGCATTTTTTTTCTTAGTACAAGTAATATAAAAAATTTTTCTTAGTACAATAAATATAAACAACGAAACTCATTTATTAAAATTCAATATAATGTATGCGTACAGTATTTTTATAAAATATTTAACTTTACATATTGTAACGACTCTTCGTTGGTTCTTTTAGATTATTGAACAAACACGACAGTAAAAGACAGATCTTTAGTTAACAGAATCTCAAACTTTATTTGTCATCAAATTACAGCAGCTTCCGTTTTTCCTTACAATAAATTCTAGGGTCTCCAATTTATGTACCATAAACTTCACCGCTTTTCCGCAATTTGAATCAACAATATTCGGAATCGTAAAATCTGTATTTACTATTCCACTAAGTTCAGATTCTTTCACTATTAGTACCCAGGCTCAAGTACCACCGATTATTCCTTATACTTGCGAATATTTAATAACATTTTTAATTGCAAAATTAAAACTGACTGTCTGATATTTTTGTTTGCTTATTTATATCGAAAAATAAATAAATCGAAACTTCTATAATCCACTAGAAATCAATACTACGTAGTCCGTACATCTGAAATAGGCCACACTTGTTTTCATTCATACTTGCATTTGTATTAGCGAACTCAAATTTAATTTATGCAAAATGTATTAGGTAACTCCTTTTAATTCATTAATGTAAACATTTGTATAACAAATTTAATTTACATTAATTTATGCAATACAATTTGCAATACAAGTAAAAGATTGAAAAAGGAGTTAACTTTTAATTCATGAATGAGTAAATAAAATTAACCCATTCTGGACGAAGTTTATTACAATATACATCTATTATTATGTATGTAGCAATTTTTTTCCGTTATACAAAATGCCTGGCAACCATATGAAAAAGTATGTGGTTTCTTGTCTCATATACATAAACGAAATTTGAAATTTGTTCTAAGCCTACTAGATTTTTTTTAACATTTCACAGTTATTATATTTTTGTGAATATATGATTGCTATAGCTATAGTATGATTGTATTGCTATAAAAAATGTTGTGTTATGATTGTGTGCGAGTTACAATTTTTTAGTATAATGTAAGTAATGAATGATGTAAAAATAGAGATTATTTGTTTTCCATTTCACTTCTAAATTATAATTCTTATAGTTCAGACGTTCGTTTTTGGTGTTCTTAGTAATTTATGCGATTTTAATATTGACGATTTTTGCTTTTCTCCTGGTTTTTCTTCTGATTATACATTTTATATTGACGACTTCTGCTCTTTCTTTGGCTATTCTTCTGATTATTCGCTTTTATATTAATATTATATAAATTATATTATAAATAAATATCAAACTTTAGAAAAAGTTTAAATTTATATCCATCGTTATTTAACTATGAATCCTCATCGTGATTGAGACACTGGAGGAAAATGGGCTTCGGGTGCCGAAAAAAAAAGAAATAAGAAAAAACATACAGATATGTTAAAGAAAACTAAACCATTGACAAGTTTTTTTAATATATCATCAGGTACTAACACAACTTTTGATGCAGGTGCTAGTACTTCGCAAGATGTTTCAGAAAAATTGGTAGATATTTTATCTGACCAGTCTGAAACATCTTTAGGGTCTTTATCTTTTGTTGTTTCAAATTCTGAAGTTTCTGCTGTCCTTTTACCGGACACCCATGAAAAAGATTTTGAAATGAATTTGTCTCAAGAGTCTTCGTTAGCTTCCAATGATTTTGTTTTAGCTTCGAATCCCAAATTGCATGAAGCGCAACAAGACATAACTGATGTGGTTATTGTTTCCGACAACCCGGCGTTATGGCCCATTTCGTTTAATGAACGAGAAAGAGTCGATATTGTTAAAAAAGGACCGAGTCAGGTTAAACAAATAAATTTTAAAGCCGATAAATCGGGTCGCAGATTTAATAGTAGTTTCTACACGAGAGTTCTTGTTAACGGTGAAGAAGTTACTAGAAGCTGGCTAGTGTATTCTATACAAAATAATTCGGTATTTTGCTTTTGTTGCAAAATTTTTTCTACCCGAAAAATATGTTTATCGTCCTCTGAAGGTTATTCTGATTGGAAAAATATAGGTTCTAGCTTAAAACAACATGATAAATCTCAGGATCACATTAGCTGTAGGCAAAAATGGATGAATACCCAGGTAACAATTTCGCCTAAATTTTTTAAACTATTCCAACTTAACTTGAGATAGAATTGTGTAAGACCATATTATTCAAGTTTTACCTAAAAAAAGCTTGTAAAAGACTAGATTCACTAAGTTTCTTATATGATACCTTAAGTAAAGCTTAATTCAATAATAAATATTTAGGGCATATTCAAGCAAATGTTACTCAAGTATAGTACCTTTTATAAGGTTTTATTCACGTATAATTTTTAAGGTAGTATATAAGATGTTTTTACTCAAGAATTCTATCCCTTATATAAACCTTTATTAAAGTACAACTTTTAGGAAGAATCCAAGAAGATTCTTACCCAAGGATAGTTCCTTGTATATGACTTTATTTATGTATTATAATTTTAGTAGTATTCAAGAAAATTGTTACTCAAGTAATATTTCTTATATACGGCTGTTTTCAATGAATATTAAAAGATTTTTAACAAATCGATCTGTCAATATTTTTGACAGTTCGTTGTTTAATTCGCGATTGTGTGTTTTTTTATTAAATCACTTATCGATGCGTTTAAAAAGTTAACAAACCTTTAAGAACTTTTACAAACTATTATTGATTAATGCAAAAGATTATTTCAAAATAGTAGAGATATTTTCGTCAATGGAAATTTGCAATTGCCATTATTCCGCAACCATTTAATCAAACGTTTCTGATGATGGTTTATATATTGATTGAGATTTACCATTTTTGATGATGGTTTATATAATGATTTGAGTTGGTCAACAAATAAATAAACTGATGATAATTTGTCATACAATTCGTTTTTGTATTAAATGTATGTAATCGCCATATTGTGCGCAATTCGCTTGGGAAAAAAATTATAACAAAACTTGCAACAGATTGCAACAGATTGCAACTGACTTATGGAAAATATAACATAGAACGTTTATTTAATATTATCATTTAACATTTATTTATTAACCAGCTAGATTGTGCAACTGATCGTAATGCCAACCACAGCATACTATACCCCTTACGAGGCTTGAGTAATGCTTTTATTCTGTATTGAATAACGTTTTATTCCTGTCGTGGAAATTGATTTAATGAACGAGTGCGTAAGGGTAAACGATGAGGAAGTCGTTATCGGGCCTGTGTTCGATTCCTGCCAGGCACGTTTTTATTTATGGATTTTATTTTCCTTTTCCTTTTTTTATTTTATTTTTATTCTTTAATCATTTTTAATCGTACAATTGAATGGAAACACATGCGTAGATATCGTATATGAATACGCAAAATTATTTTCATTTCGAGATTGTCCTCAATCATAACCAATATTATTTTTAACAAAAACCCATATATTCTCATTTTAGGAAACCATTAGTACACTTTTATATGCATTCCTAATCAAATGTTTGAATAAAAATTAATTCATAGTCGTGGTAGTGGTCCGAAACTTGAAATGTGTAGAAATAATTTGTTAAACAATAGTGATTAAGTTTCCATTTTCTTTATGACAGCTGCTAAATAGAGAAGTGGATAGCGTACGGTCCTGGAGAATCAAAGGTTATGAGTTCGATCCCCGCTACAGGCGTTTGTAAAGATGCGAAATGTGTAAAATATATTGTAATTTCCGATAAAAGATTAACTCAATAGCAGCAATATACAAAAAAAAGGAGTTTAATGCGCCAATTAGCCAAAATAGCTAAAGGAAAGAATCGCCAATTTTTTTTTCAGTGGCATCGCTTCTTGAATAGGCACTGAGTAATTCTCTTGAGTAAAGATTTACTCAAGCACTTTATTCAAGTAATTTTGACAGTATTTGAATAAGCCTTGAATAACAACTTTTGTACAACTTTATTCAAACACTTATATAAAACATGTATAAAGCATTATATATGTCTTCTTGAATAAAGAATATTTTTTCATACGCCTTTTCTCCTTGAGTAGAGCTTGTATAAAACTTTTCTCATGCATAGTTCAAGAATTTTAAATTTCCCCTTCCATTTTAAATTCCTCTTTTAAAGCTTTACTCAATGATTGCCTAGGTTAAATTGTTACCTGGGTATGTCAGTTTATTTAAAATCAAATGCAACAATTGATCAAAATTTGCAGAGAATGATAGAAAATCAGAAGAAACATTGGCGCTTGGTACTTGAACGTCTTTTTGCTATAGTGCTAATGTTAGCTGAAAGATCATTACTTTTTCATGGACACCGTGAGCAACTTTATCAGCTTAATAATGGACACTTCTTGGCACAAGTAGAACTTATTGCAAAATTTGATCCAGTTATGTTAGAGCATCTCAAACGAATAAAAAATAAAGAATGCTTTGACAGTTATCTTGGAAAAGATGTGCAGAATGAAATAATTGGACTTATATCGAGAAGAATACTGAAAACTATCGTATCTTCTGTACAGTTATCAAAATATTTTTCTGTTATCATCCTGATGTAAGTCATACGGAACAGCTTTCAATTCTTTTGGCATGCGTTAAAATTAATCAGGACGAAGTACAAATTGCAGAAATTTTGGTAGTTTTTTTTCACATAACTGATAGCACTGGTTCAGGTTTAGTTGAAATTTTTTTTAATTTATTAGCTGAGTATAATTTGGATCTAATGAATTGTCGCATGCAATCGTATGATAATGGTGCTAACATGCGAGGGTAATACAAAGGGGTTCAAGCTTTAATCAAAGAAAAAAATCCTAGAGCTCTTTACGTTCCATGTGCTACCACACTTTAATCTAATGGTATGTGATGCTGCGAAATCAGTATCAATTGCAATTAACTTTTTTGGTACTGTTCAACGAATTTTTACATTTTTTGCTGCATCAACCGTTCGATGGGACATACTGCAAAGTGTTTGTAAAATGACTGTTAAATCATTATCAGAAACGCGTTGGGAAAGCCGTATAAATAGTATAAGTTGTAAAAGATAATTTGGTTCAAATTATAGAAGCTTTATACAAAGAGCAGATTCAAGTTCAATTGGAGTTGCTGTTTCTGAAGCTAACGGTCTTGCGAATGAGATATCCTCATATCAGTTTATACTTTCACTTACAATTTGGCATGATATATTGTATGAAATTAACAAAGTAAGTAAAGTTATGCAGAATCCCTTGGCAGATATTTCTATTATGATAAGATTGGTGGAAACTACGAACAAATTTTTAGAATCATTCAGAAGTGATGAATCATTTGAAGCGATTAGTAAAAAATCTGAAGAAAAAGCTATAAAATTAGGTACCGAGCCAGTATTCCCTCAAGTGCGGCTTAGCCGAAAACGACGTTTTTTTGAATATGAAGGAACTGATACACCTCTAAATGGAAAAGCTAAATATAAAGTAAATTTTTTTAATGCAATAACTGATGTTGCATTAGTAAGCTTAAATGAAAGATTCAAAATGCTTGATTCATACAACAAAATATTTGGTTTTTTAACCCGTACCGAAAAAATGCGAAGTTTAGTTGTAAATGAATTGTTGAATGATTGTAAAAATTTAGAAATATCACTGAGAAATCCTAGTACAGAAGAATCGGACGTGAACCATGAAGAGTTATACTCGGAAATAAATACATTTTTAAGAATGGAAGCTTCGGCGGAATCAAAAGATGCACTGGAAATTTTGAAGTATATTACGGCAAATTCTTTAATCGAAATTTTTCCAAATTTATTTATTGCCCTACGAATTTTACTAACTTCCCCTATTTCAGTGGCAAGCGCAGAGAGGTCATTTTCCAAATTAAAACTCATAAAAACTATTTACGTTCCACTATGGGTCAAGACCGCTTATCTGCATTAGCTTTAATTTTCATTTTTTTTTTTTTTTTTAATAAAAAGTGTTGTGTAGTAGGAATTACAAAATGTGTCACAACAACACATAGATACCTTTTAAGACGTAGGTCCCACAACAACATGCGTCTTGAGGTATAGGTGGACGCTTTTTTTAAATCTTTGTGGATTGAAGGCACTCGAGACTATTGATTCGGGCAAAGCATTCCATGTGTACGATGTACGCACAAAGAAATCTCTTTGCATTCTATTACTATGACAGTGAGTAATCTCGACAGTTCGACCGCCCGCACACACCGATTGACGTGTAAAACGGGGAAAAACATATGTCTGAGGCATTATGGACCTGATTTCATCCGAGCACTGCTGGTGACGATATTTATAAAAAACAACGAGATCAGCAACAGTGCGACGATGTTGCAGGGAATCAAGACCTAATGTTAAATCTCGATCACCAACAATTCGCTTAGCTCGCTTTTGAACAGAGTCCAAAAGAGCCAGGATAGTAACAGATGCAGCGCCCCAAACTTGACAACAATACTCCATACAGGGACGAATATAGGACTTATAAATGTGGAGTAATTGATGGGAGGTAAAATATGTTTTACATCTATTGAGGAGGCCGAGTTTTCTTGACGCGCTCTTTGCCATGGCCATTATATGATCGTTCCAGAGTAAGTCATTGGATATTGTGACTCCCAATAAACGAATGCTTTCACATTCGCGTATTTGGTCGTCACACATATTAATTGAAATATCGTTGGGAAACTCGGTCTTTGATCTGGAAACAATCAATAGCTGTGTTTTGGTGGAATTAAAATTGACCAAATTTTTGTCACCCCAATTGGCGACTTTTTTTAGGTCCTCGTTTACATTTATGGCAGCGTCTCTCCGGACGGGATTTATTCGTTCATGCATTTTACCCTTTGAAGATAGGGGGACGAATGACTTGTGCAGTGTACTATCATCTGCAAAACTATTTATTGGGTTATTGGTGATTTGCTACAGTTCGTTGATATAAATTAAAAATAAAGTGGGAGATAAAACTGAGCCTTGGGGTACACCAGCGTTAATTAATTTGGACTCAGAAGAAAAGCCATCTATAGATACCGAGATGTATCGGTTAGACAGAAAATTTTGAATCAACTTCACGACTGCAGGATGAAAACCGTACGCAACGAGCTTGTTGATCAAGTTGGCATGCCAAATTCGATCAAATGCTTTTGAGATGTCTAATGCGATCACGTACGTTTCACCACCTTTCTCAAGTATGCTATTCCAAATATGTGCCACATAGTTCAATAGATCGGTTGTTGATCTTTTGTTTCTAAAACCGTATTGGCTGTCAGATATCAAATGGTTGTCTTCCAAAAATTTGGATATGTGTGAATTAATATAGTGCTCGCATATTTTAGACATGACTGGGAGTAAGGCTATTGGTCTATAATTTGAAATATCACATTTCGTTCCTTTTTTTGGGACAGGTTGGACATTGGCCAACTTCCAGCAGCATGGATAAATACCAGATTTATAGGATCTATAAAATATTTTGGTGAGGGTTGGTGCAAGTTCTTTTGAAAATGTTTTTATAATAACAGGAGGAATGTTGTCCAGACCAGAAGCTTTGTGTTGTTTAACCCCCTTAAAAGTTTTTCGACAATTTTGGATTTGAAATGTAATTGTTTCATATTAACTCCTGAAGACTGGATTTGGAGTATTTCTTTAGGAGTTTCTAAAACTGTTGAATTTGATGCAAAGCGTTCCGCGAACAATGTAGCTTTCCTTGCAGGGTCAGTAATGATTGAGTCACCATCAATGATAGGAGGGATAGAAGATTTGGTACCACAATTTAGAGAATTAATGGCACTGTAAAAACTTTTGTCAGAAATTGACATACTCGAAAGTTTTGCCGCTTTCGCTCTGTCAATCTCTGCTTTTTTGTTTTCGATTATCTGGTTTGATATTTTATTAGCCTTTAAATATTGGGATCGATTAACAGAGTTCTTTTTATGAATCCAAATATTAAATAATCTACGTTTGTTTCTAAGAGCCAATTTGGCTGCTTTCGAAAACAAATATTTTTGTTGGGGTTTCATTATTGAAAAGGGAACGAATTTGTTAATACCGAATTGAATGGTTTCAGTAAAGTTTTGAGCAGAAACATTTACATCGTCAGTATAAAAACAATGACGATCAAAAGGGAAACCTTGAAAAAAACTTCGGAGACCATTGGTGTCCATTTTTGAAAAGTGAAATATTTTACGGGATTCGGGAACTCTAGTTTGTAGCAAATCAGTTTTGATAACTGATGTGATTAGATAATGGTCAGAATTTCCAATACTACCCTTATCGACATCGACACTCGTAATATCTGGCATAGATGTGAGATAAAGGTCTAAGAGAAAACTTTTATCACCGCCATTACGAGGAGTGAAAGTTGGGCTTTTTACAATCTGCGTCAGGTCGTGCGATGCAGCAAATATTTCTGCCTGCCTTCCATTGTTGTCGTCGGTCATTTTGGAAAATTCCAACCACGATTTGTTGTGGACGTTGAAATCACCGGTAACGATAACCTCACAACTTTGAAATTGTGCTCTAATTTCGTCGACAACATTAGTCAAGTCATTAAAAAAATTGGGATTATGTTTGTTTGGGGACCGGTATAGAGCTATTGTGAAAAAAGAAATTTCAGGTAGACAAACCTTTAATACTACTGTACTGTAGCCATCACCATCTACTTCATAATTTGGAAAGCGTTTATATGCAACACTCTCATGAATGTATGCACACACACCTTGATGGAGTTTAAAAGCTGATTCAAGCCTTTATTTGGGATTTAGTGTTACGTCATAGGGATAGTTTTCAGAAACTTGTGTTTCTGTAAGAAAAAGAATATGCGGTTGGTCGTGCTCGAGATGATGTTGCACGGCGTCCCGGTTGGCATTCAATCCACAAATATTTTGAATGTGTATTTTAAAAAGTTTTTTATCAAATGTGATAGTCATTTGATCAAAATATAATTTGTTTTAAAAATGGGTAACTAAACAATAAATCCTATCATATAATAAAATATGATATAGGCCAATATTTCATGATAGGATGTAAGAAATAATAAACAGGTGAAAACAAAGTTTTTAAAAAATTTGAAAGGTTACTAAAATATTTATCCATATTGTTCCCACGAGTTTAGACGCAATAAAGGTCACCAACAGGCCTTCATCTATACCTGTTAGAAGTCTTTATACAACTGGGGGCGACAGGTGCCCAGAGGATGGTACTTTTGTGGTTTGACCCTGCAAGAGTCCCCTCTAGTGTATACCCACCAGGGGGTGCTAATAAGGGAGCACCTTCCCGCGACCCGGGCGGCTAAGCCAAGGTCCCCGTTCCCGCTAGACATGACAACATGACATGACAACCATTGAAAATAAAATAAGTTGGTCCTTGGACTGTTCTGATTTAATTGATGAGTTTGCGTCTTTAAAAGTCCGAAAGGTTAAGTTTTAAGTCAATGTAATCGATCCTCCTAAAATCTGCGAAAAAAATAAATGGTAACGCATTTTGAGTAGATTATTAGTGCATCTTCATCCAAAATAAAAAAATATTTTATGTACATTTAAAACCTATGTGCGTTTTTTGTTTCGTTACGTTCTAATAAATATCCAAAACACAATAAAACACAAGAATTAAAAATTCAACTAATATAATAGATAACTTGCCTATGGCCTCGCATATGGTAAATCCGCCACTGTAGGAATTTTCACACCAGCCATGTTCATAAGTAATTAGTTTCTGCTCTTCTAGGACTCTCTGGTTGCCGGACAAACCCACCACCACCTTTTTCCCTGAAATTGCAGCCTCGCGATGAGCAGTTCCGCATTTCCAACCAGAGGCACAAGTCCCTCTCTCGAGGCAACAGGATGGCGTCAGAATTACGTTTCAAGCATAATGGTTTGTTTTTAACGAAACTATTTTACAGCTGTGGAAAACCTTCCGGAATTGACTCCAAATTCTACCTATATTTAGTTCTATCCAACACCTCAATTACGTTAATCATATTGCATTAGGGAAGTTGATCTTTCTTGTGAGGGTGAAATTCTATTACATTTAGTAATCCAAATTTTCCCTTACAAATTGGAATAAAATTTTTTTAAATAAACCAAATTCGTTTTTACTAATCTCTACTGTACTACTCTTAGAACTATAAATTGAAAATTGCAATCAAATCAATGTCAAAAAATAATAAAATGACAGAAGTAAAAATAATCTTCAAACAAAAATGTAAACTTTTCTATCTTTCATTCTTCATATAATAACAATTAGATTTGATGATGATGATCATCATCATCATTCGTATTAAATCATAATGAATGATTCTTGCATTTTCTTTTTGCATATGTAATTTAAATTTAATTTTTTTTTACCGTCTTGATCCTATTTATAATTAAGATAATCAGAAATGCGTGAGTATCAACTTTGTTGTTGTTTTTGCATTTGCTTATTCATGTTTTTGTTTGAATTTAACTTTGAATGACGGTTCGGACATTTAAGACGGGTGGACGGGTTTTGAATTTGATTGATCAAAATTAAAAAAAAAAAGTTTTTAGTATTAAGAATATCAACAAAAAAAAAATGTATGTGCAATAAGTGAGAAGTAAATAATTTATGTAGGACAGATGGATTTATAATATAAGCAGACAGGTGAAGGATTTTATTTATTTTTTACGATAAGTGAACAGGAAATTTATGTTATTTTTTTTGGTTTGATTTTATATTTTCTTAATTGATTTTTCAATTGGAAATTTTTTTTTATTGCAATTTATTAAGTTTGATGGAATTAAAAGATAATTCGAGCATGATTGATGGTTTTCTTGTGGAAAAGATGATCTGATTGACTAGTTGGTCATCGTTGCAATTTTATGAAAACCATTATATCAATTATTTTTTGTTCTGTTAACCCAAATTTAAATATATCCGCAAGAAAACATATTCCAAATTGAACAACAACAACAAATATGCTACTTGTTATATTATGTTTATGTAAACATATGTTTGCCCTTTTTATTATTCATCATTAAAATGCCGAACCATCCCCTTGTAATTTTTGTGAAAGCCAATCATAATAAGAAAATTAGATTATTAGAAAAATTACATTATTATTTTTTTTTTTGATAAAAAAGACAAACCAGCAAACAAACTTGGCTAGAGGCACCATTTGTATTGTAATTTTTTTTTCTTGTAAACTCATTTCTTTTTAGAATAAGGAAGAAAACTTCTTTTGAAGTTTTTTTTTATTTTCAATTCTTTTGATTAAATATTTGTTGTTGTTTATTTTATTTTTATTTTTCTAAATGATCTTATTTGGTTTGTTTTATTTATATTGCAATGATAATTGAAGTAATTGTGTGATTTTGAAATATGAAAATAGAATTTTTCGCTTTAAAAAAATTTTCAATTGATGTTTTTCCGCTATCATTAAGATATAAAAGTTGGTTTAATGTCAGATTACATTGTTAGAACAAATGTTTATTTAATTAGTTTATAGTAAAAATATTTTATACGATTTATAAATAAAAGCCGAGTTGTTTGTTTTGTCGACTAGGAATTGAAAAAAGTGAAGGCTTAATGGATATTATAGATAACGAAATTGTAAGAAAATATTGAAATACGTAAAATAATTCAGGTCATATGGACAATAATGAGAAAGACAAATTTGTAATATGAGCACCAAATATTTTTAATTAAAAATCTAGGCAAAAGCTAATATGAATGTGATAGAGTCGTCGGGAGATGGCATGTCAAAGATGTTATATGTTGTTGTAAGCAGTAGCGGATTTACAAAATTGCCGCCTATAGGCTAATTTATATTGCCGCCTAATATATATAAAAATCACGTGTCACGATGTTTGTCCGCGATGAACTCCGCAAAAACGTAACCAATCTTGATAAAATTTTGTACAGTGTGTATACAATGGTCCAACTTGAGAGGTAGCATAGTTTTTATATCGATTAAAGACCTTGATATTTTTAATTGCGAATTTAATGTTAAATGTGGATGGTTCATAAGCAAACTTGGCGGCGCAAATTAGTTTGCTGTCAAAACTACTTTATTAAAAACTGCTCTTTAATCATCCGTGTAGGGCCCATATAGACTAAAATAACACAAACGTTTATTAAAGTCAAATAAAATGCTATAAAAACTTCATTTCAACAAGATATAAAACTTAAATAATATAACATATTTTAAATAGTATTACATATAATAGTCCCTGGGCCTTCACCTACTTAATTTGATGATTACCACATATTTTATACTTCGTAAGGTGCTTGTCCTTGACAAGTCCTACAACTTTTTTATCTGCCGTTTTCCTTGATTCGGCGGCTTTTTCCCTCCGTAAACTCCGAAGCATGGCGATTTCCCGGGGTCTTGTATATTTATTACCATAATTTTGTTATTTTTAGAAATCGAGGGTAAATTTGTCCGACAAAAAATTGTCTGGTTTTGTCAAGTCCGACAACTCAAACTTGCCAAAATACCAGGGTATTGAAAACCAATTACCACAAAACTAATTTTCACAAGATTGTTTAACAAAAATTAGTGAAATTGAAGGGTCATATTGTCCGACAAATTTTCGGCCGCGTTTTTTCAGTCCGACGGCTGGAAGTCGGAATCCTGGCGGGGTAGTGTTTATTGATTACCACACGTCGGACAGAAATTAAACACGATAAAAAACCATTTGTTATTATAAAAAATCGGGTTGTCCGACAAAAATATAGCCGCGTTCGGCCAGTCCGACAAGAAAATGAGACAAATGTTTCAGGAGAACGATTATTTTTGTTTCTTTGTTAAAGTTGCTAATATTCATGAACAAATTTAATGTATACATTTATTACGTAAAATTTTTTAAAGAAACAATAAAACATAAAATTAGAAATTTTTTATAAATAGAAAAATTATAACAGAGGAGTATCCAAAAAATGATGTACCATAGGAGGAGGAGTACCCAAAAATGATGTCAAAATGTTTTCATATTAATTTAAAAAATTTAAGGAACATTAACCAGTTGAGAAGGTTATTTACACACTTTTAATTGAAAAGATTGAGAAGGATTAAAAATATGCGCGAATTTTAACAAAGAAAAAATATTGCCCTATTTTCTATTTACCAGATTCAAAACTATATGCACCGATAGAGTATACAAATATAAATGATACTTTTACTTGCCGCGAGAACGAAAAAGGAGTATATATACGACCTGATTCTTGCAATCTGGGATCAACAAAAACAACCTGCTAAATGGAAAATAACAAGAAACATAAAAAAGATGGCCACCTAGAGTGTGTTTATTATTATAGAGTCGCACTGATGAACACTGCATATAAAATACTAGCTAATGTCGTTCTTGCTAGACTCATTCCGTTCGCCGAATCTATCATCGATGACTATCAGTGCTATTTTCGTCCCAACCACATATCAATGTTTTATCTTAAGGATGATTCTAGAAAAATGTTGGGCGATTAACATCAGCATTTACCAGCCTTACGTTGATTTCAAGCCAGCATATGATATTATTTTATCTCCGATCATATTCCTTGGTAGCTCAGAGAAATTTGCTTCTCTGTGTAAACTCACAACATAGGGATCATAGATCATCTAACAAAATAGATGCTCAAAGCAGTTTTTTAATAGATCACCAATGGAACGCCGAAAATTTGAAAATTTTTCAAATATAGCCACACAATTTTATTACTATCAAAATTTTTTATTTTGGGCTGATATTTAGATCTGTCTGATCCATTTTATTATTAAAAATACCAAAACAAGCTTATAACCGATCTAAATAAAATCGAAGAAAAACTGCTTTTCAACTACACAACTTGCTCGAGGTAGAGTAGATCAAAGCGAATTTGAGTAAGTTTGATCTTCATTGGAACGCGCCTAATATAAATTAAACCAATGGGTTACTGAGCTACGTTTAAAAATCTTCATCAGTTTGATTATTATAATGATTTCATTAAATTACTACGAAATTATTTAAAAGTTTTTTTATTATTATTTATAATTTTTATTAATATATAATATTTAATAACAAATATCTAAAATTAATGACTAATGTTGATATATCGTGGATGATGATATTGAGCGTACGCTATAGTCTTTGAAATTATGACATTTTTCGATTTTTCGATAGTTAGCGGACACTAATTTGTCGGACAATTTGAAACACTACCTAACTCTGATTCGGAGCCAGATGCGTAATTCGCCACTGTATATGGCTTGGACTTTTCAATATCAAATTAACTCTATTAGATCAATAACAAAAAAATTATAAAATAAATTTACCGGGAACGAATTGTTCCAGACGCATCCGGATCTTGGAAATCTCTTATCGGAAATGAATTACTAACCTAACATTTCACTCATTCAAAATTATAGAAATATTTATATATAATATGATTATAAAAAAAAGAAAACATAAAAAGAACTGACTTGTATAACTTGTTGTAGAATGATGATCAGCCAGCGAAATCCAACTTCCCAACTTTTTACCGAATGCTTTGTCAGCCCTGTCTCCTACTTCAATGATTTCCTCTAAATGTTTCCATTTCTCTTAAACTACTTTATACAGCTTAACTCCAAGTTAGTTAGGAAAAATTTATGCGTAGGTTTTCCAACATTTATTGCTTTTAGCAAGTTTAACTTAATATACAGCTTGACTTCAATTTTATTAGAAATAATTTATGCGTAGATTTTCCAACATTCACTATTTTGTGGTTAAAAGGATTTTAATTTCCAATTTAAATTCCCAATATTTTGTTTTCTATTCAATTTATTCATTATTGTGTTTTTTAAATAAAACTCAAACATTTAAACCATTCTGATTTTGACAGTAACTAAACAAAAATATATTTTTGTTTGATATGATAAAAATAAAACATTTGTTTATTAAACTATTTATTACTGTTACCACATAATTTCAATTGTTTGCAAAACTATTTTAAATAACGTTTAACAAGCTTATTTGTTTCAACTTTTGACTACTAATTTGCAAGCCGACCAAAAATGGTATCCCCATCAGAGAAAATTTTAATTTTTTTCGCTTGAAAATCAAACATCGAGCCAAAATCAAAAAAATGTGGTTTTTTTTGACACTTCAAATCAAGCAAAAAAAATGAATCAACGTTGAGCAACAATATCTGTTCGTTAAAACACATAAGTAATGAGTTCTTTTATCTATTTGTTGTTATATTTGAATTTGCGGTTGTTCGTTATAATTTGAAAATTTTTTTAAATTGTTATGACTGTAAAAATGAAATGGAATGATGGAAATATATTTTGATTGAATGGAAAAAAGAATAGAAATTGGTTTTAATATTATTTATGAGAATTCTCGACGTTACAAATTGTATCAGAGTAAAATAATATGAATTGAAACTATGAAAAAAAAATAAAAATGTGGTAATCAATAAACACTACCACGCCAGGATTCCGACTTCCAGCCGTCGGACTGAAAAAACGCGGCCGAAAATTTGTCGGACAATATGACCTTTCAATTCCACTAATTTTTGTTAAACAATCCTGTGAAAATTAGTTTTTAGAAAACTAATTAGAATACTTTCTGTCGGACAAATTTACCCTAGCTTTCTAAAGCATATTTCCAGCCCCTTTAATAAATAACAAAATTATGGTATATACAAGACCCCGGGAAATCGCCATGTTTCGGAGTTTAAGGAGGGAAAAAGCGGCTGAATCAAGGAAAATGGCAGATAAAAAAGTTGTAGGACTCATCAAGGACAAGCGTCTTACGAAGTATTAAATATGTGGTAATCATCAAATTAAGTAGGTGAAGGTCCAGGGACTATAAATATTCAACTAAATAAATTTTTTCTTTGGCTTGCATCAAATGAAATCGAATTTGCAATATCAGATTCAATTGATAAAACTGCTAAATTGCTTAATCTGCTATCGGACATCGTTGAGCGTAAATATGTTTTAATTCGTTTTAAACATGAGAACGAACGTTCGAACAATTGCTGACAGCCATTGATTTGTAAATTCTTAAATATAATATAAATATTAGGAAAAATATCAAGCAGATTTTGATGCCTAATCCAATTGCACATATTGTTGTATATATATGTTTTTTATCATCTAATGCCAAATATTCTTTGATGTGCAAAATCTCTTCAACTAGATCATCTGAAACATCTTGTGATTAAACTTCATATAATTTAAATGCTTTATTTTTTATTTCCCGATCAGAAAGTTCGCAAAATTTAAAAATGACGTAGAAAATTTCGAACACTCTGGTGTACGCACATTTTTGATTGTTTATTTCTGAGATTAATCGATCGACAATTGTAACAAATACGTTTATTTTACAACTATCCTGAGCACCAAACAGGTTTTCATAATCGTTGGTTTCATCAAAACCAGCGCCTTGGCCTCTTCTTCACGTTGTAAATTTCTCGCGGGAAGATGAAATAATTGAAATTAAAGATTTGTATAAATCGATAACCAATCCAATATCTGCATCTTCCTGTTGTAGTTTTTTACTCACTACGTTGATACGATTTAAAATACTACCCCAAAAGACATTCATGAACGCAGTTTCAAATTTTGTCGATTTTTTGCAACCCTGCTGCTTCTGCCTTTGTAACCTCAGAACTGTCGTTTGAGATTGATTTTAGAATATCGTGAATTTCTTTCCAAGACATTAAAAAACTTTTACAGGCATCATCTCTGCATGACCATCTCGTAGTTGAGATCCTCTTTGGTGTTATGAGTGCATTGCTGTTTTGCAGTTTTTCCCAACACATCGTTATTTCCAAAAAAAGTTATAAGTTGCTTGCAAACATGAAAAATAGTTGGTGGACTCATTACAGGAACTAGCCGCCGCAGTTCTAACTAAATTAAGAGAATGGTCTGCACATGGTATAAATTCCGCAAACTTAAGAAAAACGTAAATATAAACGTTATTTATAAACGTTATTTATAAATAATGTCACACTGAACTTTTGAAATTGCACACGTATTAAGTAGTGTTTGTTTATTTAATGAAAAAACTGTAGAGCACACCGTCGCTATGTTTCTAGTATAGAGATAAGAAATTTTGCGAATTTCATTGATTTACGCTGGATACTCTGTTTATAGTGGCGGACGGCTCTAGCCGCCGCAAAAATATTTCTGTTTTGAAAAATTTGTATATTTTAAAAATTTTCCGCACAAGATTTGCCGCCTACGAAAATTTGCCGCCGTAGGCTACAGCCTAGCTAGCCTATTTAGAAATCCGCCACTGGTTGTAAGCATAATAAAAGAACACGACGACACTTTAAAACCACGTCGTAGGTTTTTTGTGATCCCGGCCTGCCCAGTAATGCCTTAACTTTAAAATTTTTCAGGTCAACGATATTTTTAATAGATGCGTTCCAATATAAATTTACTAAATTTCAACCTATAATGAACACTTGGTGTTTGGTGAACGGATATTGGTTTAAATTAAATATTAAAGAAAAACTAGCAACAACTATACAGCTTGTTTATCTAGCCTTCAGTTTCTGGTAGAAACATCTAGACTACTCCCTGTATTTTAATCTTTATATGTCGAATTTTCGTGAGATTTTCACATTCTTCACAATCGAGACTTTGTGCTAAAAATCAAATAAAATTTGTCGTTCTATTAATAAAAAGCGATTAATAAACTCCTTCTCGTTGGATTAATAAACTATTTATTAGCATTACGCAAACATCTGTAGCATTAATAAATTGTTCATTGAGCCAACAAAATTTTTTACTGTGTCAACGAAGACAGTTTAATAACGCTGTTAATATTAATACAGCAAATAATTTTGCTAGATTTTTTTCTGGGGGTTATGATCTTAATTCTAATCGTTTTCAATCACTCCCAAAGCTCTTAAAGGTATGACAGCTCTGAACCCCATTTTTAACGCATATTCTGAAAGGAATATAGTCATTATTTTTTGAACGGGTCCATGCTCGTATATTAGGTTGCTATGCTCGATCTGATTACTAAGTAATATTCTACTATAACATGCATTTTATCTGTTAACTTAGATGTAGAAGGTGCAGAATAACCTCGATCGTATGACTAAAGCCAAACCGTTCTCTATTCTTCAAATTGCAGGAGTTTCGTTGGTGTTGATATTTCTACAAATAAGATGCTTGCGGTCAACAACACAAACAACCCTTCACGTCTACTTTCATCAATCATACTTTCAAACTCCAAGGAGTAATGGGTTGTATTAAAGATTTAGTGAAATATGTTTATTTCCTTTTTGTGTTAGCCAAGATGTTGTTAGTAAAAACGCAAGGTCTAACCTTGCCACTCTTTTTCACGCCAAGGATTTATTGTTACCGATTGAGTGGGTACAAACAACGAGCTATAATATTTCTCTATTTTATTGACAGATATATTTTAACCTACAATTACAATGTACTTATCAGTTAAGTGTATAATGATTATAGAAATGCAACTTACAAATATTGTTTTAATTTACCCTTCAATCTTGTTTTTGAATTGTTACAATTATCAAATATTTTTATCTTATTAATTTTAACAATCTAATTAATGTAACTAACAATTCACAGCGCGCAAGAAAAAATGAATTATAAAAAGAAGATGGAGAATTATATGTTGCCAGTTTTAAATTGTTTCTATAACCTATAATATTGCCCGATAAGGTAAGTTTATAGCATCGGTTGATAACATTCTCCTCCCTGGTCAGGTGATTCACCCACTGTTGATTCAGCTTGACTATTTGCCTTTGTATCAATAATTGCCAATTTCGCGGTTGGTCGAGTATACGTACCATCTGCAGTTCTTATCACCGCACTTCGTACTTGAAGTACTTGAAGTACTTCGTACTTACTTCGTCTTTCCCTGGTACGACATCTATTACCTTTCCTCTTGGTCAGCTACCGCGCTTATTCCGTTCATCTATGATAAATACCAGATCTCCTTTCTTTAGTGGTTCCACTGGTGCATACCACTTAGTTCTCTTTGCCAGATCGGGTAGATACTCACGTAGGAAGCGTCTCCAGAATCTATCTGCGAACATCTGAGATATTTTCCAGCTCTTGGTTGTTGGCAAGATTGATTCTTCGATATCACATAAAGGCTTCGCTCCGCCAGAATCACCCATTAGAAAATGATTGGGCGTTAAGGCTTCTGCATCTTCTGCATCTATGGGAATATGTGTAAGCGGTCGAGAGTTTACGATCATCTCAACTTCAGCCAAACAGGTCATCAACGTTTCATCGTTTTGTTTCCTCTCCGGGAGAGCAGCATATAGATTTGATTTTACAATCCGGACCAAGCGCTCCCATACGCCACCAAAGTGCGGAGAACTGGGTGGTATGAATCTCCATTCGATTTGTGTGAATCTTTCTGCCAGCATATCAGTGCTTACTTATTTCTGTTCCATATGCAAAGCATTGTTGGTATCTCGAAATGTTGTAGCGTTGTCGCTATATATTCTTCTTGGTGTGCCTCGACGTGCAATGAACCTGACTAGACTTTTGATGCAGGAGTCTGTAGAGAGACTGTTGACCACTTCCAAATGAATGGCGCGAACAGACATACATGTATAAATGACACCCCATCTCTTCTCGATATGCCTTCCCACGGTTACTTCCACTGGACCAAAGTAGTCCATACCGACATTAGTATATGGTCTTACATTCACAGCCACCCGATCGGAGGGTAGATCAGCCATTTCTGGTTGTCTGGGCTTAGAAAACTTAACCTTACACTGCTGACAGCTGCTACGGACGGTTCTGTATAAGACACGTAGCCTAGGTATAACGAATCGTTGTCGAAGTTCATTTACGACAGTTTCATGGTTTTGGTGCAGGTAGATGTGATGGTAGTGCTGCACCAGTTTGGCGGTTACTTCATGATCCTTCGGTAATATAAGAGGTCTTTTGGCTTCAAACCTCATACTCTTCGCTTTGTCGACTCGACCCCTCATGCGAATCAAACCATGTGCATCGACATATGGAGAATAAGCATATAGCGGTTTGGCTCTACAGAAGACTCTGGATTCAGTGTTAGTCCGGCAACTTCATCCCTAAATGCATCCCATTGAGCTTGTTTGAATAGTGATGTTTCAGCATGCCTAATCTCTGTAAACGTCAAAGGGCCTCGGATTTTTGAAGACTTCTTTAGTTTAAAATTTCTGATTGCTCTCTCCAAGTATGCTTGTGATTTCACTAACTTGTTCCACGAGTTAGTATGAGCCAGATCGACTGTTACGATGCAGGGTGTAAATTTCGTTTGCGTCTTATTGTGGATGAGTAGATGAGCTCTCAATTCAGTGGTTTCGTTGTGTGACGATTCGAAGTCAGTGGGCCACATCGATCTGCTTTGCCGTAGAAATTCCGGTCCATCACACCATCTGTTCGTTGTTATTCCATCTGACTTATTGTACCACTTGGTAGCTTCGTCGGCAACATTAAGTTTTGAAGGCACGTAACGCCACTCTCGTACTTCAGTACTCTCAAGGCACTCACTTATTCGCAGTGCAACAAATGTTTTGTAACGGCGAGCATCACATCTTAGCCAGTTCAACACTGTGCTGGAATCTGACCATATGACTCGACTCTCAAATTTTATTGTGTGAGCCTTAATTATGGTATTCATTAGTCGTACACCAAGTACGGCTGCAAGTAGTTCGAGTCGAGGGATTGACACAGGTTTCTGTGGCGCTACCTTAGTCTTTGAAGATACCAACGAGCATTCAACGTTTTCGGGCTGGTCACAATTATATCCACGGACGTAAGCCACTGCTGAGTATGCCTCTTCACTGGCATCGACGAAAATATGCAATTCGAAGACGGTATTATCTCCAATAGATAACCTTTGAAAATATGATCTTCCTATTTTTAGATGCTCAATGGTCATTAATCTTTGGATCCACCTCTGCCACTTCACGTATGTCTGCTCACTGATGGCTTCATCCCATTCGATACCTTGTCTCCAGATTTCTTGTAGAATAATTTTTCCATGAATTATGAATGAAGCGACCAACCCGAGTGGATCAAAAGTGCTCATCACAATGCTTAAAGTTTGGCGTTTGGTAGGCTTCTTTGTACCGTCGAGAAAATCCATATTTACTCGGGAGCGATTCACACGGAATATCAGTACGTCTTCTTCGGTGCACCACATCATTCCTAAAACTTTGTCCACCGACCCTTCCAGACCACTCAGGACCTTGCTATTCGGTGTTGAACTCGATTTGCAATCACTTCCTTCATATTACGCTTTGAGTACGTTCTTATCGTTGCACAGCCAGTTACGGATCTCAAACCCTGCCGTTGAATGTATCATTCGAACTTCCTTCGCGGTTCTAATTGCCTCTCCTGGTGTATCAAAGCTATCAAGCCAATCGTCTACATAATGGTTACACTGGATAGCTTTAACTGCTAGTAGGTACTGATCATAATATTTCTGAGCATGTGTATTTTTGACGTATTGTGCAAGACTCGGGGAACATGTGGCTCCAAAGGTTAGAACACGCAGGAGGTATTCTTCTGGCTCTCTGCCTTTATTACAATCTCTCCAGAGAAAGCGTTGCACCTGGCGATCTTTTTCATCTACGACAATTTGATGATACATTTCCTTTATATCGCCAGTTATGGCTATTCTTCTCTGTCTGAATCTGAATAAAATTCCTTGCATTGGCGACAGCTCATCGGGTCCTTTCAGCAGAAAATCATTCAGAAAAACGCCGTGTGACTTAGCCGCAGCGTCCCAGACAATGCGCAGCTTTGATGGCTTGTTGGTGCTTTGAACCGCAAATATCGGTAGATACCACACTCTGCCTGTAAGAGGCTTTTCCTGGATATTTATCTTTTCTGCGTACCCTTTTAGTAAATATTCTCTTATTTTCTTATTTATTAGTTCTTTTAATTCAGGATTTCTTAGGAGTCTATTTTCAAAGTTGTTCAATCGACCCAGTGCCATTTCCCGACTTGGTGGCATCTTTTCGTTGTCGTCGCACCACAGTAACCCGATTTGGTATCGATAGTTTTCATACTTGCTTGTTTTCTCCATAATCTTCTGGGCTCTGACCACATCCTTGCCAACCAGAGGCTTGCCAGAAGTCACGCCAAAGTTATCTAATGTTATAAATTCTTTCACGATGGAATGAAGGACTTGATCATCATCATTACCATCTATTTTATGAACATTTAGTTGTTGTTCTTCTGGAATACTTGGATTTGTTCCGCAAATTGTCCAGCCCAATCTCGTTTTTGTAGCAATCGGGTCTGCCCAGCCACCTTCACGAACCTCGAGAGGTAGTGTCAGCTTATACTGATCGATTCCTATAAAAATCGTTGGAATACACTCATTGTATAGTGTAACCGGGATGTTTTGCAGATGTGTATATTTACCAATTTCAGAACAATTAATGGTTTGATTTGGAAGTTCAGATGTTTGACAGTGTTCACCTGGTTGATATAGTACTTATGGCATCCATCTTCAACACCAGATATTTCAAGAGAAACCATCTTCGATCTCTCGGTTCGTGTGATATCAGCAGTCCATTTAATTTTCAGGTCGCTTATAGGTCCATCTAGACCGAGTTCATTTGCGACAGATTCTTCTAGGAATGTTGAACTTGAGCCTTCATCAAGCATTGCAAAGGTACTGATGCGTTTCTTTGGTCCATATAGAAATACAGGAACGATTCGATATAGTACTGTACCCAAAACATGGTGACTGTTCTGATCCAGTGTTCCTTTATCGTGGTTTGCGGCTTTCAATTCTGCCGGCTTCTTGTACTTGTGTAACAGTGCGTGATGAAAACGTTTGCAACCATCAACACCACATCTCTCACTTATATTGCAGTAGGAGGCATGTTGCTTTAGGCATGTGCGACAAATACGTAACTCCTTAACTGTGTCCATTCTTCGTCCTGGTATTAACTTTAGAAACTTAGGACAATCTTCTACAGGGTGATGCTCTGTTCTACAAACAACACATTTGGGCGCATCTTCTACTTTATCTTCAGACCTGATAGTTGTATCTGCGTTGTGAATTGCAATCCGTTCGGTTTTTTGGTAGGTTTTCTTCTGCTTCGACTGATACTCTTTTATGTCTGGTATCTTTAGGCCCATCAATTTCATATCCGGTGTAGCAAGACTTGCTGCTTCCGACACTGAAGCAAGCCATGTATTAAATTCGGACAGGCTACCATCTATATGTTGCTGTCTGTGAAATCCCCATCTTAACTTTAGATCATGAGGCAATTTATCAACCAGCTCTTGCCTCAGTAATGGATTATACAGGTGTTCGGTTAATTCAGATGCTACAATCGTAGCATATAAGTTCTTTGCTTCAATGGAAAATCGAACAAGCATATCATGGCGATCTGGTTTGATAGCTGGCATGACCTTTATTCTTTGAATCAATCTTGAAAGTATCGTTTCAGGTTGTCCATACATTTGCTTAAGAGTCTGGATTACAGTTGGGACTGACGCACCATAAATTAGACTTGCTCGTACCAATTCTAATGCATCTCCTTGTAAACTCTTCTGAAGTCGTAATAGGTTTTCTGTGTCCGTATAATGATACTGCTCTGTAGTCTGCTGGAAAGTACTGAAGAACATGGGCCAGTCCAGTGGATCACCACTAAACTTCGGTAGATCAATTCTTCCTATCACTTGACGTGCAACAATATGGCTTGATAGATCTGGAATGGCGAATGTGTTGCCATTCGCTGGATAGTTCGGTTCGAGTTGTGTATTTCGATAATTTGATTGTGCAATTGCAGGTGGACGTATTGACATATGCTGAACAGCTGGGGTGGATACGACTGGATGTAATCTATGAGCACCCTCATATACTGGTTTCACTTCGTTTTTCTTGACTAAATTTGATTTACGTAACGGTGGTAATCTTGGATCAACATCAGCTCTTCCACGTATCCAATTCTGAACTTTGTTTCGTGATTGCTTTGAGACACGGGATGAAATTACTGATTTCGACGACGAGTTCGACAGTGATTCGACCTTATCTAAAAATTCTTGATCGTTCTTCTCAAGTTCGGCTAGATACTCCGTTTCCACCCTTTCTTTTGCCTGCTGTTCTTCTTCTATTCTCTTCATTTTCAATCTCATTGCCTCTTCCGCTCTTCGGTCTCTTAATTCTTTTTCTGCCTCAAGGGACTTCATCTGCGTTTGGTATCTTTTGCTAGACGTTGTAGATCTGTTGCCATGATCTGATTTATTTTAAGTTTTAAGACAACTATCACAACTCCAATCTCTATTCGCAACAGATTTGTCCACACCGACACATTTGTAATGATACCAACCATCACAGCTATCACATTGCACCATATACTTATTATCTGATGTTTTGCATCCTTCTAACCTACAACTTACTATTACCTGTCTCTCTGCAGCTTGACTTCCCTGGGGTTTCATCCTAGTTGGACGTTTCTCTTTGTTTTTAGTATCTCTTGTCAATACTTTCTGTTCCGACGAACTGTCTTTCTCTTGCACCAGGTTCACTACACCATTACTACTTTGATTCTGACCTGTTTGCACATCACCAACGCCAACATTTTTCTCTTGTTGTATCCCTGGAAGTGCTTTGTCTTGATCATTATTGATGACGTGATCACTGGAACCTTTGTTCAACGACATATATATTGAGCATTCGTTTCAAATATTTGTTAAAAATTTGTTACCGATTGAGTGGGTACAAATAACGAGCTATAATATTTCTCTATTTTATTGACAGATATATTTTAACCTACAATTACAATGTACTTATCAGTTAAGTGTATAATGATTATAGAAATGCAACTTACAAATATTGTTTTAATTTACCCTTCAATCTTGTTTTTGAATTGTTACAATTATCAAATATTTTTATCTTATTAATTTTAACAATCTAATTAATGTAACTAACAATTCACAGCGCGCAAGAAAAAATGAATTATAAAAAGAAGATGGAGAATTATATGTTGCCAGTTTTAAATTGTTTCTATAACCTATAATATTGCCCGATAAGGTAAGTTTATAGCATCGGTTGATAACAATTTATAATTGAAATTTGTGAGTCCAGGTATTGAACTTTTAGGTAGCCACGATTCTTAAATCAGAACAATGTCTTTGCCATTGAAGTGGTTTTGAAAAGTTTGTTTTAACCATTTTTAGAGCAATTTCATCTCATTGATTTTACCCTACAAATATGTTGTGCCATTATCTCCACTTGCTTTGAATAACATTTCTAAGTTATCCATTTGAGGATAGTCAGTCAAGAAAAATCATTGAGGTCACCATGCAAATGTTTACCCATGATCTTTAAATAAACTACTGTTAAGATAATTAGATCAGACTAGGTGCACATTTAGTATTGATTAAGTATTTCCTATCGTTGGACTTAGCACTTTGATCTAGTGATGGGGTTTAGTAAACTTATTGATCTTAGGACATGCAGTTATGTCCTTTGTGAGAATCGAAGCCAAGACCATGTCGAAAACTCAAAGCATATGGGATAGGATATTAAATTACTAAAAAATAAAAACGGGAGCGATGCTTCTCTAAACGCATCACCAAACCCATTAAATACTTGTTTGCCGGACTCGAAGATTGTGTCTGATTTATCAGCATATTTTCATTCGGGCAAAATGAGTATTACGGTCGTCGATAGTAAACCTATCTCAACAAGCTGTATAATATACACCAAACGATTGGTAATATTCACGTATCCAATACAGTTGGATAAGGTGACCCGGAACCAAACGTCCTTCGATCCGACAATCAGCCACAATACCTTCATGCCACAAATAAAATATGCTAGAGGGAACTAATAAATAACGAACTCTCTGAAAAGGAAGTCATACCAGTTTGAGCCCCTCCCAAATCCTTTGACCTGGTTCCGTGATTAATTTTGGATACCTAAGGCGTTACCTATGAAGACAGATATACGGAAGGACTCAGGTACCAAAAGTATCAAGAGCGTCTAAGGTACCAAAGTATTCAGGTACCGAAAGTATCAAAGGCATAGTAGGACCCTCTACAAACAGCTACAAGTGGTGTTTAACGATATATGTCCACTACAAGCGACCAACCTCAGCATGGGCTAAGGGACACCACAGGCAATGGTGTGACTACCATCGTATCTCCAACATTCGATGTTGCGATGTTGCCAATTGCATTAAATTATACATGGCTGCTGATGACTTTCCAATCAATATTCTGAATTCTGAGCAGCCCAGCAAGGTAAAAGACAACTAATGGATTTGGTAGTAGAGCGAAAATTCGAGGTTATGAAGCCTGTTTTTGGAGACTACTACCAAAAAATGGTTGGATTGCAAATGCAGTACCAATCATTCTGATCGGGAAGATTAGCTACGTACGCTAAAATATCCGACTACTCCTGACTACTTCCGACTGCGTCAAATAATCAACAGAGAAAATTCTAAGACGACTCAGTACCCAAACCGACCAACTGATTGACCCGATCCACCAACTTGGTGTATTTTAGACCGAGATCATGGATCATCCTGAAGCACACTGTTGAGAAGGATCTCGTGATGCTGGTGTTTATTCCTGACCCATCATCTAAGAAACTTAAAAGTTGAAAACTTAAACTGATCTGTTCGGTACGAAAAAAGTAGTGCCCAGTTCTACCGAAAAAAAAATTAGCGATTGGTTCCAATACTTTGGGGATTTCAGTCGCAAATGAAGGAACATCCACTTCTGCTTCAGTAGGGAGCGATTCTAGCTTGGGGTGCCAAACACAATGAGATGGTTTACTGAAGGCCCTTGCTGGACCACCACAATCGTTTGTATGGAAAAATAATGCCAAGAGTAAGTAACTTAAAATTAGCCTGCACAGGTCAGCAATATTTTCAGGTGATTTGAACCGCTTAATCCAACAGAATGCTTACGAAATTGTGATCGTCCGGGGACCTTGGGAAGACCAGCAAAAAGATAAAAGGTTGATCGAACAATGAAAACATACAGCTGATATACTTCTCAAGCCAGTAGACACCCAGAACTGCGGTTCTCTTCAACAAACGTTTAAAAGTTTACCACTAACAGAATTTATTTGCAAAGATCTAACAGCTGTGCAGATTGAAATCCCTCTTCTTCATAGCGGAGTTCAAATGTTCATTTTAGCATCTTTGTACTTCCCAGGAGATGAGGAGGAAATTAAACCCACCTTTAGAAAAGCAATCATAAATTAAGCCTTGGACCTAACTTTGAACAACAACATCACGAAGAATTTTATTAGTAGCTGGAATATATCGGATGTAGATTCTAAGTCGGACAACGCATACATACATATGCTTAAATATAGAACCCCAAACGGCGAGAACTTTCCAATTTAAGAACACCAGGAAGATCGATTGAGATCTCTTTAAAGTACACATTCGGGATAATGTAGGTGATTGTGACAAGATCAATTCCCCAATAACTACAACAAAGCACTCAGATGATTAAAAAAAGGTATTTGAAGAGAACTTTGCGGAACGATTGACAGTCTCTACTGCTCGACTCTAAAAATTGCTTGCCTGACCACACAGATTCTCTGGGTTCAATCTGCAGGCTGACCCGCACTTACATTACCAGCTCCAGTGAGACTCTACAAACTCTTTTACAGACCCACTTCCCAGGATCTACATGCGTGAGTTCAGAAGAGGAAATTATACCAAACTGATGGCCCATTAGATCTTGAAACGAGGAGATACCCTCGTTGCTATGGCTGATAACCACTGATGATCTTCTACATAAGCTGAAAAATTCTGGCTGCGCTACACCACTGTTGGCTACGCGGATTATATAGTAGTCATGGTGAGAGGAAAAAATGACTCTCATGTCGAACCTCATGTCGAATTGACGCAATGAGGTGAGGCTTTCTGTTAAAATGCAATACAATTATTACCGTAGTAAAGGTGTGATCCTCAACAGCTAGCTCACTTGGAACACACACCTACAACCAATCTCGGGCAAACCAAACAACGCTTTCTTCGCTGGCAGAAACTTGTTTAGAAAAACCTGGGGATTAAGTTCCGAAAGGATACTTTTGTTACATCAAAGTATAATAAAATCCATACTGTCATACGCAGCTTTGGTTCTGGTAGCCAGAAGCAAACGAAATATATGCTCAGAAAGTTGTCACAAAAATACAGAGATTTGTGTGCCACAGGTTTTTTTAGAACCACACCAATATTGGCAATGAAGATACTTCTCCTACTTCCTCCATTGCGCATATACATTAGATCAGCAGCAGCATCTAGTGCTCAAAGACTGTAGCGGAGAACTGAAGACCTACCTAATTTCGGACTGTATTGCAAATATCACCGATCTAGATAGACGGTTTATTGTCAAAATAGGAGCCAGAAAAGGCATTGAAAGGTACTTACAAACACTACCATCTAATACCAGCATCTGGTATACGGATGGATCCTGATATGACGAAGACACTATTCCCAATAGGTACATTATTTCTGACAGTCATGTGACGCTATTGACTCTGAATTTGACGGGCTTCAATTCAATGCCACCAAAACGAACAAAAAATTGCAGCTACTAACTGCGTTACACTCTTGTGTGTGGTACCTTATTACACAAGAGTAAACTCTAATGCAGCAACAAACTTGCTAGCCTAGAAGAGCACCACTACAAAGTACATTCGTCCAGAACCGTGATTTAGACTAGACCGAGAGTTCGCTCAAATGATTTATCCAAAGTTGGAAACAGGAACAAAATAAACAGCCGCATGTGGTATGTAGGAAAGCCTTTTGCATTCAAAAAAGTATCTCGGCCACTTCTCCGTCTTCTCTCTCAAAACAATCGATCTTGAGAGAGAGTCTTAGTATTTTGCATGACAGGGCACGGTTCGATAAACCACCACCTTAACAAATTAAGCCTTGCTTCCTCCGACAGATGCATATTCGTCAACTTGGAGGCAGAAACCATGCAACACATTATCTGCAACTGCTCTGAGCTTGCATGACACAGATACATTAAGCTGGGTCAAGGAAGACTTCCTCTATCACAAAACATTAGTTTAATCTAACTAATTAACTATGTTAGGCGGCTCGAATTAGATCACATTGCACATTCTTCAGTAACATCAATGTCATCTGCAGTATAAAAACATCACAATAGAACAACCAATTAGTTCGGTGAATGAATATCATGTGTCACTCCTCAGAAAAGATGACACACTGTTATATAATATTCGTTTAACCTAAAATAGGCAGAAACATATTCGGTGCCAGCTGCATTGCCATTGAACAAACCAAATCAAAGCGGTTCAGTTCTAAAAACTTCTTGACTCTCCACTCCTTAAAAATTAATGATTAGTATCGTGAGTTTATTCCATGGTATTTATCTGTATCAAATATATTATTGGATCTTTCAAAAAATTTCAGCAGCTGACATTACTTTCTATATTCAGTAAATTGTAGTCAACCTTGATTTTTTGTAGAAATTTATTCAGCACCTAATTGCTTTTATTTTACATAACCATAGCAGCTGATATTTAAAAAAATTTAACTTCCTACCCAAAAACACCGCATATAGCTAATTGGAAAAAAACTAAATTGAAATTAAAATTTGAAATCGATTAACAGTTTCCAAAAGAAGATATTAGTCAGACAAGCAAATCTACTAAATCTACTGCAAATATAAATCTACCCCAGAGTCACTGTCACCGAGACTCTTTGATCATATAAAAACACGATAATAATCAAAATGATTTTCTAAAGTGATATACCACAACACTTTCCCTCCACACAGAAAGAGAGAGAACCAATTTACAATAAGCTGCAGAAAAAATGATAAATATAGAATTTCTTCAATTTTAAACCTTCTTCACAAGATCAGATCATCTTATTGGTAAACAATTGGTTTAAATTGTTAGTATGCTAGCATCCCCAAGCAAATAATTCATAGTGAACTCAGTAAGTTTGCACATTAATTTATTGTCTCACCAATGTAACCCACAACTCAATAACACAATAACCTTGATTTTTTGTAGAAATTTATTCAGCACCTAATTGCTTTAATTTTACATAGGCACATTAATTTATTGTCTCACCAATGTAATTTTAGGCACATTAATTTATTGTCTCACCAATGTAACCCACAACTCAATAACATATGCGTTGAAAAAAATTGTGCGGTTTATAAATTTAGAAATATTATCATCATATACTCACATCTCAAGATTTGTTGTGATATTGAATTGATTTTACCTGGAATGAAAAAAGAAATCATTAAAAATCAAATTAATTTTATCATATCGAAATTAAAATTCTTAAAGTCTAAGCACTCGGTGAAAATCTAAAATTTATTCACACATCCAAAAAGTAATTTTAATGGATGTTAAACTGTTAAACAACAACAAAAATTATTCAATTCCATCAATTCATTTAATTTCATTAATTCCATCAAATTCATCAATTCCATCAATTCCACCAATTTCATCAATGCCGTTAATTTCATCAATTCCATAAATTTCATCAATTCCAACAATTCCATCAATTGCGCTAATTCCAACAAGTTCGTCAATTCCATCAATTCCATTAATCCCATTGATTCATTCAATTCAAATAATTTATTCAATTTATCAAATTAATTAATTTCCTTAATTCATTCATTTCATTCAACTCTTTCAATTCATTCAATTCATTCAATGCATTCATTCATTCAATTCATTTTATTCATTCAATTCACTCAATTCATTCAATTCATTCAATTCATTCAATTCATTCAATTCATTCAATTCATTCAACTCATTCGATTCATTCAATTCATTGAATTCATCCACCTCATTCAATTCATTCGGTTCTTTCTTATTACGCATATAACTGACTAATATAATATTATGTGAATCAATTTATCGTCATCTATGCATAGTGTTTCTTCTACTCCTGGATTGAATAATCTGTTAATTTATTATTTTTTGTATTTTCGCCTACTCTTTGTTTGGTCATCATTATCACAAGTTTTTACATTCGAATGATTATCGTCAACTTAATTTAGATGATTTTATTTTGATATCATTAAATTTTACTCATATATCTTTTTCTTCCTGTCACATTTTTTGTTTTAGGTTTGCAATAATTTTTAAAGAAACAAAACAGAATTGTCATAAAGAATTGAATAACAAAGACATTTATCTTTTCGATAACAAGTTGAGTATGATGCAATATAAGTATATATAAAATTTATCGAAGTGCTTTTTTGAAAAATTGATTAGATTTATTGGTTATCTATAGCACTGAAGGTTCGGGATATCAAATCGGTGATGTAATGGAATTTCAAAATTGTGATTTAAAGATTGAACTGCAGAACTAGCAAATATATTGATTTAAATTATAATAATATGATCCTTTCATAATTTCTATTCGTTTTTCACAGAACAAATTATTCTACAAAACTCATATCAATTCTCCAAATAAAAATAAAAATTGACGTTGATTTATATGAACAACATTATCATCAATCAGTATTTTTATACTCAAACTGAAAAAGAAATTCCGTAAAAAGTTCTAACATAACAATAAACCACAAAATATCTATAACAATTCCCCATAAAACATTTATCTCCAATAGTTTTGTGACATTAAACACTTTATTCATGTCTCCTTCAAACAAAATCCATATAACAGAGCAAAAAAAAATTTCTTTATTGTTCCATTGTTTTAATTTTTCGTCACAAAATACCTTAACTTTAGCCTGCTTATCGTCATTTTTCTTCATCTTATTTCATCCTTCACCAAAAATAAAAAAAACAACAATAAAAACGAGATAAATTTATTTACTTTTATTTTTAGCTCTTTTTGGACATCTTGGTCTTTATTCGATTATTTATAAAATATTTTTACCAGCAAAATAAAATAATAATAATAACAACAACAAAATTATTGAATGTTTTGAAAAGATATTAAACGAAGAAAACAAGCTGAATGATTAGAAGAACAGTAATTATACTTTTGTCTTTAAAGAACTATATAATGACTAGATCTCCAAACCGTTTCAAATTCAACAACACACCGAATAAGATACAAGAAATTAGTTACATCATATCATCAAAAATAAATACAAAAAGGGAGATAATCTTTGTCAAATTCAATTCATTTTGAAGTTCCAGTTTTATCATCATGTTTCAAGCTTAAAGTTTCCAGTTCCAAGATCCAATTTTCAAGGGGAAAGAGCAAGTTCCAAGTGCAAAGTTCCAAGTTCCAAGTTGAAAGTTCAAAGTTCAAAGTTCAAAGTTCAAAGTTCAAAGTTCAAAGTTCAAAATTCAAAGTTCCTAGAGCCAAGTGTCCAAGTTCTAATTTCCAAGTTCCAAGTTCCAAGTGATAAGTTCCAAGTTCTAAGTTCAAAGTTCCTACTGCCTACCAAGATTTATGTTCCAAGTTCCATAATCTAAGTTCCAAGTTTAAAGTTCTTAGTTCCAAGATATAATTTTCAAGTTTCAAGTGCAAAGTTTCAAGTTCCAAATTTCAAATTTCAAGTTCATGGTCCAAGTTCCTAGTTCCAAGTTTCAAGTGTCAAGTTCCTAGTTCCAATTTGCAACTTACAATGCAAGTGCCAAGTTACAATTTTCAAGTGCCCAGTTCTAGGTTCTAGGTTCCAAGATATGAATTTCCAGTTTCAAGTGTCAAATTCCAAGTACTAAATTCCAAGTTCCAAGCTCCAAGTTCCAAGTTCCAAGTTCCAAGTTCCAAGTTCCAAGTTCCAAGTTCCAAGTTCCAAGTTCCAAGTTCCAAGTTCCAAGTTCCAAGTTCCAAGTTCCAAGTTCCAAGTTCCAAGTTCCAAGTTCCAAGTTCCAAGTTCCAAGTTCCAAGTTCCAAGTTCCAAGTTTCAAGTTCCAAGTTCCAAGTTCCAAGTTCCAAGTTCCAAGTTCCAAGTTCCAAGTTCCAAGTTCCAAGTTCCAAGTTCCAAGTTCCAAGTTCCAAGTTCCAAGTTCCAAGTTCCAAGTTCCAAGTTCCAAGTTCCAAGTTCCAAGTTCCAAGTTCCAAGTTCCAAGTTCCAAGTTCCAAGTTCCAAGTTCCAAGTTCCAAGTTCCAAGTTCCAACTTCTAAGTGCCAAGTTCCAAGTTCCAAGTTCCAAGTTCCAAGCTCCAAGTTCCAAGTTCCACGTTCCAAGTTCCAAGTTCCAAGTTCCAAGTTCCAAGTTCCAAGTTCCAAGTTCCAAGTTCCAAGTTCCAAGTTCCAAATTCCAAGTTCCAAGTTCCAAGGTCCAAGGTCCAAGGTCCAAGGTCCAAGTTCCAAGTGTCAAGTTCATAGTTCCAATTTACAATTTCCAATTCCAGTGCCAAGTTACAATTTTCAAGTGCCAAGTAGTAAATTCTAACCTAAGAGCTACCAGTTTTAAGTTCCAAGTTTCAAGATATCATTAAGTGTCATGTGTAAAGTTCCAAATTGAATGTTGCAAGCTCCAAGTTCCACTTTCTTATAGTTCCAAGCTCCAAGTTACACGTTATGTGCAGCTTTCAAGTTTCATATGCCGAGTTAAAAGTTTTAAGTTAAAAATTCCAAGCTAAAAGCTTCATATGCCAATTGTCAAGTGGCAAGCGCCAACTTCGGAGCTCCAAGCGTTAAGTACCGCGTTACGGATTTCTTGTAGCAAGTTCTCTTCTAAGGCCTAAGTTCTAAGCTCTTAGTTCTTAACACTAGTTCTAAGTTCTAAGTTCTTAGTTGTTAGTTCTTAGTTCTTAGTTCTTAGTTCTCAGTTCTTAGTTCTTAGTTCTTAGTTCTTAATTCTTAGTTCTTAGTTCTTAGTTCTTAGTTCTTAGTTCTTAGTTCTTAGTTCTTAGTTCTTAGTTCTTAGTTCTTAGTTCTTAGTTCTTAGTTCTTAGTTCTTAGTTCTTAGTTCTTAGTTCTTAGTTCTTAGTTCTTAGTTCTTAGTTCTTAGTTCTTAGTTCTTAGTTCTTAGTTCTTAGTTCTTAGTTCTTAGTTCTTAGTTCTTAGTTCTTAGTTCTTATTTCTTAGTTCTTAGTTCTTAGTTCTTAGTTCTTAGTTCTTAGTTCCTAGTTCCTAGTTCTTAGTTCATAGTTCTTGGTTCTTAATTCTTAGTTCTTACTTCTTAGTTCTTAGTTTTAAGTTCTTAGTTCTAACTTAGTTCTAACTTCTAACGTTATAACTTCTGAGCTCCAAGTTCTGATCTCTAAGTTTTAAGTTTCAAGTTCTAAGTTCTAAATTCCAAGTTCTAAGTTCTAAGTTCTAAGTTCTAGGTTCTAGGTTCTAAGTTCTTAGAAGTTCCAAGCTCTGAATTCTAAGTTCTAAGTACTTAGTTCTAAGTTTTGAGTTCTCAGTTTTAAGTTTTCAGTGCTTAGTTCTGAGTTCTAAGTTCTTAGTTCTGAGTTCTTAGTTCTAAGTTCTAAGTTCTAAGTTCTTAGTTCTAAGTTCTAAGTTCTAAGTTCTAAGTTCTTAGTTCTTAGTTCTAAGTTCCAAGTTCTAAGTTCTAAGTTCTAAGTTCTAAGTTTAAAGTTCTAAGTTCTAAGTTCCAAGTTCTTAGTTCTAAGTTCTAAGTTCTTAGTTCTTAGTTCTAAGTTCTTAGTTCCTAGTTCTAAGTTCTAAGTTCTCAGTTCTAAGTTCTAAGTTAGAAGTTTCAAGTTCCACCTTCTTAGTTCCCAGTTCCAAGTTCCAAGTTCCTAGTTCCATGTTCCAAGTTCCAAGTTAGGAGTTGTAAGAGCCAAGTTCCAAGCTCCAAGTACAAAGCTCCTTAAATTTCCAAAATTCAAATGCCTTGCTTTTTTTTCTAAAATCCAAGTTCGAAATTTAAAACTTTAAATTCTGAATTGCAAATGCAAGAACCAAATTAAAAGTTCTCATTTCTTATTTCTCAATTCCGAATTCCTAATTCCAAATTCCAAATTCCAAATGCCAAATTCAAATCTCAAATTTCTAATTTCTAATTTCTAATTTCTAATTTCAAATTTCTAATTTCAAATTTCAAATTTCAAATTTTAAATTTTAAAATTTTAAATTTTTTAAATTTTAAATTTTAAATTTAAAATTTTAAATTTTAATATGAAATTTCAAATTTTTCAAATTCCAATTATAAGTTTTAACTTCTAACTTGTAGTTATCAAATTTTTGAGATCGAAAATCGAAGTTTGCAAATCAATATTACAAATTCCGAATTCCACTTTCAAAGCTGAAAATTTGAAATTCAAAACTCGAATTTCTAAATTACTAACTAAAAGTCAATGCAGAGATCAAAAATATTCTGGTGAACGAGAAGTTCTCCCTTTGGATGAACGATGTACAGGTTTTGTAAATATTGGATAATTTGCTACGTAGGCTTTTAGAAATCACCGTTATTACAAATAGTCGAGGCAATGAAACACTAAAAAGGCCAAAAGTTCGGAATTCTTTAGACTAAGACGGATCGGAATGCGGTTTCTTGCATTCGCTTCCAGAAATTATTTGTAAAAACCGTCCCTGTTTATATTTTTGTACAAACCGGAAATTGCATTGCTGCAGCCAAAAATTGATTCAAAAAATGCATTTTTAAGCAACTTTATAAATAAGAGTCAGAACTGCTCAAATCGGGTTCCCGGAGGTTTTCGAGGTCGCTGATCACAATTATGATGTTCAAATTTACCCACAGCCGACCCACAGCCGAGCTCAGGAACGCCGATGAACGTCATTTCCCTGGGACTCTCCCTAAAATCACGCGGGGAAGGAGAAAACCTCGGCGCCCGGGTTTTTTTGGGTCGCTGAATCCAAATATGGCATCTGAAAAACCCCTCACCCACCCCGGATGCCTGGTGCGCCCGAACCTGGACGCGGACGTCATCTCCGAGAATTTTCCTGACAATATCGACAAAAACAACTCGAAAATCATTGTTGGGGCGTTTTTTGGGGCGCTGAATCTAAATTCCCCCTTGAAAACGATCCCTCGAACACATGATGCACTGAAACCTAGCCCTGAACTGGCCCTCATACCTTAGTATTGTCTTTATCAAAAATAATATTTAAAAGGGCAGAAATTAGATGTGATGAAATCAGAGTTTTGAACCGAAATGTTTTCCGTTTCGGTTTACGGTTTCGTTCCGACTATTATTTCGTTCCGGTTTTCAGTTTGGTTCCTTAGATTATTTTTTCGTTCCAGTTTTCGGTTCGGTTCCGGTTCAGTTCCGATGTCAAAATCAGGGATTTTCAGTATTCTTATGCAAAAATTCAAAAGAAACAACTTCACTAATTATTGAATCTAAAACATCGATACAGGCTTCAGTAGGAAGTTTTTCAGACATAGTACCGTAATATTTTGAGGTTTAAATTTCATGTCTAATAACGTTGGAGTAAGCGTCATGAAGCTTACATGAAGCTTTTGCTGGTATTTTAAGACATTTAAAATTTTAAATTCTTTTTTATGAAACCGTTCAATATGCCTCTCCAAATTTGCTGCATGGTTTCATGGTGTTTTAGAAAAATGTAATAAATTTTGGAATAGATTAGAAATCAAAATTGTAGTACCTATAGCTAATTTTACATTCAAAATGAAAATCTTTTACTCATAATATATGAGCAGCTTTTTGTTAGAATATTTTTTTTGTGTTTTCACTGCAAACCGTTTTACATGAACCGTAAATAAAATGATTTTTTCGTTCCGGTTACGGTTCATTACATATAAAAAATTACGGTTTCGGTTACGTTACGGTTTAGCCCAAAATTTCGGTTAATAACGATTTTCAGTTTACGTTTTGGTTCCGGTTCGAAACTCTGGATGAAATCCAAGAATGCGTAAAATTTTTAACCGAGCATTCGTTTATGTCACCCCAAGACATTGAAGGGCTCCAAATAGATGATAATTACAGAATAATTACAGCAGAGTTTGAAAAAGAACTTGAAAGAATAGAAGGATTCAAACCGACATGCAAACTATGGGTTCAATATCGTCGAATGGTATAGCGGAGATTGGTAACTACATTTAGATACCATTGAACGCATGTTACCTTTTTCCATACAACTGGGCATTTTCCATATGCAAAAATTGTTCAAGTTTATTTAGAAGACACGAAAGCCCTCCAAGAGCATATGGTTGAGTCCAAGTACAAAAAATTTACCACGGAAGGGTATTGGACAATTGCAGGAGCGACAAATTTTTTAGTCGGATCTTTACGGACCAAACTATTGAGCAAACACTTATGAGGTTATTGAAGATTGAAGGTATTTGAAGGTGTAACTGGAAGTGTTGCAAATGAATGGATCAAAACTTTCTTGGTCACCAAAGATCTTATCGAGGGCATAGAGGACTTCACAAACTGTGCATTTGCTAAAAATTACCAACATAAGGATTCAAAAGATTCCAAGATCAAGGCAGATTTGAAATATTTGAAACTGATTGTGAACTTCTTTCAGCAATACGATCCATTCCCTGAATCCATAGGATGCCTCATAAACAAAGCTTATGGAATGAGTGGGAGTCCGGAAAGCAATTGCCACAATGTTTATGAAGAAGGTGTCAAGGTTATGCAAGATATTTCGGGATCAAATTTCAAGGATCTAAAATTATCACGATCAAAAATCGTTAAAACTATCGTTAATCGTTAAACCGTCGCACTAATCGGGGAAGTTCAGCAGACGTCCGTTCTAGCGAGAATATGGCGTAACAAATACAACACGATAAATTCTTACAAATTCTTACAATAAAAATAAGATTATTGAAATAAAGATGAAACTATCCACTCTGAAACTATTACGACTGACTACAGTCGGGATAGTTTCAGACCAATGTGCAGCGGATGCTGATCGGACGATTGTAACGGCAGCTGTAAAAGAATCTAGGCACCCTACCAAAAAGGTAGTCATAGTCGCCAAAGATACAGATATTGCCGTACTATTGGTCGCACTCTGCCCGGTTGACAGAGAAATATTTTTACGGAAAGCTGCAAGGCCCAATAAACTCGAAGCAGTATATTCTTCGCGTAGCTTGTCTGATATGCCATTAGTTGAGGATAATATTTTGTTGCTCCATGCAATAACGGGGTGCGATACCGTTGCAGCAACGTACTACCAGGGAAAAACGAAATTTTTCAAGAGCTTCCAGAAATTCCCAGACCTTCAAGCTCAAGCTACTAAGTTCAAAGAAGCTGGTTTGTCAAGCGAAGAAATTTTTGAGAACGGGGCGCTGCTAATCCTGGCAATGAACATTGCTCCAGTGGTATTCAGGAAGCCAAATGTTCCTGACAAGTTCAAGACAAAATGGGAGGAGTTACTACAAACGTACAGGTACAGAATGTACATAAAAACCGCAACAAAGGGGAGAGTAAATATAGGCAAAATTCTTCCCACAGTAAACGCCATTCAACAACATCTAAAGAGGGTCTATTTTTAAGTGCAACATTGGCTGCACGGAGTCCAGCTGACCATGGACCCAACAGAATGGGGGTGGAAAAGAGAAGACACTTGTCCCTGTAGAAATGACACAAAAAGCTGCGCCCAAGAATATTATTAGAACTTATATTCTGTGGATATGATCACCTGTAGTTGCAAGAAGCACGGCCTCCCTTGCAATCTTGCCTGTAAAATTTGTGAAGACTCAACTTGCAACGAAAGATATTCAGTTGAAAACGTTATTGCGGCAGAGAGAGAGGCCTTAGATGAGGAAGATGTTCTAGTTATGAATATGTCAGTCGATGACGAAGAAAATGAGCAGACTAGCGATGTGTCACTTGATTAAGAATATGATATGGATTTTGATTTGAGCCAGTTTTGACTCTTATTAATAAAGTTCTTTTAAAATGCATTTTTTGAATGCATTTGTGGCTGCTGCAATGCAATTTCCGGTTTGTACAAAAAAATAAACAGGAACGGTTTTTACAAATAATTTTTGGAAGCGAATGCAAGAATCCGCATTCCGATCCGTCTTAGTCTAAAGAATTCCGAAATTTTTTGCTTCATTGGCGCGACTAAAAGAATCTTAAGAACTTGGATCAAAATTAAAAACAGATAAAACCTCTGACGCAACTAGACTGAGGAATACTGAATAAAAGGAGTCATTCTATCTGAACCCAAAAATATTTGGGTTTCATTAATTATGTTTGCGTGTCTTTTGGACTTAGTGTGATGCATTGTTAATAATATCTGAGACCATGAAGGTAGTTGTAACGTAAGGAAGAGTGTTAAATAGAAATATTTGCTTGTGTTTGTTATTGAGGTTATTTTATTAGATTTTTCTGGAGGCAATGAAGACGAATGGCTGGATTTCTTTGTTATTGTGAATCAGTTCACTATTTGTGAAATTACTAGTAGGATAATTTTCTTTACCGTGTTTAACTCTAACAATACATATCATCGGAACCATCAGGTTAAATACTTAATCATGGTGAAATAAACGCTGACAAAAGAGACAGCTCAGTAACTCTAGATCACGAGGAAAATGAAAAAATATGGTATATGTTTCTTCATATTATAAACCATTTTGCTTACAATCATATTCAAACAAAAAAAACAACATATCACAATTTACATAACGTTCACAGACTACAAAAAATAGTGAAAAATATAATATTTTCCTTAAGAATAAAATTGCAACGAATAACTCTCGAACCAACCATTACAACATCGATTCATCATTCATTCATCGTCTAACAAAATGAACCAAATACCAACAATAATAAAAAAATTGATAATAAAAACCATAATTTTAAGTTTCTCACCCCCATCCTCTTTTCAAGATATTAAATCACTCGTTTAAAAGCTCAAACATACATTTTTAATGTTTTTTCATCGTCGAAAATGAATGCGCTGTTATTTTCTTCACCGATGCTGGAAGCCAAAGAAAACTTGAAATAATTTATAGGAATAAAAAAATATACAGAAACGAGATGGATAGATTTGTTGGACCAGAGTTTTTCTGAAACGAAAATATTTTAGTGAAATATAAACGACATAATACAAGGAAATAAAATTTTATTCAGCATTGAACTTATACAGTGGATGATGTACATGGTGATTAGAGTACTTTTTTCGAAAAAACAAAATTGTTGGTTTTTGACAATACTTTCAACCTCCTTAATTCAACTTTTTTCTCTCATACAACAGTAATGACCTTTTTTCCATGAATTTTTTTCACTGTAATCTAATCCATATAACACAAACATTAATTCCTTTTTTTGTTCTCCTTAAATCAACTTTGATTTGTGTGATTTTTCACAAAAAAAACCCGTCCAACTATTTTATATATTCTGAGCTAATATCCTTACAAAATAAGAGACGATAGACTAAAGTAATATAACAACAAAAAATCACAAAATAATAAATGTGCAATGAAGAAGCAAGAATTTTTATATATTTTAGAGAAGGAAATTCCTTGTTCGCCACATTAAACAGAACAAGGAAATTTTAAAAAGTTTGAAGTGAAAATTTTCAACAATGAAAACATCAGGTTGGGATTTAACAACCAATCCTGGTATCAAGAAAAAGAGAAAAAACCGAACTCAATGGAATACAGCAAAGATTTTTTTTTTCGGTATATAACAAAATTTATTTTCGTTTTAGTTTCTGACATTAAATGCCTTCGCGTCGTATATCCTCATTCCATTTTTCACCCAAAATCATGCCAAATATTATATATAAGGGAAATTCTTTATTAACACCAGCATCAAAAAAGTTGCAGAGTTTTTGATAGAATTTATTGACACCACAATTTTAGGAAAAAAAATTAATTAAAAAATATTTTCATCCAAGTGTGACTGGATTATGTATATGTATACACGTCTGGAGGTATGATCAATCAAGAAATAATTTTTGTTTCTTTGGTATGGGGTATTTTATTTTCAAAATTCGACACAATAAAAGTTTTTAAAATTAATTTTTAAAAGTTCGTCGCTTGTTTAAATCTTTCGTTCGCTTTCAAAAATGGATTTCATTTACTCTGTATATGGAAAAAGTAAGTAAACTTTGAAAATATTTGGAACATTTTGATTTTTATTCTGGAAAAATATCAAAAAAAAAATAAACATTTCACATTGGTCCTTCGAGCCGGATCATTATGAACAAGAGAAGTATTTAAATATCTTTATGAAAGTAAAAAGTATTATTTTTAGACGTTCAACTTTAGCATCTTCTTTCTGTACTCTTGAATAAAATGGTTGACTTTATAAATTAAAATTCAAAGCTAGCTGTCAAAAATAGTAAAATTTGTTGCATCAATGAAGAACTGCTGAACCAAAATAAATGGCTCGAAATGGCCATAAATAGTAAAGGTCATAAGCCAATGAAAAATTAGCAAAAAGAAAACATTGTACCAAGAGCACTCTCCACGATCAGTATATTCAAACGGAAATCATGAAGCGTGGTCCGCTGATGACGGATTACACTCTGTGTAGGTTTACAAAGCAATCAGAGTGGTAAGTATAGTCATACCTACAACTTTCAGTTATATTGTGAAATGAATTCCAAAAATCAGTAATTGTTTAAAGCAAGCACTTCTATTATAGTTGTGGCTAGTTTCTAACAAGTTGGTGACCCCAACGCGAACACATAAATTCGCCTTATTATTCGAATTGTATTGTAAACCTCAGCCATATTTTTGATTGCTCTTTACTTTTGCATGAACAAATATCCAACAACAAAACGTTCGGCGAGGATGAGCAATCAATATTTATAAAAACTATTTGTTTTAATGATGTCGCACTAAAATTGACCAGAATTTTGGTGCTGCGATTTGGAACAACATTTAATCCTTTTCTTCGGTGTCTCAATGAGGAAACCAATTAAATTCTGGTTTTGTGGCCAAATGAACTCTTGCAAGAGAACCTGGTAAGAGTTCATTTGGTCTCTTGTTAGAAATAGTTTTTCGGAAGAAGTTATCAAACATTTAAAGCAACAAACAAACATTCCATGTGACCCCCTTTTGTTGAGTATCACTATCTAGGATGAAACTTAATGGTGCAGTCTTACTGTTTCGACTGTTGAGATTTAACAGTTTTCAACCTGTACCAACTTGAGTTAAATGCATTTAATTATACAAAAAATGTTCTTATCGGTCAAATTTTGAAATACGGCCAAGCACTGGCCCCTCAATGGGTAACAGTACTTAGCTATTGTTATTAGGCCAGTACTAGAACCATTCATCGGCCGATCTATGGTTTACAGAAAAGAGCCAGTATATAGTTGCCTCAGAATGGCCAAACACTGGTCCATGAATGGTAAATATTACTTGGCTATTGTTATTGGGTCATTACTGGAACCATGATCCGGACGATCTACGGTTTATGGAAAATGGTAAGTACAGTTTACTTTAAATGGCCAAGCAATGGCCCGTTAGTGGAAATCGTTAATTGGCTATTGTTATTGGGCCAGTGCTGCAATGAAAAATTTGCCGATCTATGTCATTTGGTTAAAATTCACTAGAGTAATATCCATTTTTTTCCTGAGGCTCTAATTGTAAGCTACCAGACGGGTCGCAGGTGGTGGATAGCCTAAGTTTCGATATTATTGTTTTCTAACAATACGATCGCATACAAGTCAGATCCCGAATATCAAATAGGGACCCTAAATCATTCACCCTCACTTAATCCAGTGGTGTGTCAGTCGTGCCGAGGTGACCGATTGGCTGATAGTGATCTTCATCATTCGCTAACGGCGCACAACTCAGGGCTCGATCTCCCCCTACAGTATTGTGACTTGGTCAAGTAAGACGGCCCTGTTTGACTCGACCGTCTTGCCGACCTTTAAATATATGCATTATGGGAAAATCGAACAAAAATTTAAAAAAACAAAATAAAAACAAAAACACACAAACACACACAATTACAAAAAACTACTATGAAAAACCAGAGCAACATTCTTTGGACGGTAACCCGGTAACAGTAAACTTTCCTAAATCTGGCAGCAACTCCACCTATACTCCGGAGGCTTGTGAAAATCTTCAAGTCGTGTGACATATGGCTCTTGAAGATTTAAACAAGTTTCTGGAAAGTCTCCATCTGGTGCAGTCGGAATCGGAGGTTGGTAAACGATCGATCGATCACCTTGGTCCCACGTCACAAGGCTAGCCTTTGTATGGGTCATAATAGGCCTACCTGTGAAGGCAGTTCAAATCCTACACAAGGGGATGACGTCACGACTCACCTTGAGGTCTTAAAGTACAAAAGCAGAAAGGTTTCAAGTGACAATGTCTCAAAGATTCCAAAAAAGTCAACGACCACGACGGGTCTGACGCTGTGTCTTGCTATGACACCAATTCACATTACGTAAGCTGGGGAAGTACCAATAATAATAGCAGAGGTCGGCCTCTCTTAGAGGAACTTGTCCCGAGGAATTTTTTTTGTTAACTCCCGACGGAAAGAAACCATAGACATCACTCTATGCTCCAGATCTCTTCTAGAAGACATCAGAAGCTGAAAAGTGTCAATGGATATATCCATAAGCGATCGCAGATATATAAACTTTCTTGTAAAGGCGATCCCAGCTGAGGAATCCAAGACAAACAGATTGGGTGTGCTGCTGCAGGGGCATTGTAGAGGAGGAACGGCCTAGTGGAAGCATTCCAAAGTCCGGGCTGTTGTAGAGGCCGTTGACAAGCTCAACAATCTATTAGTCTGCACTTTTGAGAGCTCGTGTCCCGAAACGAGTCAAACAAGTCAGTTTGATGGAACAAAAACCTTAATAATTTCAGACAAGATCTAAGACACTTCTGAACAGAGCATTGAAAACTCGTGATGAAGCTAATTAGGCTTTGTACGGTGGAGCAAGAACACTTTTCAAAAGGTGTATTCGTAAATCAAAGAAGAGGTCTTATGAAAAATACTGTGAGTTGATTGAGACTATCACAGAAGGTGCTGCACTAATGAGGGCCTTGGAAAAGGATCGTTTAGCGAGACTAATATCAAATAATCCAATAATATAATAATATCAAATCATCCAATAATACTCACACTTCTTCAAATGAAGAAACTTATACAGCACTGTTTCAACACCATTTTCCTGGCTGTGTACTTGGAGAGATTTCTTAGAAAACAGCCGTGCAAAATAGGGAAAAACCAAACCAAATGAACTAGATAATAGCAAAAAGAGTTGTATCGCCCGTGGCTCTGTCTTTTGGCTATCGGCTCCTTTGAGTCATATAAATCTCCATGTCAAGACGGAATATGGCCAATTATAACACAACAGTGTCTCGACAAAATAGAAGATAGGCTCTTAAAGATCTTTGTGGCCTGCAAAGCTCTCGGCTATGTACCACAGGCCTGGAAAAATGTGGGAGTTGTATTTATCCCAAAACCAGGGAAAATTAACTATTGCCAAGCGAAAAACTTCAGACCGATCAGTCTTTGCTCATACTTCCTAAAGTTTCTGGAAAGGTCGATCGACTGTTACATTAGAAACGTCTGTCTGGAGAAAACCCCGCTGAGCAATAGGTAATACGCTTATCAAGCGGAAAAGTCTACGAACACAATCCTTTTAGAGGTTTTTCTCATATTGAAGAGACAATCTCTAAAAAGGCTATCACTCTTGGCGCTTTCCTTGACATATAAGGAGTTTTTGACAAAGCCACTTTTGAGTCACTTCTTAACGGAGCGGAAAGGTACGGTGTGAATAAAACACAGCTAAGGTGGATACGACGGGCCCCGAAAGATCGATGTCTGTTTATTCACACGAAGGACAACGCGGCAATCCTGGTAGGTGTGAAACGTGGATGTCCCTAAGGGAGCATACTATCACCCCTGCTTATGAATATGATGGTGGACCAGCTCCTAATTGAATTAAATGATTTTGAAAGGAGACAACATGGGGCATCTCTGCCGAAAAATGCAGAACGCCATGGATATTACCAACACCGGGTGTCAGAAGAATGGTACGGTCTCGATTAATTCTTCTAAGACACTGCTCGTTGCGTTTACCACCAGAAGGAAACTAAACAACTTCACTCTTCCTTCAATTGGTAATAACAAATTAACACTCCAAGATAATGTGAAGTATCTTGGTGTTGCTCTCGATAAGCGGCTTAATTGGGCTGTTCATGTTGAGACTAAATGCGTAAATGCAATTCGAGCTCTGTGGCAATGCAGGAGGGCTTTCGGTGGCAAATGGGGCTGACTTCGAAAATGGTCAACTGGCTGTATAAAGTAGTTGTCAGACCCATTGTCAGCTATAGGTCCCTTGCGTGGCTCTCAAGAACTTTTGTTGGGAATACTAGTGCTTTCAGGACAATGCCCACAGCGAATCTGCAGGTCATATTGGGGCTTCCTCCCTTGTATATTTTTGTAAGAGTGGAGGCTCTTAAGGCTACAAAAAGGCACGAACTCCTAGGAAACACCAGGGAATGTAGGAAAATCAAGTGCTATGGACGGATCTGGAAGAACACCTGATTTCATGCCGACTGATGACACAGTACCTCTAACTGCCTTTCAAAAGCAGTATAGAGTTGTAATTCCAACGATAGAGGACCGTTCCTTAGCTGATTTGCTATTGAACAGTGCGGCCAACACGTTGGACAACCACACAGATGGATCTTTCATTGAAAATGGTGCAGGAGCTGCGGTTTACTTCAGTAAAGAAGAACTTGGGCTGCCATTTCCGCTTGGCGAACACTGCACAGTCTTTCAAGCTGAGGTTTTCACCATAAATGCAGCATCAAGGCGAGCGACAGAGCTTAAGTAGTCTGGCAAGATCATTATTATATTTACTGATAGCCACGCTGCTCTAAAAGCTCTGGAAAACTACACTTTTTAGTCAAAAATAGTGCAAACATTTTCTCGGGCTCAAGAACAGCATATAACTACTATGGACACCAGGGCAAAACAGGAATCTGGGGAACGAAAAAGCTAATGATTTAGCAAAGAGCTCTGCAGGGAGGCTCATAGGCCCTGAACCAGCAATTGAAAAGGCTGATAAGATCGCTAGACGAACAACTTCTCTTTCGGTCCAGTAACTCTCAATAGAGGAGCACAGAAGGCTGCAAGGTCTCAAAGATGTTCACTCCAGAGTTGAACCAGCAAACCACCAAATTCCTGTTAAATCTTACTCGGTCAGATTGCAGGCTAATGGTGGGACTACTAACAGTTCACCACCATGTGAACAAACATATGGTACGGCTCCGTGTAGAAAATGATCCAACATGCCGCTTTTGTCTTGAAGAGTCCCTCTCATTGTGGGAAAATGTTTGGCTCTCTCAAAGCTTCGAAACGTCATGTTAGGATCAAAATATCTAAGGATAGAAGATTTCTGCAAAGCAGACCATTCATGGCTGTTGGCTTTTTTCAAAAAGGTCTTCAGTTCTTGAATATGGGGATACCATAAAGGACTTAGCAGTCTACATGTCAGGCTATGACTACATGGTCGACTGAACAAACTTGTTTGGGCCATTGCTGTTGTTTTCCTCTGGCCCATGAATTGCAACCATTTATTGTCCAAAGTTATCATCCAGTAAAATTATGTTAATGGCCCAGTCATGGTTGCCAGTACTCGGTCATTACTACGTTACTGGTCGCCATTAATGGACCATTACTAGGCCAGTTTTACAACCTTGTACGGGTATTACCAGAAAACTATTGGCAGCATGTATTATCATCAAGCAATCCTTTTGATCGTAGTTCATGTGGCTTAAAACTGAGAGTCTCAAATGTGCAGCAAGTAGGATTTTTACACGCGGTATGAAAGAAAGAGACACATTCTTTCATCCACGCTGATATGAACTTTGGTGGCCACATTGAGTTAGCATCAAAACTAGAACCAACGCCAAAATTTATAAGAGGTTAGATTTATGTTGTTGAGAAGTTTATAAGCAATTTTTTATCAATCAAATCAGATTTGACGTGCATTTGGATTCAGCAGACCCTCTCTGGCCTTAAATATGAGCGTGATCTTTTGGACTATGCTTTCATATGAAAAATGTTTTGAGAATGTTTCATATTCTAAACCGCAGTACTCATCGTAGCGTACAAAATTGCGGATTAACCTAAAATTTTCCATTTTTTGAGTTTGTGACAACTTATCCAAAACTTCCAAGCAGTTTCGGCTCCACCTTCTTATATTAATATTGCCCATGTCAAACGAACAATTATAAATAACAATAATAATTTAATTTTCTTTAATCACGAAATTGTGTGATATTTTTCGTAAAGGAGGATATTTTCTCCGTACGGAAGGACAAAGGATATGATTGCTCCATATTGAGACTGGCAAACCTCACATATCTGCACTAAATTTTTCAGATGCGATAACATTAACAAATGTTGTATTTCCTGAATTTTGAAGATTAACTAATGTCAATCTTAGCTCTTCTTTCCAAAATAAACTCTTAATCCCATTTTAAAATTCGATCAATAACAGCTAACACTTTGAATATAACTGTTTGCACGCTTGGATAAACGTATTAATTAAAATAATATACAACAACAAAAAAACAAATAGTTGAGTTTATGATAAATTTAATAATATAAACAATATTTTAACTGGTTTTCAAATTTACATAATCAAATTTTGATTTTTGAACACAAGCGGCACAAGTGGTTTGTTTGATTAAAATTTACATAATGTCTCGATCGAACGTTTGATATCGATTATTAAAAGTTGGATTGTCCAACTTCTAATTTTTTTTAACTATACGTTTCATCGCACACACATTTAAAATTTTCCAATACCATCTTAATATAAAATGCTAGTCAAACCATTTCCATATATCATCTCAATACAAAATTCAAGTCAAACAAGAAAACATTTTGCTCTACAACTACAAACAACCATTCTCCTTTTTATAAATTTGAGCAACCGTATTATATCTACATATAATATTATGATAAAAGCTTTACAAAACAAAATGTTTACTATTTATGTAGATAGAAAACATGTATTTCTGCTTGTGTAACGCAACAAAGTAATTAACTAAGAAAATGTTAAAGATTTGTTGATTGATCTGTATAGGACACACAAATGTTTTTATGTTTGTTGACATGAATAATTTAAGATAATGAATTGAAATAAAGCCGGAACTGAAATAAAATAGTATATCATTTCAAGTATTTCTTTAGATACGAATATTCTTGTATTAGAGTAAAACTGGAAAAAGACGTCAAGGTCAATAAAATGCAAATGCTTTCTTAACCCTAAATTGATGCAGATATATAATTCGAGCATATCTATGTATAATATAATGTTGATAGAATTAGGTTGGTGTTTCGGAGACAAGCAAACTTAAAATTGCTTAGTCAATGACGAAACGTCAAAGCGAATCAACGCCTTAAAATCAATGCGTTCCAAGTGTCTGTTATTATGTAAGGAGTGGATCTATTTCTGGGATTGGGCACCTTGGGACAAAGGAAACTTAAACAGAACATTTTGTGAAAGCAGTATACGTCTTGGAATATCCACCGTCTCAAATCGTGGGGGTATTCCACACCCTGAGAATAGCTCAAACCGGGATTATGACTTAATTGAGTGAACGATAAGTTAGCACTGCTAATTTTATCAACATTATTAATTTAAGAAACATGTCTGAACTTTATTGTAAAAGTCTTTTGTGGGGTGATGTTTTGAATTTCGACTAGGTAGTGGCAATGTATGCCAGCTGAGAATGGCACTAGAATTATTAATTATAGGCGCTGTATTTTTATTGGGACTTGGTAGTCACATTATGGTTGACACTTTGGTTAATATTCAATGACCTCTTTTAAAATATTATCGAGCTTTCACTTATGCCTTATCGAGAAAGTACATCGGTAAGACCTTGACAACTTGAAAACTGCACTCAAATTTAAACAGCAAAAGTTTAAAAATGATTCCCTGTAGTTTATACCCATTAGGCGGTTACCTTTTTATGGGTTGGTTTATGGAGCAATATAAAGAAGTCTAGATCTCTTAAAAATGAAGCCCATGGAATGATTGCGCCCCATTAATCAAACGAAAAGTCATTTAATTGAACTCCAAGAGTCCAAAGGATGTAACACAGTTTCCCGTAATTAACAAAGATTTGAATTTACCACCATTTAGGGAGTAAATTGTTGGCAACCATAAAACAAAACAAATTGACAGCTTAGAGTTAAGGTTAGTAAAAATGGAGCGCGTTACATAATACAATAACTTCTTTTCATTATTGAACAATATCTCAATTTTGCGGCCACAGTTACTAAATCTCATATAAAATACTATTGGAATAGTGCTTTAACGTCATCAACTGTGAAGAGCTTAATTGAAAAATTCTGGGCGACTAAATCAGTTGGATACGCTAAATATGGTGGTCTAAAAACAAGTCGTTTAAATGTAAATATTGAAGAAATTTGTTACTGTTATTGTTATAGGTAGATCAATACTATTATTGGAGACCAATAAGTGGTTTCAACCGTAAGACAATTCAATTTTTGCATGAGACATTTCCTGGTCGTTTCTGTGATCAGAATTCGCTCTCTAGATCGTGTGGTTTTACACACTAGATTTCTTTTTATGGAGTTATTTGAAGTCAAAGTTCTTTGTCAACCAGCCTTTAACCACACGTTCATTAAGGAGGAAACTAAACGCTGCATCAACGAAATTCAGCAACATTTATGGAGGAACATTTTGACAAAACAATGCGTGTGTGCTTATGAGCAAACTCTATGGGGTCCATATGTCCAATGTGTTGTGTCATAAATAGCGCTATCCTATTATCTTTATGATTTAATAAAAAAATAACAATCTCAAGACTAAAAATTGTGTTTTCTATTTAATTCAAATGTTGTATTCCTTTTGGAACACCCTTTACTAATTGTGTGCTACTGAAAAAGAATTTGGTGTTATACACGAACGAAATTGGTACTTTGAAAAAATGATGCATTCACGAAGTTGTTAAAAGTGACGTTATTAAATGCAGGGGGCTACCAGCAGGCTTTCAGTGAAGACTCTTCACTCGTCATTATTCTTTTTGACGAGGTAGAGAGGACGAAACCAAGTACTGTAAAATGGTAATTGATGTTATTTCGTTCAAATTGTTTTAGAAAGTTATATTTTCTCACTAAGTGGATAACATGTTACAAGTTCGGCTCGTGAGATAAGTGGTATCTTTATGCCATCACAATGCTATCACAATCCTCGACTTCATAAACTACGTTGCCGATGCAACGGAAACTCCTCCCTTTAACAGACTTGTGAGTTTGTTTAGCAGTCAAGCTCTCAGAAACAGCACCTTGAGTAAAATTTCGAACCAAAACTAACTAATTGGGAACAAGAATCCTCTCCCGACTACGAAGGTAGTACTGATGTGTACTCCTCTGATAGCTCTCATTTAGACTTTTTAATACCCTTGGTCGAAACAATGATTACCGGCCTGTCTTTTGTTTGACAGCTAAATAGTTTAAGTCAAGAAATTTTAGCTTCTCATAAGTGAACGCAGAATTATTTTTGATCAAATGTTGTCAAAACACCAAGAAGTGTGTATACTATGACGTTGAGCTGTGCGTTACATTAAAAAGAGCAAACTATCCGTACTATCAAAATTTCAGTATTTCTTGGATTTTTGGCATGGTTCTAAAATATCGATATATATTTTCTGTCATGGGTGCACAGTTTCAACATAATCTCCCATGGGTAGCATAGTCACAATATTTGAGTGTTTACATTCACATATTCTTCGTCTTCAAAAGCTGGAGAATCGAGATCGATGTGTAGAGGCAGAATATCAATGTTCAAAAGCTCGTTACTCTGGATAGGATTCGTTAGTTCTTCCACATACACAGTATAACGTTAAAGCATCCGGTTCCGTATTCATAGATCTTTTGCAATGCTCAATGATAAAGTTAAAAGTTTCTAGTTTTAAGCTCCAGTAGTTTAAACCATCGACATGATCTCTTTGATTCATCAACCACTTTAAGTTCATGTGATCTGTGATTATGCTGAACTGGATACCGCTTAAATATTTTTACACTGTGTACCGCCGCTAAGCTTTTGATCTCCTTTATGCTATAATTTTGCTTAGGACCGTTAAGCTTTTGCAAAAATTAAGCAATTGGATGCTTTTTTTCATCTTCTGTTCTCTAAAACAGAATGCTTCCGACGCCAGTAGTGCTTCCATCACACTGCACAAAAACTATTTTTCCAAAGTCTGTTGTGAAGATCACCGGAGTCGGTGAAGCCTGTTTCAATTTATCATATCCTTTTTCAAATTCAATTTTCAACAATATGGTTTCATTACATCAGGCGTTCCACAACCAAACCAAAAAATACGTCCTGTACAATCTTGATAGTAATGATTGCTGGTGCAGTTTTTGATTTGGTTAACTGGATGCAAAATTTGTGAAATTGGCTTCTGTATAGGTTTTGGAGTTCAAATTTAAAATATTGCAAATCAAATTCCACTTTTGCAAATGAAGTTGAACTTTTTTCAAATCAAATTCTACTTTCTGTAAATCAAATTCAATATTTTGCAAATCAAATTCAACTTTTTGCAGATCAAATTCAATTTTTTGTTCTTCCATTTGATTTGCAAAAAATTGAATTTGATTTGCAATAAGCTGAAATTGATTTCCAAAATATTGAATTTCATTTGCAAAAAGTTGAATTTGGAATGTAAAAATTGAATTTGAATTTCAAGAAGTTGAATTTGATTTGCAAAATGTTAAATTTGGACTACAAAACCTGTATACTAATCCTTGGGAAGTTCTACTGGGAGTTTTATTTTTGTCCGATACCCTCCCATTTCGTGTCAATACCCATAAAAAATTATGTGTACAATTTGAAATCAATCGTTCAACTCTAAGGCGTGCCCCGGCCACATAAAGTTGAGAAGTTTTGTTCTGGACCTTAGGGACAAAAATTTCAATTTTTTGTACGACACCCTCCTAATTCGAATCAATACCCTTAAATATGTTATTTGCAAAATTTGAAATCAATCGTTCAACTTTACGCGGCGTGCCCCCGGCCACTTAAAGTTGAGAGGTTCTGTTCTGGCCCATACAAAAAAAAATTAAATTTTTTGTACGATACCCTCCCATTTTGTGTCAATACCCGTAAAAATATTATTTGAAAAATTTGAAATCAATTGTTTAATTCTAAGAATTCTAAGGCGTGCTTCCGGCCACTTTAAGTTGAGAGGTTTTGTTCAGGCCTTTACAAAGAAAATTTTATGTTTTTTGTACGACACCCTCCCATTTGGTGTCAATACCCATAAAAATATTATCTGCAAAATTTGAAATCAATCTGTTAATTCTAAGGCGCGCTCCCGGCCACTTAAAGTTAAAGGGTTTTGTTCTGGCTTTTACAAAAAAAATTTAAATTTTTTGTACGACACCCTCCCATTTTGTGTCAATACCCCTAAAATAGTATTTTTACAAAATTTGAAATCAATCGTTCAACTCTAAGGCGTGTCCCGGCCACTTAGAGTTGAGAGGTTTTGTTCTAGTCCTTAAAAAAAACTAATACAAATTTTTTGTACGACACCCTCTCATTTCGTGTCGTCTGAAATCAATCGTTCAACTCTAACCCCGGCCACTTAAACTTGAGAAGTTTTATTCTGAAACTTAAAAAAAAAATTTTTATTTTTGGAACGACAGCCTCCCATTTGGTGTCAATACCCATAAAAATATTATTTGCAAAATTTGAAATCAATTCGTCAATTATAAGGCGTGCCCCCGGCCACTTAAAGTTAAGAGGTTTTGTTCTGGACCTTAAAAAAAATTAAATTGTTTGTACGACAATCTCCCATTTGGTGTCGATCTCCATAAAAATATTTGCAAAATTTGAAATCAATTCGTCAATCATAAGGCGTGCCCCCGGTCACTTAAAGTTACGCCGTAAAGTTTTCAGATTGATTTCAAATTTTGCAAATAACATATTTAGGGGTATTGGCATGAAATGGGAGGGTATCGTACCAAAACTTTAAATTTTTTAGGTAGATTTCATATAAAAATCTACCTATTGCAATAGGCTTCATCTCGGAACTTCGGAAAAATTTTTGTGCCAAACGACTTTATATGATAAGCGGAGACGAAAAAACAAAAGAAAAAAATATTTATATATATATATATATATATATATATATATATATATATATATATATATATATATTAGGGTGTCCCAGAAAAATTAAAATTGTTTTTTTTTAACGCATACCCTTTAATTTTTTTTCTTTTATGTCAAAACAATTGTAAAAAAAATTTCATGCTATTTAAATAACAGTAACCCGTGCCGACTTGGACCTAAACATCTCAATACTTGATTGTGTACTTTAGCGCGCATACCTGTTTTGATGTGCTTATAATTTCTAAATATCTTGTCGGTTATACGAATTTTTCTTGAAAAATAAATATGTCCGTCGAACTAGGTAGTTCTAAACAAAAAATATACATAAAAGGTAACCCAAAACTTCCTTCAAATGGGCAAGCTCTCATATAGTATTGTTGTATAATATATTGTTTTTTAATATAATACATTTCATACGAAAACAAAGAACAATTTTTGTGCCAAAACTGAATAATTCTATAGACACGCTTGGAATGTTATTTTAGACTGAAAACTCAAGACAAAGTGCAAATTCTCTGCTGTGATACTATAACGCTTCGCATACACATCGTATGTGTGCGCGTTGAAAAAAATCAATATAGAAAAACTTATTTTTGCTTGCAACCATCACATGTACGAGCTGGTGTTAAAAAGTCTTTTTGAAGTGAAAATAAAACAAGTGCCTATAATAAGCCCGGACATTCCACTTTTTCAAAATATTAGAGATCATTGGCACAAAGTTGATCATCATAAAATAGAATGCTATAGAGAAAAGGAGGAATGGTGCCTGTTTCCAAAATTGATAAATTGAAAGTAGATTAAATAATAATAGAAATAATAATTAAAAAGGAGATATCAATGCTTAAAGCATTTCAGCTGTATCGTTCAGATACAGCTGAAAGAGCGGTCTAATTAATGCAGGACTTTCATTGTTTAATTACAATTGATGCAATATTTGTTATGTTGCGTACAAAAGCACAAGATGTTATATCCGGACTGTAAACAGCAAACATTGAAAAGAAAATATGCTTAGTAATAGTTGTTGTAATTAAAAATAATATTAAAATATGGAGGGACTGAAATCTCAAGCTCTGAGATATCAAGACTTCGGTCTGGATTAAGGATTTTGCTATAGTTTTCGGCAAAAAACTTTTATGAGGACATTGCTTTTAGTTTTGGGCAGCGATGTATATCAAACATAAAACTCTTTGTTAAAGTATAAATATTTTTTTATTTCTGTTTAGAAATTTATTACAAAACTAACACGAAATATTAATAAGTGCCGGCAAATTATAACAGATCATAAATTAATATAACTTAGTGAAAAAATGAAACACCCAGCAAACTACTCAAAAACCTCTCCATTTAGCGTTTCAAGAAAATATTACAAAACCAAATATTCATGGTTCTTTCAAAATTCAAAAAAATATTCTAAAAATTAAAATAAAATAAAAAATTTAAACTTTTTTTTAAAGTTCTAAAAACATTCCAAAAATTATTACAAAATCAAAAATTTAAGCTTTTTTCAAAAATTCAAAAATTTTTAAAATATTCCAAAAATTATAACAAAATCAAAAATTCCCATGTCCAATTTCATGTTCGATAACATTTCATGTCAAACAAATAATTAATTTCATATTGTTCCAAAAAATTAAGTAAAATGAAAATCATTCTTTTGACACACTTGACAACATTTTTTTGACGAACTTATAACGCAATAATCTAGATTTTGGTTTCACATACCAATACCGACCATCAAAATTTCTCCAAATTCAATGTTCCTATTCGCAATCACTTAAAATGAACGTTTTTAAGCAAAAAATAGGCATATTTTCTTGTTTTGACATACTTGACGATTTTTTTTGACACACTTCCCGTACAGTTATCGAACACATCGTCATTTTGGCTGTTACAATTGAGTAATCCTATTTTTAAAAACAAAAATGTTTGAGACTCCTTCCAGCGGCTTTCTAGATTTCGTCGGTTGTGACGGCAGACAGACATACAGTTTTTTATAGAATCAGTAAGTCCTAAAACGTCGATAAATGGGGTAAGAATTTCATTTTTGGATCGAGAAGGTAATACTTAGGACTTTCAGACCGAAGTAATATCTTTTTCTAATTCATTGGCGTTTTATTTAATGAGAGTAAAATAATTTCTCAAATAATTGCACAGTAATCGCAGTAAAAGCTCGTATGTTAAAGTTCAACTTCAAGTCGGCACGGGTTATCGTCATCCAATCGCAGTAAAACTTTTAATTTAAGTTTTTAAGGTTAATTGGAAAAAATTTAGCGGGTATGCGTATAAAATTTTGCAAAAAATTTTTTTTGCTCTATGTCTTGGGACACCCTAATATATATATATATATATATATATATATATATATATATATATATATATATATATATATATATATATATATATATATATCAGTGTTGCAAAACGAAAAAAAAATTCGTAACGTTATGCGTTTCGTTTTTATAACATTATATTTATTTTTTCGGTACGTTATTTCGTTATGAAACAGAAAAATATTATATTTCGTTATGTTATAACGTTATAGTTACGTTATTTTAAAATTAAATGTTATGTTTAAAACTAACCTATTTAAATGTACAAAAATCGAAAATCTCTAATGAACAGTTACTTTTTGCATGCGAAATTAGGAAAATATTAATATAAAATTAATATTTTTCAAATTTTGCATGCAAAAAGTAGTAAATCGTAGTAAAATAAAATTAAATAATTAAATACATGAAAAAAATTTGCATCTAGCATAAAAATATCCCTTCTTAAAATTATTCAAAACACCTGTAATGCAAAAACGGCTAGTGCAGACTTGAAATTACTTCAAATATACTTAAAATTTTACAAAATGTTCATTATTTTGTTACAAATATTAAACAATTTTATAATTACCAAAACCTTTAGTTCAAGCGTCCACAGAAATTGAAAAAGAGCAGATAAGTTGGATTTTATAAAACAAATTTTTGCGCTTTTATTTCCATATAATTAAACAAAAAGTATACCAAAAAAACGAAATAAATATTAACGTTATCGTTACGTTTTACGTTATTATAACGCAATTTCATTTTTAAAACGTTATGAAAGTAAATATTACTAATAACGCTATTTCATTTCGTTATTTCGTTTTTGCGTTACGTTTCGAGTAACGTTTTGCAACACTGATATATATATATATATATATATATATATATATATATATATATATATATATATATATATATATATATATATAACATTCGTTTATTGGGTGTCACAGTTTCAAATGACCTACTCTGGAACGATCATGTAATGGCGATGGCAAAAAGCACGTCTAAAAAACTCGGCCTCCTAAATAGATGCAAAAAATTTTTCACTCCATAACAATTGCTCCATGTTTATAAGTCCTATATTCGTCCCTGTATGGAGTACTGCTGTCAAGTTTGGGGTGCTGCCTCTGTTTCCATCTTGGCCCTCTTGGACTCTGTTCAAAAGCGAGCTATACGAATTGTAGGTGATCGAACTTTGACATCAAAACTTGATTCCCTACAACATCGTCGCACTGTTGCTGACCTCGTTGTTTTTTACAAATATCGTCATCAGCAGTGCTCAAATGAAATCAGCGGCATCATGCCTCAAACTTATTCTTACCCCCGTTCCACTCGGCAATCGGCTGCCGCAACCAGTGAAACGGTAAAGATCCCGCGCTGTCATACTGGCAGATCGCAGAGAGACTTCTTTGTCCGAACTGCGTACAAATGGAATAGTTTGCCGGAACACTTAGTCTCAGGTGGCTTCAACCCACAGATGTTTAAAAAAAGCGTTAATCTACACCTCAGAACGCCAGTTGTTGTGGGACCCAGGTCTAAACCTAGGTCTTAAAAGGTATTTATGTGTTGTTGTGACACATATTCTAAACCCTATTACACAACACATTTTATTAAAAAAAAATAAAAATATATATATATATATATATATATATATATATATATATATATATATATATATATATATATATATATATATATATATATATATATCAGTGATGGAAAACGGAAAAAAAAGTCGAAACGTTATGCCGTTCCGTTATAACAAAAAAATCTAAATTCAAAACGTTATGGATTTCGTTATATAACACAATTTTTTTTTCGTTATGCTACGTTATAACGTTTTACTTAATATATTTTTATTAATAATGATAATATCAAATTAATATAATGAAACAAGTACAATTTTAATTAGGAACTTTTTTATTGCATTTTCTTTTAAATTTCATTCAAGAAAACCCCAACTAATTAACAAAAATAATATTCAAAACTTTCATTTTGAGAAAACCAACTTAAAAATTAACAAGATATTGTAATTTTACATTTTATTACTGTTTGAAATAATTAGTAGTATCTCCTCCAATAATGACTCTTCTATTCTATTTCTTTTTTCTGACAAAATCCATTTCAGGATCGAAAAAACCCTCTCAACTGAAACCTGACTGGCAGGTACAGCCAACACAATTTTAGCAATTTTTTCGATTGATTGATTTTTATTTTGCCAAAATTCGAATACGTTTGTAGTTACTGGCATAATTTCCATATTATCAAAATTGTCGAATAATAGAGAAATGTTTACTTTTTGTTTAGAAATTGGTTGTTTAGATTTTGCTACCATATATTCAGTTAGAATGTCTATATCTGAGTTATCTTCAACTATTTCAATATTTTCATTATCATCTGGAGGTTGTTTTTGTTTTTTTTTTCAAGTAGCAGTAAATGATGATATACACATACCAAATGTGCTTTTGCAAATTGTTTTTCATCGGCCGAGAGTAAATTTTGATAACGCGGATCTAAAAACACAGCAGAAATCATAGGCCCACACTTTGTCAATAAAGTCTTTTCCCTTTTATCAATCGAAGATTTGAGAGGTATAGAATAAGCGTCGCCAATTTTTGAAACTTCTAGTTTGCATTTAAACCAAGCTGCATAAGCTTCACTCATTGTCAAATTTTCAGATTGAAGACGTAAAGTAGTTGCATACGGATATTTGAGTGTTTTTATAATTTGTTCCAGTTTTTCCCAATCCCTATTACATACAGCAAGCGTCGGATATACAACTTTCATTTCCTCACAAAAATCACGCAACTCAGATAGTCTGATTATCATGTTGTAAGTTGAATTCCACCTAGTAATGACATTTCTGATTGGTTTTTTTAATCCCTTGGCTTTAATTAGTGCTAGAATAGTGGGAGTTCTTAATATAATCACAAGAGATAAAGCTTTTGAAATTATTGTTTTATAAACGTCTGATGTTGTTATAACATCATTAACGGCTAACTGCAGCGAGTGCGTCATACATTTTACAGATGTTAAAAATTTAAAAGATTCATTATTACTGCAGCTTATAAACAATTCATCCAATTCAACTTCATTACAAATCGGTTCTTCATCTATTTCATCTTCTTGTGCAATTCCAAGAATATCTGCTGCTTTTATCATGTTCCTTCCGTTATCCGATGTAAAAGTGTAAATGTGTTCTAATTTTATGTTATATTTATCCAATACTTCTTTAATTTGTTCAGAAATATATTCTGCCGTATGTTTTTGCCGCAATTCTTTCACTGCCAAGGTTCGAACACAAATTTGGTTATTATTTTCAAACTGAATATTAATTCCAAGAACAGACCTGTCTAATCGTGTTGCACTATCAACTTTAAGTGACAAAATTTTATTTTCAATTTCTTTAGTTATCAATAACCTATAATTTTCAGATTTTTTCATAATATGTTCACGGATGTTGTGTCGGTTGATTGTAATGCCTAATTTTTGGCAAATTGGATCAAAAAAATGTTTTAATCCACTGCACTCTACTACATTTAATGGCATTCCGTTCACAGTCACTAATTCAACACAATATTCAATCATTTCATTCGAACTTATATCGAAGCTTACGTTTTGTTTTTTTACTAATGCTCCTATTTCCAATAAAGTTTTTTGATTATTTTTAGATTTTTTTAAATTTTTATTTTCAATATCTTGCAAAATATCTGGGTGTTTACGTTTTAAATGTATTTGTAAATTTCCAGTGTGTATTCCTGGAATAACAGTTTCATTTTTGCAATGTTTACATTTGCTATTACCATTTTTTTTTTGAAATTGTTCATGAATAGATTTATTTTTTTCATTGATATTTCGTCCCATAACTGCAAGGAGTAGTTCTGAACAATTACATATTATTTATATAATAAAACATAAAACAAATTACCTGTTTTTTAAAACTTGACTTCAAAGCTAAAATAAGAACAAAAATCTTAATCTTAAAAATCTTCACATACATTTATCAATAACTTCTGACAGTGACAAGTTGTCAGTTCACAATAAGCTCACAAAATATTTTGCTGTGTTGCCAAATTGCTTAAATTTGAAATATTGTCCCCTATAAACAATTAATGGGAAATTTGTAATCAATCTCAAAAGTTTCTTGTAAGAAATACAGTGCATAACAAAATAACGAAAAAAACTAAATATGTTTCCGTTACGTTTTTCGTTATATAACAAAAAAAAATTTTCATAACGTTTGCAACGGTATTTTTAGATTTTCGTTATAACGTATTTCGTCGTTATAACGTTATAGCATTACGTTACACGTAACGTTTTCCATCACTGATATATATATATATATATATATATATATATATATATATATATATATATATATATATATACATATATATGTATATATATATACATATATATATATATATATATATATATATATATATATATATATATATATATATATATATATATATATATATATATATATATATATATATTATATATATATATATAAATATATATATATATATATATATATATATATATATATATATATATATATATATATATATATATATATATATATATATATATATATATATATATATATATAAACGATATGAGATATAACGAAAACGACCGGCACTCTCACGGTCGCATTTGTTGAGGTAGATCTAAAAAAATTTCTGTACTTGTGTGTTCTAATAATATCTTGGACAAGTTAGTGAATCAGCAAAAACCAACAAGTGGTTAAGAAACTAGAGGCTTTTTTCTGAAAAAAAAAATGATTTTTTAAAACCGTTATAACGGCCGTTTGGATACTAATATTTCAAAAAATTTAACAAATTTAGAATCTTTGGAATCTTTTTTATCAATTTATTTTAAAAATAGACCTCTGCAGTTAGAGGTTCTTGAGTGAGCGGCTCCAACAAAAAAATTTGCAAAAAAAATTTTTTTTTCAAACAACCGACACTCTCACGGTCGCATTTGTAAAGCCAGATCAAAAAACCTTTTCTAAAAATGTGCGTTTTATTAATATCTCAGACAAGCATGTAAATCAGCCCAATCCAACACATGGTTAAGAAACTAGAAGCTTTATACTAGAAAAAAACTCTGTTTTTTAGATCCGTTATAATGGCCGTTTGGATTCTAATATTTTTAAAAACTTCATAAATTTAGAATTTTTAAAACCTTTTTAATCAGTTTCTTTCAAAAAAAGACCTCTGCAGTTGGAGGTTTCTGAGTGAGCGGCTCCAACAAAAAAGCTTGTAAAACACAAAATACGTTTGAATCAACCGGTGCTCTCATGGTTGCATTTGTGGAGCCAGATCAAAAAACCTTTCGTAAAAATGTGTGTTTTATTAATATCTTGGGCAAGTTCGTAAATCAGAAAAATCTGACACATGGTTAAATAACTAGAGGCTTTATACTAGAAAAGAAAGTGTTGTTTTAATCCGTTATAACGGCCGTTTGGATACTAATATTTTTAAAATCTTCATAAATTTAGAATTTGTAGAAACATTTTAATCCGTTTATTATAAATATAAACCTCTGCAATTAGAGGTTTTTGACTTGTTGGCTTCAACAAAAAAGTTTGCAACAATCCCCAACTACAATTTCCAAAACCCTTATAACAGTCAATGTCAACCTTATAACAGTCAAAAAAATAAAAGATTTGAATAGAAGAAATTAATTTTTTTTTCTTAGAAATAAACTATTTTGATATTTTGCAGTAATTGCACGACATATGATATAGAGTAGGTTTGTTTCATAAATTGTCATACACATGTTCTGTGGTAGATTTGATATTTATTTGTTGCAAAATTGGATAAATATAATTTTGCTTATAGGTAGTTAAATTTCTTTTTAAAATTTGTTCGATATCTGTTTGAAATTAGTTTGTTTTGTTTAAACTAATCTTATACATCAGATTCTACTTTTGTGTGCCAAAAGTGTCTGATCTCGAAATCTACCTATTTCTAGCGGATATACGTGCCGCTTGGACTTTTTTCCATCTCATGTTTTTTGGAGCAGAATGCTTCCTACGCCAGTAGTTCTTCCATCACACTGCACAAAAAATATTGTTTCAAAGTCTGTTGTGAAGATCACCGGAATGGATAGTGAAGCCTGTTTCAATTTATCAAATCCTTTTTCAAATTCAATTTTCAACAAAATGGCTTCATTACATCAGGCGTTCCACAACCAAACCAAAAAATGCGCCCTGTACAATCTTGATAGTAATAATTGCTGGTGCAGTTTTTGATTTGGTTTGAAAAACTAGATGCAAAATTTGTGGAATTGGCTTCCGTACAGGGTTTGCAGTCCAAATTTCACATATTGCAAATCAAATCCCACTTTTGCAAATAAATCCACTTTTGCAATACCCATAAAAATTTTAATTTTTTGTACGACACCCTCCTATTTCGAATCAATACCCATGAATATTTTATTTGCAAAATTTTAAATCAATCTTTCAACTTTACGGCGTGCCCCCGGCCACTTAAAGTAGAGAGGTTTTGTTCTGGCCCATACAAAAAAAAATTTTAATTTTTTGTACGACACCCTCCCATTTCGTGTCAATACCCGTTAAAATATTATTTGCAAAATTTGAAATCAATCGTTCAATTCTGAGGCGTGCCCCCGGCCACTTAAAGTTGAGAGGTTTTGTTCTGGACCTTAAAAAAAAATTAAATTGTTTGTACGACACCCTCCCATTTGGTGTCAATACCCATAAAAATATTTGCAAAATTTGAAATCAATTCGTCAATTATAAGGCGTGCCCCCAGCCACTTAAAGTTACGCCGTAAAGTTGACCGATTGATTTCAAATTTTGCAAATAACATATTTAAGGGTATTGGCATGAAGTGGGAGGGTATCGTACCAAAACTTTAAATTTTTTTCCCTAAGGTCCAGAACAAAACTTGTCAAATTTATGTGGCCAGGGCACGCCTTAGAGTTGAACGATTGATTTCAAATTTTACACATAATTTTTTTATGGGTATTGACATGAAATGGGGTGTCGCACATAAAATAAAAAAATTTTTTTTAAGGTCCAGAACAAAATTTCTCAACTTTAAGTTGCCGTGGGCACGTCTTAAAATCGACCGATTGATTTCAGATTTTGCAAATAATATTTTTATGGGTATTGACACGAAATGGGAGGTTGCCGTACAAAAAATTAAAATTTTTGTTTTTAAGGGTCACTTTAATCTCGATATATAACAGAATAGTCTGACACACATCGACTCACATTTGTTAACAAGATGACTTACTGTATGTATATCACTTGTCCAGCCAAAGCAGCTTGCAGACCATAACGAATATTTCTGATTAAAATATTTAGCACATCGAGATCGGTTAGTTGAGCTTGTAATTGCGAATTCATTGTAAGAAGATCATGATAATAATCCATAAAGGTTTCTCTTGGTCGCTGTTTTCGACTTTCAACGGCACGACGTATGTCAAAATCGATCAAAGTTTTCATGGCTTTTTTCACCACTGTTTTCATGTAGTTTTCCATAGGATTTTGCTCTAGACTACTTTTGAATGTTTTCAGGATCTGCGGTCATAGCCAATTCTGGTCCTTTGTAGGAGAGCTAAAATTTTACAGTCCACCTCTGTTAAGTTGTTGTATACTTAAAAGTACCTATCGCACACTAAATACGGTTCACCGTAAAAAGTGTGGCAGCCATCCTTTAGTCCGCTGAGTTTGGTTTTTACTTCTCTTGCTACTCACGTCTACCACACATCTACTCTTAATGCCCGAAAAGTGTGTTTTTAGAACGTAGTTTGAGATTTCTGGTTTTTTGTTTGAAAGGAACGTACCCTCGTGTACGTTCCTTTCGTATTCAGTCGTTGCAGAGCTAGTACATTAGCATAATATTCCTAGTTTCCAGATGGTTTTGCTCTGTTGAAGAGGCTGAATTTATTTTCCTCCATCGCGCTGGATAGTGTTTAACTGTCCTTCTAACCTAGCTGTAAACCTTCTTTAAGGTTCTTCTCAAATTTATACCATATTGTGTTCCGAATGGTTCAAATCAGTGGGTTCAAATCTTTCGTAATATTCAGTTCAAACAGAATTATTATATAATCTGACAAGGAGGGTTTATTTGAAACTCCAAGTGCGATTGTAGTCAATACGGCCACCAAGTCCCTGGTAAGAAAATCTAAAAAACAAATGGAACCAATGTGTTTCCTAATCATAAAACACGCTATAGGTAATTTCGCGAAGCCTCTCTCCCTATTTTCTGAATCCAGGGTTCCTGTATTATCATGAGTCCTAGCTGTTTTTTAGTGAAAATGCTGCCACCACAGCTAACGCTGCTATGCTATGATGAATATTCACTTGAATCACGCAGAAGCTACCTGCCCCCTTCATTAGGTATTATTGGAGTGTTGAAATTCGTCATAAATAACTAAATAAAATGAAATAAACATATAAATTCCTATCGCAAGGGAAAAAGATGTTTGAAAAAAATAAATAACTATACGTTCGATTTTTAATCATTAATTCCAACTTTTATTGCCGTATAACATTTCAATAAAACACTAAATTTTAATTCAACAAATTTATAGTTATAGTCACATATTTTGCATATCGCATCATTTTAATTTGATTCCGTCTGAACTGCATTTTGCAAAAAAAAAAAATTTTTTTCCTGCAAAAAAGGAAACATAAATTTCAATATCTTCTTACGCTTTTTTTTTTAATTTCGTCTTATAGTTAAGTATTTTATAATATGACATTTGAAATTAATGTATTAGTTTATTGTGATGATCGTCTTGATCAGTGTTGGGGTTTTTAATATAAAAATTAATAATAAGGTAACTGAACTCTATATTGTCATCAATCTAAATAAAATACAAAACGAAAAGGTGTAGAATTTTAATGATTTTTTCACATTAATTTATATGAGGAATCCTTATCGGAATCCGTAACAGTAATCATATTCCCTATCAGAAAAATAAAAATAATTTTCCTATCGAACATTATAAATATTTTCATGTAGAATAGATGTTTTTCTACAAAAAATAAAATATTATTATTACAATTTTTGCATTTTCATTCGAACTTTTTTTAGTTGGTATAAAAATAAGTGATTTACTGTAGATTCGTAAAAAGTTCTATATATGGTATAAAGATATATAGAAGCCAAAAAAGTCGAAATGCTTCAATTTTGTGAATTGAAATTTATTTATTTATGATTTTTTTACGAACGAACGATAATTTTGTGAAATTATAAATTGATTTAGAAACCCATAGAAAGTCATTCAAATAGAGTTATAGGAATTGAAATTGGTAATACTTATTGGAAAATGTTTGAATACTGTGGTTTGCTTAACTATGACCCACAAATCAGACTATTGACAATATTTATTAATACATACATAAATGCTAAAAAATCGAAAACATGAAAAACGCCAATCCAACATTCAACAAAATAAACCCAATAAACTAAAACCAACAACTTCGTCATTCTTCTATATTGAACTAAATCAGATAAATCATAACCTCCTACATAAAACTTCATAACTAAAAACCAAACTTTGTACGATTTTGTGTAATTCAATATAATATGATGTGTTGATATTTTTCAATCAACATTCGATCGTTCCTCATATATCACACATAACATCTTCATCATGAACTCAAATATTTTCTTCTTAAATTTTTCATGAAATCATTTTTATTGCGATATTTTATTTATGGTTTTAATAAATTGTAAAATATTTTACGTAAAAAAATTTTTATTTTTGGTTTATTAATATGAAAAGTTTACGTGGCAGGCAAGTGATTACCGAAGAACGTATTGAAATATTTGAATAGATTTTGGAATTTTTATGTGAATTTATTGAATGTTTTGTTGGTGCAATTAGTTTTGTGTTAAAAATTAGTATCTGAACCGATTTGTATGCAAATCATTATCTATTGCTATACTTGAATATTATTTTGAATATTTTGAACCTTTTTTCTTGCAAGTTTCACTGTAATCAATTTTTTTTCAGTCTCTTGCAACAAATTTATTTTATGATATAAAATGAAAAAATAATAACTTTAGCAACTTATTAGTAACAAAACCGAACCAAAATAAAAATAACTTCTCGGGATAACTTAACTCTCTTAATTCATGTCATTATTCTTTCAATATCAATAAATACGAAATCTTATTACCTTCCATCTTCTTAATGTCACAGCATGGTAATATTATTAATAAAAGTTAATTTTATTTTTTATCTCAATTTTTATTATAAAATTTATATATCAATACAACATTGCTCAAATGAATCTGAACAAAAAATAACAACAAAATTCGGACAATGACAATTTGTGCTGTTCTTAAGAAGCACTTACAAAACAAATACTTTGAATAAAAATTATATTCTTTTGATTAGATTTCGGAAAAGGTTATAACTTTTATTTTATTGCCTTAAATAAAAAACTATAACGATTAAGACAGGTGGAAGCTTGGTGAGAATCCCACAAAATATATTAATAAAATTTCGTAAGATTTTTACAAAGTTTTCGGAGTTCGGTAAAATAGAAATCACATTACGACTTTGACGAACTTTGCAGGACGAACTAAATTGACAGCTCACGCCAGTGTTGCCTGGATCAACTTATGATAGAGCTGATAGAGTTCAACAATCGGTTGCAGTCATACTTCGTCTTATACTTAATTATTGTATCACGTCGAGGTCACCAGTTATATAGTTGCGATTTCATCTACATTTTTAGAACCATGTTTTATGATCACCTACTTGGATTTTTACCATATCTATTTCAGAATTTCTATTCAAAAACTTATACCAACTGATGGAATTTTTCATTACCATCGTTTTGCTATCCGAAGTTTTGCAATTTACTATTTGAACTTTTAATTTTGTTGAAATTAGTTATAAAAAATATTCTGTAACTTCTTAATTCGAAGAAGAAAGAAGAAAGTGTTCAACATATATTTTATCAGCTGTTACAGGACAGGACATGAGGAAAACGGTTGAATAATGCTCAAAATAGATTTATCCCAAAAATAAAATCCTCTTAAAACGATATAGTTCGCATTTTTCGTTATAATATTAATAACTGTATAGTAAAAACATCGATGTTTCGTTCATCATCGACACATGAGTCAAGTGATCCCCTGCTTTTCATTTTATATTAAAAATAGCACAAACATACAAATTCATAACATTTTGAGAGCATTTTTCTGGTTATTTTTCATTTTTGGATATTAGTATAGGAAATGCTTATTAATTATTAATGATCATTCAGCAGGTTCGCCATATAATAATTCCAATTTATTGCAACAAAACTCGAAAAAGCATTAAGAACAGAAGGAAAAGCTTTAAGAAATTTGAAACTCGTTCACTATCGGCATTAACCAGACAAATCACTCCACAAACTAGCACTTTGGCCATGTACCACAAACCACCACCACTGTTATAATTGTACTTGATACAGTTAAGCCAGGATCTATAATAATTTAAAAACCGATACGGCCTCTGGCTCTCCCCATAAAAAATCATTAGTAAAAATTGTATTTATTCAATACAATTATATTAACAAGGTGAGAGATGACAAAAGAAAATAATGTTGATTGAAGTCTTCCCTTGTATCCTAAGCAATACTTATAGTATACGTCGAAGATACGTGTTTCAGCCAATAAGCATACTTATTTCACAAATGCCACTATTTCACCCCAACAATATAGTGAACGTGAAGACCTTCAATATTTACAATGCAACCAAAATGTGCCACTTTCAGCAATAACCCACATTCAGTGTAGTGATTACAGTAAAAATTATATGTAACGTAGTGTTAATTCCCGCATCAATATTTAAGTGTAATTTAATATGGAACGAACTCACTCACCATCAGCCCCGTTTGACCATTTTGTTCACTGCCTTCGCTTTGAAACAATACAATGGTCCTACTTTTTTTTTCTTTTAACTATTTCCAATCATTAAATAGAAGATATTTTTAATTTTAATATATATAACACAATATTTATTAATACTTTTGCCCTTTTATTTCAAAACGATTTTTTTCGTTCCCTAACACAAAGACAAATTCACTTAATTAATGCATTTTTATAACACAATGAACTCGCAAGATATTCAAAATAATAAAATTAAAATCAACAAAATAGCATTTTAAATCTTTAGTGATTAATTAAGATTTTCTAAATATAAATCATATTTTATTATTATTTATGTATGCATACAATCTAAATTTAATATAATTCTTTTGAATTATAAATTACGACTTGAATAAAAATATAAATTACGACCCAAATTATAAATCACGACTGCTTAGATATATATAAATCAGCTATATATACATATTTGATTAACCTAAACGAGAGAGCAAAAGATTTGATTTTACAAACATTCTCTCGTGTTGTAGCTTTCGATATCATCAATACAATTACGTCGAAATAATAACATATAACCACAGGTTGATTTACCATATGCATATTTCTTTGTTTTCAACTAATTACAAATAAAAAGAGTCAGTCTTTAGTAGAGCATTTATACACCATCTCATTTGTTGTTAATATTATTATACCAGCTGATCTTTTTCCATCAAAAATACAAAGAAACATTAAAACGATCATACATATTTGGAGTTCCTTTTTCACATTTCAACACAATGAAATAATATAAAACAAGAAGGGATCATATTTCCCCAATTCTTTTGTTTCGTTTAATATAAAAAAAACAGAATAATAAAAAAACTCAAAATATTTATATACAGACAATGCAAATATACAACAATCTCCATTTGGTAAGATATAACATAACCTTGATAATTCGAGGGTGAGTCAAAAATTTATTTGTACTGCCTGGTTATGTTAATAAAAATTTTAATGAAAAATGTAATGTGATGCTACAGATGGAACATGGAAAAGTGTTTCGCTCCGGAGTTAGTTTTTGATGTTAGATATAACTGTCAAACCCTATTTCCTTTGCTAACAACTTTACCCAAAACTCAAATCGTTCTTACTTCTGTATTTTGTTTTTGTTGTAGATTTTCCCAAACGTTTCATGTTGGGGCATAACACCACAACCAGCAAATTTCTGTCATTCATTTCCGTTTCAACCAAGCAACCATTCTCTTCTCGGAACCGAAAAGTTTTTTTTTCAGAAGATCTGCTAAAGATTCATAAAAAGGAGCTATATCTAATTGCTAACTGACAATATTTATAGTTAGAACTAAAGCAATATCTGATCGCCTTTGAACTTCTAATTTTTGTTCCTGATTAAACAAAAAATTGGTATGACCACCAATTGTGTGATGTTCAACATGTGGCGTTTGGAAAAATATACAAACAATAATGTGGAAGTAAGACCAATTTGAGTTATGTATAAAAGTGTTGGCAAAGGAGTTAGGGCTTAACAGTTACGTCTAACAGCAAAGACTAACTCCGGACTAAAATACCTTTTCCATTCACCATCTGTGAATCTACAATGTTACATGTTTTACATTAACATAATTTTTCATTAATATAATAACAATACAAATAACTTTTTGATCGCCCTCGATTCATCAAAAATGTATGACTTCATAAATTTATTGTTGATTATACTTTTACATAATCTTTACATGGATATTTATAGTTTTTTTTATTTTTTATTTTGTTTTAATAAAAACAAAACAAAAGAAATAAGCATGTAAAAACTCTTTTCGTTCTATATAAAAACCTAATAATTCTAAATATTTATGATCGTTTTAAATTTATTTCGATGTATGACTTTATTTTTACAACAAATTAGATGATGGTATGATTGTAATTGGTAAAGGATGACCCCTATTCTTGTTTATATCTTTCAATTAGGTGAAAACAAAGAAAATGTGCGTTGATGCATCAATCTGTGGTTTTGTGTTGTTGTTTCTGTAATTGTATTAATAATATCGACAGCTACAAAATGAGAGGATGATTATGCAATCAATTCTTTTACTCTCTCGTTTAGGTAAATTTTAAATATATATATATATATATATATATATATATATATATATATATATATATATATATATATATATATATATATATATATATATATATATATATATATATATATATATATATATATATATATAGCCGCAATATTTAAGATTTTTTTGGGTCGGGTTTTAAATTTCAATAGAGATAAAAACTAAATTTTTTAAGAGCCATAACGTGCATTTTTTTGAATTTAAAATAAAATAAAAAGTAAATTAGTTCATGGAAGCATAATCAGAGTTTTGAAAAAAATTAAGTTAATTTTTCTTGTAATTTTTTTGGTTTTGTGGATCTTTGTTTCGATTGAATTATAAATCGTGAACGAAAAAATATATATAAAAATAGTTGTAACAAAAAGTGTATTGTGTGCGGTGGAATTTTTTTGAGTGAAACCTTGTGGCTAAGTTAATCACAAAACAAAGAAAAAAAAAACAAAATATGTATATATTTAATTATAAAAATAAAGAAAGAAAATTATGTTATCATTAATGAAGAAATTTTTTTTTATATGTGTGTATTTGTTTAACCAAAAATGTACATGGATAATTAAACACAAAATATTGTATTTGGCTGTAATAAGAAGATCAAATGGAGTTCACCTTATGAATTTTCTTTTTACATTCAACGTTGCATTTGAACTCTTTGCTTAAACACAAATATATAAGTTAAATTAAATCCATTTGTATCAGCAAAGAAAAAAAGGTAAAATTTTAGTCATCAGTCGAACTGAATAAGAAGAAAGTGAACTTAGCAGGTTAATACCAACAAAAAAAATTTTTTTTTATCTAATTTGGAGAATTATTAGACCAGTGCAGATACCTTAAAAACAGGCAAAAAATGGAAAAAAATTAGTAACAGCATGAACATTTTTGGATAATGAAGAATACATTGCGCAAACAATGGAAAACATAAATTAAATGTGATCCGAGTTACTAGGGTGAAATGGGGTGAAACACCATCTAAAAGTAGTCGTTTCAACAAAAATAAAGATTACTGATTTTTTTTTTTTAAATTGTTTCCAGCACAGGAGAATTTTCGTGTGAAAATGAGGTCTTTTTTTGGCTTAAAATAAAAATCAAACGTAAAAATAAATATTTTGATTCCAAAAAATTACAGCGTATTACGAACATAATAAAGTACCATTTCACCAAATTGTGTGAAAAAAAATTTTTTGTGGGAAATAAAAATTAAAAACGAAAGACCTGTATTTCTCGGTTTGTTCTATTTTCACGGCAAATTTTAGGTTATGTGAAAAAATGGTTTAAATAAAAGTTATAGACCTTTTTATTACCTACAACTTTTACGCAAGATTTTTTTCGATAGAAGGTCTAGTTTCGCTGAAAATCGTGATAAACCATTTCCTCCCCCTAAAAACTCACCACATTTCACGCTAGTAGCTCGCATCACCTTTAATTTATGTTTCCCATCATTTGCGCAATATTTTCTTCCCTATCCATAAGTATTCATGCTGTTACTAATATTTTCCTCACAAAAAGCTATTTTCACTGGTCTTTATAGACGACATACAAGGACGAAAGTCGTCTACAACACACAACATCAAGACTACCACCAAGCACACAAGTTAAGTTTTGATTATCTTAATTATTATATAATTTTTTAAGTGAAAACTTCCTTAGGCGCGTTGAGCAATTTTCTAGGGAAAAAATTTACATATTCATGTTATCATTTATAAATCAGGAAAATATTTTTAAATATGAAACACATCTGATGCTTTTGATCGGCGATTCCTTATAGCTGCTACGTACAATCAAACACAACTTTCGTATATTTTTATGTATACACAATTTATTTGTAAACTATTTTGATGTTCAAAATTAAATTTTGATTATATAAGTATAGAGAACTTGGTTATAAATTATGTGTTGATTAATTGATAACTAAATTGAAAACTTTCAATCGTACACGATCTCACGAATACGAACACGTACACGAATGAAAAGCTCGATTGTAAGTGAAGGAATATTTTTTTACCTTTTTACCGCCAACCAATATGACAAAGAAAATATTGCATTGAGCTGAATTTGCTGTTCGAAAATCGAATTGATTAAATAAATAAATTAATTAATTTATCGTATGGGTGGCGTGAATATGATTAAGTAGCAGATGGTTCATGTCATGAATATGATCGTTAACTGATCGTGTGATCGTTTAAGTTTTTTTTGTAGTGATTAATTATTTAGATTTAAATATATTAACCACTACACTTCTATCATTTCTTTACATTTTAAATTGCGATGTGGATATCGCGGTCGACTGATGCTCTATAGATCGTGAGTTCAATTCCTGGTGCGGTACATTTTTTTATTGTTTTTTTTTGTAATTTTTGTGTTATATCAGAAAAATAACAAAATAAAAATCATCAAAATTTCTTTTTACAAATTTTAAAAAATTGCTACTGTCTTTTGCAATTTGCATTCGAGTCATCATGCTAAATAAATATTGAATATATATAAAATTTGAAGTAGTATGTTTGTCTTATATGCATTACATTAATCATCATGAAAATTTAGGAAGTTGTTGTGTACACTAGCCCAAAAGTAAGTGGCAAATTTTCTATTTTTAAAAACGGCACCTCAGGGCCCTTATAATTATCTTAAGAGATTTTGCCTAAATGTTGTATTTATTTAATTTGGTTTTTATTTATATATCGTTTTAAACGGCAGTTTGCTTTGATCAATGTTTCTTTTGTTGAACAATATTTTTTGATGAAATTAAAAATAACGTAAGAAAGAAAGTAAAACCTGAAACAATTACATTTGTATGTCAAAATTATATGTATTGGAATTTAACACATGATGTTACAAATTTTATCATCTACACCAAATATGTTGTTGGTTTGGAATGGTATGTAATACATGTTTCTAAAATTAAGTGAAGACTTAATACTTGTAACTTGATACTTGATAACATCAATTATATCGATTTAAGACTCAAAATTACGAGACATACATAGATCATGTATGCCATACATAGCTTATGTATGATTAAACATGGACGGCAACATGATAAATAAACTAATTAAAAATGGTGGCACTTTGCCGATAGTGGTTTGCAAACAGCAAAAATGCGCATTATTACCAATGAACTTACTTAGCTTTCCACAGGAAGATTCGTAAAATTTAAAATTGTTGATCTATGGGTGTGACCACGCGTACTTTAGTCCCTGCTATTGGCATATAAGTTATTTTGAGATATCGTTTACCACTGGCAATAGCAGTGAAATCTCATTAGCCAAAGTGATATCTTAGGGGTGCTGGCGGATGAAGTTTTTTTTCAATTAACGATCCCTTAGTCTTAGTTTTGGCATATTCTTTGTTGACACGCTATTTTTTTTTTAAATAAAATGTGTTTTTTTATATGATATTGTAATAAACTTCGTCCAGAATGGGTTAATTTTATTTACTCATTCATGAATTAAACGTTAACTCCTTTTTCAATCTTTTACTTGTATTGCAAATTGTATTGCATAAATTAATGTAAATTAAATTTGTTATACAAATGTTTACATTAATGAATTAAAAGGAGTTACCTAATACATTTTGCATAAATTAAATTTGAGTTCGCTAATACAAATGCAAGTTTGAATGAAAACAGGTGTGGCCTATTCAAAATGTACAGACTACGTAGTATTGATTTCTAGTGGATTATAGAAGTTTCGATTTATTTATTTTTCGATATAAATAAGCAAACAAAAATATCAGATAGTCAGTTTTACTTTTGCAATTAAAAGTGTTTATAAATATTCGCCAGTTTAAGGAATAATCGGTGGTATCTGAGCCTGGGTACTAATAGAGAAAGAATCTGAACTTAGTGGAATAGTAAATACAGATTTTACCATTCCGAATATTATTGATTCAAATTGTGGAAAAGCGGTGAAGTTTAGTGTACATAAATTGGAGACCCTGGAATTTATTGTAAGGAAAAACGGAAGCTGCTGTAATTTGATGACAAATAAAGTTTGAGATTCTGTTAACTAAAGATCTGTCTTTTACTGTCGTGTTTGTTCAATAATCTAAAAGAACCAACGAAGAGTTGTTACAATATGTTATGATTATTTTAAATATAAAAATATATAATATAGTTGCTTGGAATGCTGATAGATGTGAAACCCAGAATAATTTTAATGATTTTAATTTAAATATTCTGAAATTTTAGTTTTCAATTCTACAATAATTGGAAGATACAAAAAACACAGCTATTTCACATTTTAAGTTTTAACTTCTATCGGTAGTCCTTAACACTGCCTTCTTTTTTTGGCATATTATGTACATAGTTTTTTTTTTCAAATGGTTGTCGGACCATCATGGTTATGTAGAAATAAACCTTATTAGAGATTTTTCATGCGCCATGAGGCGTATTGATATTTTATTTTATTTTCTATTTAACATCCTGGCAAAAAAACGGTATAAACTCATTTATTTACAAAATATCTGACAAATGCTTTCGCTTATGTTAGTATTACGACGGTTAACGAATTTTACCTTTTGCACTATTTATACTAATACCTCCAACCGCTTTTATTAATAATTAAATCTTGGTTTAAAAATCAAATAATAATATAACAAATCTCTTATTTCATTATTCCGTGAACGAAAAGAAAATCTAGAGCGATCTACTTCAAATATGTGATAACAGTATTCAAAAGCTCTAATTTAATATCTTAACGTAAGATCTAATTTATTGGTATAACTCTAAAAATTTTATATTTTATTTTTTTTAAATAAAATAACTTAAAAGTTCATTTTAACTATTGTGATGTTAACAACTCAATTCTCTTATCAAAAACCATCACTAAAATAAATCTAGTAGAGTACTAGTCAAGTAAGAGGTAAATTTGAATTAAAATAACCATAATATATTTCGGTCAGTACATGACAGGACGAAGGGAGGAGGTCTGGCTTCCTGAAAGTTATAAAAAATGAAAGAGAGTTTTAGCTCGAACCCAGAACCTGAAATACAGACTATCATGCTCTATTGACTGAGGTAGCTGTGTTCAACAAAAAAACTAAAATAGCTAAGGGAAAAGAGAGAAGTGAAGGTGAGCAATTTAGTTTGAAATGAAGGGTTAGTCAAATTGTAGGAAACCGGAGAGTGTCCTTCATTGAAATGTAGTTCACAGAGGAAGCGTTTACAATTAATTTAATAAAATTGATTCATACTATTTTATAGGCAATTTTGCTCTTTGATGCTCCCCAGTTAGAACGAAGTTTTGGCAGAAGACGATGTCACCGACATAAAAAACGGATTTTTTAACCCGTAAATTGTAACAAGTTACATTTTTTAAGGAGGCTTCAGTAGCACCCCTTTAATTTAATCATCTGAGTATAAAGGGAGGCGTGCTGTGAGGGATCCTGGCCAGACCACAGGTAACATAATTAGGGGAACAACCTATAATCGTTACATGCATGGACCATCAAAGAGCACAAGTAGTTTCGCTAAGATGTGCATCCCACAGAGTATGGTCTTCCGCCAGATAGTTCAACGATGACACTTCGGTTTTCTCGCTTTGACTCGTTTGCTCGTTGGCAATATAGAGCTTTAAAGGTATGGTGGACTGTATGTGGTGCATACATTCAAAAAAAATTATCGAATAGTTAGGATGTGAACTGTGAAATAATTGTTTCTAGACATACAAAAGGGAGCGTAGTGTGGTGGTATAAGATTTTCAAAATTGTTACGTGACTGGGCCCTGTAAATAGTTTTTAGATATTTCTTTAAAGCAGGCAAAAATAAAATTGAAGCATTTGATACTGAGTTTCGCAACTCCACCGTTTGTAAAAGAAAGAAGATCGCGGTCCTGAGCATAACCCAACCCCAACCATCATTTTATCATTTCAAGCCCAAAATAATAAGAATTAATTAAAACTTGCACCCAAGTTAGTTTTTTTTAGCGAGTTAAAGGCCACATCAGCTTCGGGAGTCTACACTAACTTACTGATAGACTTCTTCCGTACGTTCAATATTGGTATCGGTAATGAGGTGAACACAGAAATAATCGGTCATTCCTAACCACCAGTTATGCTTAAAATGAAGGAACGTTACTAGTAAGTAGTAATGAAATAACTTTTTTCAGCATTGTTCGTAAAGTTTGCCTGTTTTAGCTACCTGTCAACTACTTCCAGTAAACTGATATGATATGGAAACGTATCACTTACTTTCAGAAGGTCAGCGGATTTGGTTTGAAATGCATTGCACAGGACACTATCTTCTACAATGGCTAAAAATGCTTGAAAATTACAATTTTTTTCCAAAAGGCCAAAGATATCGGAAGAATTAGATACAAATCTAATAACGAATAACGAATTGAACCTACGGGGGTTTATATAAAGACGAACTTTGACAGGTACAAAGACCTCTGGCAAATTCCAATGACTGGCACTTTTTTTAATTACACCTAGCACTATTATACGATCCAAGGCATCACCCATCATTAGAGTCGGGTCTTTTCAGAGCTGAATCTCAAGATTTGGAATTTCAATTCTTGAGATTCGAGTTTCCCAAAAACAAACTCATGGCATCATCGTCAGAATAAGACCCTGCTTGATCTTCTTGAATGCTTGTATAAAAAAGCCGAACCAGATATGTTTTGAATTCTTTAATTAATTCTGTGTTAGAACATAGCTTGTTAACTTCAGATTCGTCACAGAAGCTGTTTTACGGATCATGCAAATATTTAAAGCCAGATAATAAAAAGCAAGATTCACGACCTCATAGATTGCTTTTAAAGCTGGATAAGAACTTTTCATCAAATTCGGTGTGTATCAATTTGTGAACAAAAAATTAGGAATGGCATCTGCTGCCAGTAACATCGTATTGGTTTTATAGGATTAATGAATGGTCGCAATACTTTACTTTTGCATCAGTAGTGCTCATAAACTTTAAATTTAAAAAAGTTTTGTTTTGTGGATGAGAAATTACCATTTAAATATTTACTAAAAATAAAAAGTGCCAGGAGTGGCAATGATAGAAAGAATATTAGACGGTCTCACATCCGCACGTAGTGACACTCTAAACCCAACTGAAATTTTATTCAAACAATGTATGCTTATATTTATTTCAAAAAGTTTACCATTTAATTTAGAAAAAATGTTAAAGTTTCAACTCTCGAGACTCAAGATTCTAAATCCAGAAAAACGAGTTGCCACAAATCTTAGCGACTGACATTTCAACTAAAAATAGGACCAAAACATGAACTGTGCTGAAGTTTTTGATCAACTTACCTACGAATGTCGACATATTTAGCTACTTTTTTATTCAAAACTCATGCTTGACCCTGATAAATAAAACAGAATAAACCACAGTTATTCTATTAATAATCAAAAATTGGCCTAAGGAGAATCTGTCAATTTTCTATTTATACCGGGAATTAACAATCATAAGGAAAAAAACAAGACATGACCTCTGGTCCAGGAAAATCTCTAAATAAAAAACCTTAGTTTAACAAATTTTGTTATAATATAAAAACAAATTTGTCAATTACAGAAAAAAATTAAAAGAAATGTTAAAAAAAAGTATAATAAAAATAAACTTAACTTAAACTAAATTAAATTGTTGAACACATTGCAAATCTACCTTGTGTATAAATAAACAAAATAAAACAGACAAAGAAAAACGATCCATCTACTACCAAACAAAATAAAAATAAGGTCCTTCAAAATTTAATCAATTATTAACATAAATCAACCAAAACTCATAATATGAAGTACCCTATCATCAATTCAGCATCAACGCTTCTGCGCATGGTCTATTTACTTTATTTTGGTTCTTGTTAAAAAAAAGCAAAACCATATTCGTTTCACATAGAAAGAAAAGTAAAGAAAAGAAACAATTGATTATAAAAATAAAATACGAATTATGGATACAGTGGAACGCTGTATACGATCAGATAATATTTTGAATTGATCTTAAGTTATTTGATATTAAGTAACTAAATATGATTAATGTGATGACTGTTTGTTTTTACATTTTAAGTGAAAATGTTTATTGAACAGATTTGTGTTGGTTGTTGCAACATGTAAAACGTATAATAATATATATTCTATGCTGAGATTATATTATACATCACTTGTAAGACATGTATTAGAATACTCATCAATTGTGTAAACGCCTTTGTAAATTCTTTCTGTATTAGTATCAAAAATAGTATTTTTAATTATAAACTTTTTCTCAGATGTTAAATCTTATTTCGCTCAATCCTCAAGTTTGTATATAAAAGCTATAATGCTCTTATTGAATCACCGTCATTGACTCACCGTCTTTATGTTTACATTCTTGCTTTTATGTCTAGATGTCATCAAGCACCTCTAAAATGTCTCGTTGTCGCAACAATGTTTACATTAGCCCTTTCATCAAAAACTCCTTACCAACGTCTTCAGAAATATCTATTAAAAACTAATTTTTACCTTACACGATCTGTCGTTAGATAGTATTATCCTTCTTGAAAGCTAGACGCTTCATTAAAACTCGTCTCTTACCTCCTTCCCTGCTGTCGATTGAAATTTTGTTCGAAATTGATCCAAAAAAACCTTTTTTTGTTAACGCAATCGACGGTATACGTGAAAACGGTGAATAGAGCCAGCTAGAATTTTCACTCACTTCTGTACTGAAATTCCAATGTTGTTCACTCTTGCAGTAGATGAATGAGATAGTCTGACAAATATCGAGTCTCCAGTTATTTCTGTTTGTAAGTCAGGTAAGTTTATGTTATGTTTTTATTCAGCATGATAATGTGCTACTTAAAGCATTAAAGTTCGGCAGAAACCTGTCAGATTTTATAGAAAAGTGATATGGAGGTTTATATCACATTTTATGCAACCACAGTGTCATAGTTGTATGAGAGTATTGGTGTTGGGTGAGCTATGCATAAATATACAAGAAAATCCAGAAGCAAATTTTAAAGCATAAAAAGTGTCAATAAAAGTATCTTTTTTTCCATCCGAAAATGTTTGCTTAAATTCTAAGCACTTCCCTCTAATAGTGGTTATTTTTTAATGTGACGTTTTGCTCACATGATCCACCATTCATTGTCTTAAAGTGCAAAAAAAAGCAATGAGCCTGCATGCATATGATGAGGCATAATTTGCTCAATGATTTGCTCAGTCTAGTGCATGTAAGGACGAGCAATTGGATTTAGATTTTCTTGCAAATTCTTGTTTTTGAGTATATTTTTGGAAAATTGTTCTTTGATAATTTCGATTGCATCTTGATCACTGACAGTGATACAGGTCTACCATGCGATCATAGTTTCCATTTTTTGTGGAAAATCTCAGTGGTCAACTTCTAAAGATCCAGTCTTCTGCCATACTGCCATCAAGAACCCATCCAAATATTGTCTATTGTGCCCAACCACATCGACTTTAATTTATTTGATTATACATATTCTATCAAGCCTGCTACATGGCTTAAAAAAATTCAGTTCTAAAAATTACAGATCACTTGTTTGCAATCACTTAAAGACATACATTTCTATCGTTGGTAATGTTGGATGGGTTCGAATCTGGTTCTCAACATAAGATCCACAGTTCCTTTAGAAATTATTGAAACTGCAAATTGAAGTCCAGAAAGAACTACTCGAGTATGTTTCCTGTTCAGTTGCAACCCTTGAGCAACAGATTTTGTAATAAAGCAATCCGATCAAGTGTTCAAAAAATTTAATTTCTGATTTCCCAACTAGCCCTTCATGTTTACCATCACTATTAGTAAAAGTATTGATCCTTCTGAAAGAACCACGGCTTGGTTTGAGAATATTTACGAAAAATTCGGCCCGAAGGACCATGTAACTCTAGCTCTAGTTTTTAGTATTCTGATAGATGTAGCTGACAGAAATAATAGAACACATTTGGGCATATGTAGAACAAGCTTCGTCGTGGAAAACTAAAACTTTCTTTTTCACATGACAAAACTATAACAAACCGTATTAACTACATTATGCCGGAATTCAGACCAATAGAACTTTTGGTTGCAGTTCTACTTGAACTAAAAATTCATTAAACAAATTTTTGCAATTTTGTAAAACTAAATTCATTTTGCATTTTAATTTTAATTTTCAATTTATTCTTAATTTAATTTTATTTTCTGACCTCGATTATATGGGGGAGATTGTATACATATAGGTAATATAAGCCCAACAACAATAATAACAACAGGAAAAAAACTTGAACGAAAAAGAAGACGAACAATAAAAGTAAAATATCTTAAAGATTGGAATGCTACTCCTTTTCATGGTTGAGCATTTTTTTTTTTTATTCTTATTTAATGTGTTTGTGTGATCAAGTTAATGATCAATTTTATTCAGAAAAAATAAAAAAAAAGCTTGTGAGAATCTGCAAATTTTATTTTTGGTTTGTTTTGTTTTTCGTTAATGAAATGTGTTAACGAATTAAAGGGAATGAGTTTGATTCTTTTGAATATATAAGATTATGATCTTTACAGTTGGTGAATATAAAACATTAATATGTATATGTTCTTCAAGTTGTAAGTGGAAATTTTCACCTTTAACATTAATAAAATCATCTATCATTTATTTTGACAAATTTTCATATCTTTTCCTTCAATTTCACATAACAGTTTAAGTGAAATCCCATTAAAATATCATTTTCAAAACTAACAAAAATTATACATGACATTCAACAATCGTATGTTCACGTTACATATATATATACATCATATACATTTTCCAAATAACTACAACAACCGACAATTTGACATTGAATTATGACTTATGAAAATTGTTCAACAATAAAGTCAGCATCTCGTTTTTATCATTCAACCATCAACCAACAACATTTATTCCTCATAAAAATGTTCCTATTCTGAATGAATAAAATTTATCTATTTTTAAAAGGATAAATACTAGAAACTATTCATAAAGTGAATCGTTCGTGTATGTTATGGTGTTCACTTTTTATTTATGATGCGGATGGTTTATGTTTGTTTACGAAAATGCACCAAAGGTGTCACTTTTTTGTTTTTCATGGAGAAGATGAAAATTGTTTCTTCTGTTTTCTGTTAACAAGAGAAACAATTTATGATTAAGATTTATTTGTGGTGTTAGGTTTTGAGTTGATGGCACTTAATGCTTATATAGAGTTAACATATTGTCAATCAATCACTAAGCAAAACAAGTGTTCGGCATGCCAAAAGACTTTTTTCTTGCTTGTTGTAGATTAATGCTCGTTCTCTTCTAGCCATTTTAACGGTGTTTTCATTACCTAGTTACAAGTTTACCCAACTGTCTGGATAATTCTTCCATTAGGTAATATAAAAATCATAATAATTTGATGTTTCGGAAGTTTATTGGTATTTATTGGTATTTACATTCTGAATTAAATATAAATTGTTTAACGTAAAGAAATTTTGTTTGTTATTAATAATATTTCTATTTTTTGTTTTAAATTAAATTAATTAATTAATATTTGTTGTTGATTTAAAGTTTGATTGTTTGTTGCAAGCTAACTTTACTATTAAAACAGTTTTGTCTTCTTTAAATCAGGTTTCGTTTTTCTGTGTTTTCCGAATTTTTATATGTTATAACAACTTTTAAATTTTCCATTGTTTGGATTGGCAATTTTGACAGTAAACTTAGGCATAGTATCAAGTTATCCAGCTGTTAGAATTGCCAATTTAGATATTATCGATTTGGTTGTTTTGTGGTGATTTTGTAGAAAATTTATTTTAAGGTTAAAAATAAATTGCTTATTTATAATGGCAAAATTATATATTTTGCCAACATAAGAGGATTGCATGTTAATCTTCATTCGGTCCATCTTTATCTTGAGAGAACAAAACCGGATATTCTATTCCTATAACTAAAACGATTATTAGTGACCGAGCTGTTACTCTTGATCGTAATAAATACCTTTGTCCTCAATATGAACTAGAATCCTCTTTTTATTTTAAGCATGGTGTTTGTGTGTATATTAGAAACACCATTCCGTACGTAAGAATTAAAAATTTTGAATTAAATTCAAAATACCACAACATGGTTTCCCTTAAGATTTGCTGCTCAAATCAAACGTTGTTTGTATTTGGTCTGTATCGCTTCCCTAATTCACCTGAGAACATCAACCTTTTTCATGACCTATCTGAAAAAATAGATAGGTTGTCTGAGTATCCTAATGCCAAATTTGTAGTTCTTGGTGACTTCAATGTCCACAATAAAGAATGGCTCATACACAGTTCCACTACTGATGAGCTAGGTAAACAGGCTGAGCTATTTGTTCTTTACCATAATTACACACAGATTATAGATCAGCCTACCAGAGTACCTGATATTCCGGGACAAAAAAGTAACTTACTTGATTTGTTTTTAACAAATAATCCTTACCTGGTACAATTTAAAGTATCAGAACCTTTAGGTGGTTCAGATCATAATATGATCTCTACACAGTTAAATTTAAAAATTCCAAAACAATTTAAAGCAAATCCTCGTCTTGTTTGGGACTATAAAGTTGCGAATTGGCAGGGTCTTAGAGATTTTTTAAACAATTTTCCTGGAAATGTAATTGTCTTACCGGTAAAGACCCTAACATAGCTGCGTTAAATTTTTCGGGGGCTATTCTTGAGGGTATGCGAAAATTTACTCCCAATAGATTAACCGTTCCTAAGACTGATCTATGGTTTTCCAAAAAATGCAAAAACGGTAATTAAAATTAAGAAAAGGGCATTTCAAAAGTTTAATCAAAACAAAACTGATGAAAACCTTAAACAGTACCGAATTGAGAGAAATATATGTAGAAAACTAATAGATGCAGAAAAAAATCTTTTTAATAGGAAAAAAGCGTCTTAGTTTGCTGAACATCCAACTGGTTCACGAAATTTCTATAAAGCGGTTAAGGATGTCCATGGTAATTTTTGTAAGTCTTCTCTACCTCCCATAATTGATGGAGATGTGCCGGTATTAAACCCAAAAGAAAAAGCAAACCTTCTGGAAATTTATTTCTCTAGAAATTCTATACTAAAAGAACCCAATTTCTTACCTAAGTCAATTCCTAGAGTTTCGCACAACATGATGCCCATAATTTTTCGTAAAAACATTGTTCGGAAAATGCTTTTACAAATTAATACTAACAAGGCATCTGGACCAGATCGTATTCCCTCAATTATTCTGAAAACTTTTGCTAGGGAGTTAACACCAATCCTCACTAAAACCTTTTATTTGTCATATAAGAAAGGAGTTTTTCCTGAAATATGGAAAATTGCAAACGTACAACCAGTTCCAAAAAAGGGTAGTAAGACTGATCCAACAAATTACAGACCCATTT